>QEPC01012913.1:6050221-6064619 GCA_003113815.1 Sphenodon punctatus
CCAACCTGCAAAGGAAGAGGATTGGATCTGAAAGACCAAGGCAAAGTGTGGGTGCATGGAGCCTAAGTTGTAAGCGAGCACAGTATGCGAAGCCATACAACATCTTTACTGCTTACATGGTGTGGAAGTTAAGGCCGGAGCCGTAACACACAATTTCTAGGTTTGTTAAAGTTTACTTGGTAGGAATCTGCTTAAACTAAGTTTGTAAAACCATAGGTTTTCTGTTTATCTAATTGTATATGTACTAGTATAGATACAGTAGAAATATTGAAATCACGAATTATATCACACGTACGTGATTAATTCTTTTAAGCAAGACAAGTACTATTTTTGGAAACTAGTACATGAATATCATATGCCACATCTCCTGTAGAATATTGCAGCAGACTAAAATCAGGCACTGGAGAGAAAGCAAGAAAGGTGACCCAATCTAATAGGTGTTTATGTTTACCATCCATGTTGTCTGTAATTCTTTAAAAAGCAGCATCTCCTTCAAATTCCACCTGGCTTTGGAGGAGGGGAAAGGGGAGGGTTGGGGTGGATTGTTAGATGGGGTATTACTGCTGTTTTTATGTATTATTGTTTTACATTGTGTTTAGATGTTTTATTGTTGTACGCCACCCCGAGATGCCTGTGACAGGAGGCGATGGCATAAAAACTGAATAAAATAATATAAAAAATAAATTCATACACTCTCCCTCTAATCTCAGGTAAGCTGCCAGTGTGAACCTGATCTTAGTTTCATGCTGAACATAACAAATTAAGTCCTGGAAAAATTCAGTCACAGGTAAATGATCTTGTTTGGTGCATCAAAACTGCTTCAACAATTGAGACTTAGGGAAAGTGATTGATTGTCCCTGCATTGTGGAATGAGGCTACAAACACAAGGGGTTTTTTGGGCGGGGAGGGTAGGGTTAAACAGGCTGCACCTCTTTACTGTTAACAAAAGTCTGGGGGAAAGTGGTGGTAATGAATAACCAATATGGATGGGCAAACAGATCACAGTTCGGGTTCGGCCGTTCGGTTCGGTCCAGTCCAGTTCGGTTTGCCCATTCGGTTCGCCCGTTCGGTTCATTTTCACAGACAGGACCCGTGGCACAGACAACATGGGCAGCATTGGTAGCAGCAGCAGACATTGGTTGCCAGGGTACAGAACCTTTGTCATAGACAGCACGTAGGCCTGGCCTGAGGGTCATTGGCACCAGCAGACATTGGTTGCCAGGGTACAGAACCCTTGGCACAGTCGGCATATAGGCCTGGCCTGGGGACCATTGGCACCAGCAGACATTGGTTGCCAGGGTACAGAACCCTTGGCACAGTCGGCATATAGGCCTGGCCTGGGGGCCATTGGCACCAGCAGACAGTGGGTTGCGAAGGTACATAACCCTTTGCACAGACAGCATATAGGCCTGGGGGCCATTGGTACTAGCATCAGCAGACATTTGTTGCCGGGGCAGGCAGTCAGGTGGTGTGGCATGAGCTGCAGTCAGGCAGACTGAGGCAGGGTTTGAGCTTTGCAACCTGGGTAGGCGGGCAGGCAGGCAGCGTGGCATGAGAGGCAGTAGAGCAGGCGGGCTTGGGCAGGCTTTGAGACAGGCAACCTGGGTGGGCAGACAGGCACCTTGGCATGGGAGGCAGGAAGGCGGACTGAAGCATGCTTTGAGCTTGGCGGCAAGCTGGGTGGGCAGACAGGCAGCGTGGCACAGGAGGTAGTAGGGCAGGCAGGCTGGGAAATTGGCAACAGGGCACTCAGATAGGCTAGCAAAGACTGTGCAGCACAAGAGAGCGAGCCAGTCAGCGTCCCATAGGCGGGCCGAGACCGTGTAGCCATAGGCTGGCTGGCAGGCTTACAGTTTGTTTCCCAATGCCACCCTGCATCATGAGGTCAGTCAGATAAGGCGGCTGAGGCCATCTAGTATGAGAGAGACACAGACAGAGAGAGACAGACAGAGAGAGGCAGGGCGGGTGCCAGGCATTGGGAGGGAGGGACAGCATCTCAGCAGCATAGGAGCAGTAGCCTAGCCCAGATTGAGGAGGAGGTTCCCCGTCCCGACTGCCCCTGGAATGGGATGGCGGCTGCCACTGTACTATCACTCCTTGTCCAGGGGCAGCTCAGGGAATCCCAGCAGCGGAAGGTTCACCTTTAGGAAGAACAACTGCTCCACCAACTTGACCCCTAGTCTCCGGCGGTGTGGCGAGCAAATGTCCCCCACCACAGAGAACATCCGCTTGGTGGGGACACTGGTTGATGCGCAGGACAATAATCCCCTGGCCACTTTGGACAGGGCCGGCCACACGTCAGTCTTGCCGGCCCAGTAGGTCAAGGGATCGCTGCTGGGATCGATGCACAACTCCTTGTCCAGGTAGGTCTTGACTGCTTCTGAGGCGCCATCGTACTCCCTCTCATAGCTGTCCCTGGGCACCACCATCCCCACTGCCATCAGACATGCTGTCTGCCCTTTTGTGATGGGCCCCATACCCCCCAAAGTGGGCTGCTCAGAGGAGGAGCTGCTGGCAGTAGGGGTGCTGCTGCTGCTGATTCTTCTGCTGCTACTACCACTAGGCCTGGAGGCAGGGATAGAATCCACTGACTGAAAGGGGAGGCTGCTCCCACCATCTGCAGTCTTGCTGCTGCTGATGCCGCACACTGTCAAGAGCCCGCTCTGCCTTCCGGACCCTCCCCACAAGATCATCCTTCCAGAGGCCATAGATGAATGACTTGTGTGCCACGCTGCCCTTGACCCTGGGGTACAGCATTGTTCCCAAAACATATTCCCCCCACAGCAGGAGTTCGTCAAACCTCACCTTCAGGCCTGTCTTGAACTTCTGCGCCAGCCAAACCTCCTCAGCCCCAGCTTCTAGCCCGAGGGCCACAATCCTGCCCCTGCAGAATCTCCTCAAGACTCTGGTGGAGACTCTGGACCAGAGGGGTCACCTGGCTGATTGTGGATGTGGAGGAGCTGATGGCCTCTGTCACTTCCAGGAATGGTCATAGAACAAAGACCATCTGGAAGAGGATTTCCCATTCCATTCAATTGAAGCCTGGAGGAGCCCTGCTGTCTGTGTCCAATTGCACCTGATGCAAGGCGGCTTTCTGCTCCACAAGCTGCTCAAGCATCAGGAAGGTGGAATTCCACCTGGTGGAGATATCCTGCACCAGCTGGTGCACTGGGCGGTCTTGCTCTCCCTGCTTGGCCCTGAGGAGTTCGTTGCCCTTCACGCTGCGATTAAAGAACCCAGCCAGCTCCCTCCCGCGCTGGATCAGGGATCTAAGGGTGCCTTCCCCAATCCCCTTATCCCCCAAGCCCAGAGCATCCTTGACCACCAGGTGGAGGATGTGTGCAGAGCAAGGGATGCTTGAGAAGCCCCCATCACAGACTGCCTTGATTATATTGGCTGCATTATCGGTCACCACACACCCCGGGGCGAACAGTGCACCTGGCGTGACCCACTCCTCCACCACAGCATTCAGGGCTGCCTCTATGTTCCTGGCAGTGTGGGGCCAGTCTGTGACTTCCTTCTGAAGCAGGGTCCTGCTTCAGGACCCCTCATGCCACTGTCAAATGCCAACTCTGTGTCCTGCCACCAGTGCACCATCACTGCCAGGTACGCATGCTGGGCATTTCGGCTGGCCCACAGATCAGTGGTGAAATGGACAGTGGCACCCCCAGTCCCTGTCAGCTGCTCCTTCACCCGGTCCTTCAAAGCCCCGTACAGGGCTGGCACAAGTGTACGACTCAGGGTGATGCACGACATCAGCTTAAACTATGGGGCCAGGAACCACATCAGCCGCTTAAACCCGGTGTCCCCGACAATGGAGAAGTTTAAGTTTAAGTTTATTATGTTTTTTTACTTTCGCCGTGGCCAAAACACAAATTGTCCAAAACACAAAAAGACATAACATACATAACATATATACGTAGGAAACATAAGCAATAAAATACAAAAGATAAAACCAGTACATTTAAGCAGATATCCTGACAATTCCAGGAGGTTGCTACAGGTTATAGGGGAGGACTAGTAATTCTGGGGAAAGGGATGCCCTCTCATCCTCATATACAAACTTGCTCAAGGTCGATAACAATCTGTACCCCAATCTCACCAATACAAGGCCAAGCTTCCCCTTATATTTTAACCAACTTCTGGTTGGCAGAAATTGCTTGCCGCTTCTCAAGGCCAGCCAGACATAGGAGGCTACAGAAAAAACATCCTCCAGATTTGTCATGGTGAGAACGAAAAGGTAACCCTGGTCCAATGCCCGATATGGTGGGCCCTTGCATAATGGTTCGAGCCAACTAGCCCTCAATCTTGTAAAGTGGGGGCATCTCATCAGAAAATGGTCAACAGTTTCCACTTCGTCTAGACTGCAAGAACATTTGCGTTGATCAAAGCGCACTCCAGTGTGCCTCCCCTCAACCGCAGCTATTTGAATCATATGAAACCGCAGGAGGGTATAAGATCTACGCAGACTCCTATTAGGAAGGTGGTCCAAATAATGCTCATAATTACAGGTTAATTTGATTTGACCCAAACATGGAGCCACTTGCCATATTGAAAGGGCTGCTAGATCATCTTGGTGGCCAATATCCTGGAGCCTAACCCAGACCTTGCTCTGTATTTCTTTCAAGAACTTTTCTGTGAAGTAGCTAAATGAGAATCCCAATTGGCTTAGTATCTCCTTCAGGTACTTCAACCATGGGTACACAATGGAGAAGGGCTGGCCATTGACAGCGATCATCTCACCCAACAGGCATGTGCCTTTCTCTTGAAGGCCATGCCGCCCTCCAGCTGCTGATGGCCTTGGCAGCTGCCCCCATCCCAGCTCCTCCATTGTGGACTGACGCTGCTGGAGAGGCTGCTGCTCCTGCTGCTCCCCCCTAGCAGCGATACTGCTCCTGCTGCTAGATGCAGCTGCTGGAACAGGACGGTTGCCCACTACGATCCACTGAACCTGCCTCCCCGCTTAGCATTGCAGCACTGTGGCATGATTTCAGGTGCCTCAACATGCTTGTCCCCAGGTTGGTGAGCACCTGGCCACGCTTCACCACCTTATTGCACAAAGTGCACTGCACCTCCCGCAGATCATCTGCCTGCACCTTAAAATGCTCCCAGACCCATGATTTTTTAGCCCCTCCTGTCTTCTGGCCTGCACCGGGTGACACTCCTGGGAGGGCCAGGACATGGTGGCACTGGCGACACAGCTCGTTAAGGGACAGCCATCACCTCAACAGCACCAGATACAGAGACCTCCTCCACAGAAATCTCTGCATCACTGTCCCCATCCCCAAACAGAGTGACGGAGGCTGCTGGGCTCCCCATGCTGCTCCCACTCTGAGCAGCACTCTCCCCCTGCCCCCTGTAGCTGCTGCTGCTACGCTTCATTCTTCCATTGCCCGGAGATCAGGCCCTGCCTCTAGCAGCCGGGGTGAGATCCATCAGCCATGGACTGCTTTGGGGGATTGCCTCTATAATTATGGGGGAGTCAGGGGACAATGGTAACCCTTGAGGAGCTTCAGACACTGAGTCGCCTGCACCTGCAGCCGCAGATGAGACCGCCTCAGCCACCTGAAATGCAGACATTACAGTGCCCTGCGTGGCAGTGGAGGACATTGCCAGGAGGCGACGCCTAACCCCCGTACATAGTGCCACTGGGAGCACTAGTGCCACTAGTGCTGGGAGAGGAAGACCCACAATCAGGCCTGTGCATCTTGGGGCGTGGTGATGGGCTGCTGCTTCTGCCTGCTGGCACTCTGCTGGCATGACTTCTACTACCTTTGCCACGTGCCTCATTGCCTGGCTGTGGGCAGCAGACCTGCCTCGCCCACTCGTACCTCCCTTCTCCATTTCTCCCACCAAAAGAATGCACAAATATTTTATAAAAACATTTTTTTAACTTTAATTTTTTTAAATCTATTTATCTTTTTTAAATCTATTTATCTATTTATATATTAGATTTATATATACACTAAATCTAACTGCTATGAACTATTCTAAAACCTATTGAACTAAATGGAATATCCTAATAATTAACTACAAATGCCTTGTCCTACAAACACACTGTATCTCTGGGTACTTTCAGACGATACGGGGCCCTTTGGCCCTGTACCGGCACCACCGGCTTCGTTCCCCGCCGGGGTCACCCCGTAGCGGCACAACAGACGTGCCGGGGGGATCCCGGCGGGGAAAGTGGGAGGGGCCTGGGCCGCGCGGCGCAACGTGCGGCCGTACGGCCCCGCCCCCTCCACGCACCCCGCCGCCTGCCCTCCGAGGAGACGGGTGGGCAGCGGGGCCAATGCGGCCGCCGCGTCCGGCCGATCGTGCCACGGCCCGGGATCCTGCCGGGGACCCCGGGCCGTGGCACGCGGCCAGACGTTACTTTTTGTTGGCCACGGCCTGGGGTCCGTTTGACCACGCTTCCCGGGACCTTCCCCCGGCTAGCCCGGGAAGCGTGGTTCAAACAAAACCCATGTGCCGATTGACCGTGGCCAACATCTGGCGTGCCGCAAACAGACGTACGGGACACGGTGACCACAGGTGGGTATTCACCGTGGTTCACCGTGTTAACGTCACGTCTGAAATCACCCTCTATCTATCTCTATAGTTAAGCTAACTAGTATATATATATATATCTAGTAACTATCTATCTATATATACAATATTACACAAGGGGAAACACAAAGAACACAGGGAGGGGTACAAAACTGAAATGAAAATCAATCTAATAATAATCCTACTCTAAATAAATCCATACTTAAAACAGGGGAAGGGAATCAGGGATGGAATAAGAGAGAGAGGGAAAGGATTCAATGGAGGGGGGAGGGAGGAAGGAAAGTTGAACACAAGGAACACAGGGAGAGGTAAAAACAAAAAATAACACCTAAATCTATCTAATCTAAGCCAAATAAATGATAATATGGAGGTAGGTGGGTTGGATGGGTGAAATAGGAGGATTACAATGGCTTGAGGAGAACAAAACTGCTGGGAGAGGAAGGCTTCTGAAACTCCTGCTGTTCAGGAACAGTGACTAGCTCAGAAGTTGTTGTGAAGGGGGGAGGCATTCAATTTTGTTTCTTGCTACACCCTCCTCATCGCAAGCCCCATTAGCTCCGTGCATCCTAGCCCGTGGCTAATCGCAGACTGTGAAGCCAGTGGTCTGAGATGAAAAAGGATGGTGATTGGGCAGGCTGGCTGCAACTCCAGGCCTCTCCACCCCTGGTGCCTGGAAGTCTGCTCCTCGGCTGACTCCACCTCCCTGTCATGTTTTGCCTTCCAGTGACACGTTTTTGCTGCCCAAACTTACACAAACATGATTCGAACTGACCGAACTGTTCGGTCATTTCGATGTTCAGAATCAAGTTCGATTCAGTCAGTTAGGGTTCGGGTTCAGTCATCCGAACAGACTGAGTTCGGGCCAAACTCCGAACTTCCGAACCGCATTCTCCCATACCTACTAACCAAACCAGTATAACCAAGGCATCATAATAATCCTACTTTTCTAATCTGTGTGCTCAGTGCCCAAACTCTTCCACCCCAATGGATTCCATAATCCATTTGTCCTTTATGCCTGTACAACCTATGGTGGGGTCCTGAGTAAGGGATAACAGTTTTGACACCAACAATGGAACACGTTGATCCTGCTTAGCAGTGTTTTCCCTGCCACCCCCAAGGGTTAGATGATGCTGTGGGCCACTTATCCTCTGACTGGCAACACCCAACTCTCTCCTCATAAGGAGGTGCCCTACCCCAGTTTCTACCATTACCATTCCATTATTTTACTCCTTTTCCCTAGCATTGGACATCTCCATTGCGACAATTATTGTAAACTAACACCGCTCTCTTGAGCACCTTTTTAACTGCACAACCTGCAATATAAGGTCAACCCTCGCCCACCCTCCACCCTGGTCTTGAGGCTGAAGCTAATTGGCCTTATTGGGAGAATTCAGGTGTCAGGTGAGCCTGTAGTGTCAGTCCAAGAGGGCGGGTGGGAGGGAGCCTAGTGCATCTCAGAAAACACCGGCAGTGCCTGCCTTCCCCACAAGCTCCGTTAGCTATAGGAGGCAGGAAGGCAAGCTCTACCCACCTTTCCTGTCCAATCTACTCGGGTCAGGCATAACAACAGCCTGAATTCAAACTCCCCCCTCCCCTTAACCATTCTCTTCCCCTGGCTATTAATAGTGCTGGATAATCCTATGCCCTCCACCAGCCACGGTGGCACTGAGCCACTGGGAGTGCCAGTACCATGCCATGTGATTTGGCTTTGGCCTATCAGGACTCACTCTGGGACTGAAGAGGGAGGAGCAAGGCACTTCTAAGCCTTCCTCTCTCCTATATAGAGGGCCTGCTGTCATTTCAGCCTTGGACTGCCATATTCTCTCCGGACTTCCTCCTGTGGCTAGCTGACTTCCTGTGTGCCAGAAGTTAATAGCAGTTACGAGTACATTCAACAGCTCACCTCTTTGCAGGTTTCTTCCTCTGAAGGTGTCTCAAGGACAAGCATCTTCCCCTACACAGGTACATGTTGGTGGTGGTAAGGAAGGAGATTTATCTTACAAATTCCTGATAGTATCCCCCCACTAGACACCTGTTTTTAGTCTCTTGCTGTGTATTAAACACATTTTTTACCCTACCTGAATGTCAATTTGATATAAAATTATTTGCCTCTTACACCTTTATTGTGGTCAATTTACTTTTTATGTCTCTGTTGAATTTGGCTCTACTTTCTCCAAGTTGACTTTGGCTGAATTTGAACTCTCATTATTAGAGTAAAAAAAAGATCTGTTAGATTGGAGTGTGCACCAGGGCCCCATGTAATTTTCCATTATTGTTTTTAAAATGTGTCATTTTATTGTTATCGTTATCGTTATTAACTACAAGGTTTTCATTATTGTCATTATCGATGGATATAGTTATTGATTTCAAACAAAGCTTTTGTTTTTGGTATTGTTTTGTGATCTTGCATGACCGGGAATGATACCCAAACTGGAAAAAGTAGTTCAATCGGCTGTGCGGTGGCATGGTGTGTGGCTGCTGGTTGTGTGTGTCTCTTGTGGCTAGGATTTGGGCAGGATTTGTGTGTGTCTTCTGGGTCTGCCAGATGAGAAGGGCTCTTTCAGCAGCAGCAGTGGACATTAGCATGTGGCATGGAGGATTCAGATGTCGGGTGGACAGGCTGGCAGGCGGGTGTTGGTGGGCAGTCAGGCACCAGCAGCAGCACCACCCAGAGACATGCCAGGGTTTCAACTTGCAGACAGCACCCTAGGAAGGGCAGGATTTGTGTGTCTTATTTTTGGGTCTGCCAGACGAAAGGGGCTCTTTCAGCAGTAGTAGCGGGCATCAGCAGGTGGCAGTGGAGGAGCAGCCTGGCAGGCAGACAGACTGGCATGCAGGCGGGTGCCAGTGGGCAGTCAGGAACAAGCAGCAACAGCAGCACCCAGAGACATCCCAGGGTCTCAACTTGCAGACAGCACCCCACGTGGTGGTGGTGGTGTACATGGGAGAAAGGGAAAGAGTAAAGGAGGCAGAACCACCATCTATCCACTTGGGAAGGAATAGAGGCATCACCATGATTGCATGATATTATGTAGGTGTTATGTGTTTCTGTTTCAGGGAGGGTGAAGATTATGCTGGTGGTGCCGAAAGCCAATCAAGGCAGAAATCACAGACCGAAAGCAGGCCAACATGGTCTGCAGTATAGAAATATTTCCATACCTGAAAAGGTGACTTTGCAGAAGGCAAGGTAAGACATGGGGGCTGGAACAACAGGAAATGGATTGCCATATGACCTGTTAGAAAGTCCCTCACAGAGAGAGAAATTGGTCACCCACTTGTGGAGACAGAATGCAGGCAGAGCTTGATAGACCATTGGCCTGAGTCAGTATGACACTTCTTATCTTCCTATCTTTTTATGTTCATTAAATCTGCAACAAAAAGATTAAAAGGGGGTCGCGGGGGACCACATCTGGGCTCCTTGCCCATATAGAGACAGTCCACCTCATCAAGGTGAAGAGGGGTGCATCTGGTGACCATGACCGCACTATGCAGGGATGAACATTGTGAGGAGCAAGGGAGGAAATCGTGCCAGAAGAGGTGCTGTCCTAGTCCTTCCCCCTCCAGCTCCTCAGAAGATTCACCAGCCCCACGGGAAGAGGACACCCCTGAAGTGAGGGGATTTCAGGATTTTCTGTGGAACTTGGTGAAAAAATTAGGGATGGGCGAACAGAACTGAGTTCGGAAATTCAGTTCAGTTTTGAAATTCGGTTCGGAAGTTCAGTTCGTTTGACCTAACTATTCAAGTTCAGTCTGAACTCTGAACTTCCAAACAGAGTTCGGAAATTCAAACCCCATTGAACTAAATGGAATATTATCTTTTAGGGATGGGCAAACAGAGCCAAGTTCAGAAATTCTGTTCATTTTGGTTTGAAAATCGAGTTCAGTTCTCGGAAGTTCAGTTTGTTTGACCAAACTGGTCGAGTTCGGTCCAAACTCTGAACTTCCGAACCGCGTTCGCCCATCACTAAAAATATATATATAAGGAGTTCCAGGCCAACACTAGTGCTGTGGAGGACAGGCTTGTGGAGCGGTTCTGGGAACTCCAGATATGGGAGCAGCAGGTTCATGTTTATGTGCAGTACATAAATACTGAAAGGGATGCTGTAAAGGCATTCCACCAGTCCCTGGTGGCATGGAAGGAATCCATGTTGGGTAGGGATGTGCGAACACTGAGGGGTTCGGTGTTTGGCTCCTTCGGGGTTCGGTCAAACCTGAAGCCATTCGGTTTGGCCTGTTCGGCCCGAACAGGTTCGAGGCGGTCGAACCCGTTCGGGTGGGGGGAGCCAGTTTTTCCTCCCTCCCCCCCCAGGCTGCACGGGTGGAAGGTGCACCAGGCAGCACCTCCCCTCCTGCCCAGCCTCGCAATTTTAAAAAAAAACCCCACCCCAGAGATTGCCCTACCTGGTAGTGCCGGGACTCTGGCCCCGAGTCCAGCAGTGGCAGGTGCAGCAGCGGCGGTGCTCCGGAGCACTTCAGGCCACTACTAGGCCTTCTGGGTCAAACTGGAAGGCCTAGTAGCGGACTGAAGCACTCCGGAGTGCCGCCACCACCGGATCCGCCACTGCTGCCGGACCCGGAGCCTGGTGGTGCTGGGGCTCTGGCTGTGCATCCAGCAGCGGCAGCGGTGGCAGGTCCAGTGGCAGCAGTGCTCTGGAGCACCGCTGCCACCAGACCCGCCACTGGATCCGCTGCCAGACCCGGGGCCGGATCTCTGGCACCACCAGATAGGGCGATCCCTGGCGTGGGGGGTGGGGTTACATTTTTTTTTATGTGGCTGGGCAGGGGGGGGAGGTGTTCCCCGGCACCCCTTCCACCTGCGCAGCCTGGAGGGGGGAGGAAAAACCAGGTTCCTCCCTTCTCTCTGCCCCCACCCAAACAAGTTTGGAACCTGAACTTTGTTCAGCCGGTTCGGGTGGAGGGCGGTTCAGATTCAGGCTGTTTGCGAATGGGTGGAACACCTCGTGTTTTGAGCTGAACCCTGAACTTCCGAACCGCGTTCGCATATCCCTAATTTTTATTTTATTTATTTATTTTTATCAGGTTTTATCCCACCCCTCCTGAAAACAGCTCGGGGCGGCTAATGTTGGGGGCCCTGGACGTTTCCAGGCAATATGGGGCAGAGGTCAGTGACGTCCCCACACCTCAGTCCTATGGACCATTGTCCCCTTTTCCCCATGTTCCAGGGGACAGGCCCAAAGAAGCCCAAGTTATTTATCTTCTATGCCTTTTTATAATGCAAATGTTTATTTTCATTATAGTTAAAATGTGTTTTTAAATGCTTTTATAAATGTTATATTTGTTACCAGTCGACTTTGAACTGCCCAATCTTTTATCCCTCTGTGGTTTTTCAGGTAGGTGGCAGAATCCTATTACATATACAGCTTGTCAGATCCCTACCTGACAGCAGCCGCACTGCCACTGGTGTGTATTAGCCCCAAGATGTGCCAGGGTCTCAACTTGCAGACATCCCCCCAGGAGGGGCAGGACTTCTATCTGTATGGTGTGCCACAGAGAAAGGGGGGGGGGGTGTGTGCTTTGGTAGAAGCATCAGTGGGTGGCATTGCAGGAGCAGGCTGGTGGATGGGAGCTTGGCACAAGCAACAGGACCTGCAGCAGGAGCAGGACTATGGTATCATTGGGAACAACTTGCAGACAGTGTCCCAGTGGAGCAGCCTAGACTAGTTTCTGTGTGGGGGTGCCAGAGAGAGAGAAAGAGAGAGAAGCTCTCTGAAAGTGGGCGGCAGCAGGTGCCTCTTATACTAGTAGAGCTCGAAACCATCATGAAGTCTATTATTGGAGTATGGTGAGCAAGCATCCCATGGTGAACAGTTGGGCAGAAGAAGCAGGTTGCTGCCTTGTAAACAAGGTTCTTAGAGATGGCTCTCAGCATTCTGACAACAACTCCCACCCTTCCACCTCCACACCCCAAGAGGTGCTGGGGTCTCAACTTGCAGACAGCGCCCCAGGTGGAGCAGCCAGGGCTAGTTTCTGTGGGGGTGTGCCAGAGACAGATAGAGAGAGGCTCTCTGGAAGCAGTGGGTGGGATCAGAGGAGCTGTCACACAGGCAGGCAGGTAGCAGCTTGGCAGGAGCAGCAGCAGCAGCAAGGCATGATTCTGTAGGGGGGTACCAGAGAGAGAGAGAGTCCCATGGGAGTTGAATGATGTCCCTAGTACTTTAATGATGGTTCTAGGGACTGGAGTGACTGCTTCTGGATGCAGTCCCTGTGAGTGGAATGATGGCCCCAGAACCCTGATGATGGTTCTTAGGAATGGAATGACTTCTTCAGGATGCAGTGGATTGACAGCTCCCTGTGAGCAGAATGACAGCCCCAGAAGCTTGATGATGGTTCTTGAGAATGGAACAACTCCTCCTCCATCCCCACCCTCATCCTCCCACGCCTCCCCTGCTCCTCCAACCACATCCCTTCTCCCTCGCTGCCCCGCATGCCTGGAACTCCCTACCTGCCCTCGTCTGCCTTGTGCCCACCCTCCATGCCTTCAGGTCCCTCCTTAAAACCCACCTCTTCCGAACTCATGCTAAGCATCCCCACCCAGGATTATCCCCCACCTGTTATCTACAAACTCCCAATTTACTGTAACCAAGCCAAGAACGTGTACCTGAGCTCTCGAATCCTCCTGAATGTCGCATCCCTTGTCTCTCCCTCTGTTTTCCCCTTCCCTGTCTCCCCTCCCCCAACTTTAGATTGTAAGCTCTCGAGCAGGGACCATGTCTATCTTGTTCTTTGTAAGCGCCAGGTACATCGCTGGTGCTATATAAATGCTTAATAATAATAATAATAATAATAATATATAATTAATATGGCTATCCTATAATCCTAATATATATAATAAAACAGACTAGCCTAAATACCTATATAATATCTAATCTCTCTATACCTTGGCATGAGCAGCAGCAGCAGGAACAAAACTGTGGTATCATTGGGAGCACTCCAAGATGCGCCAGGGTCTCAACTTTCAGACAGTGCCCTGGGTGGAGCAGCCAGGACTAGTTTCTGTGTGGGTGTGCTGGGGTGTGTTTGTCCCTCTGGCAGAGGCAGCAGTGGGTAACATCAGAGGAACTGGTAGGTGGCAGCTTGGCAACAGCAGCAGGACTGTGGAATAATGGGGACCACTCCAAGACATGCCAGGGTCTCAACTTGCAGACAGCACCCCAGGTGGACCAGCCAGGGCTAGTTTCTGTGGGGGGGGGGAGGTGCCAGAGAGAGGCTCTCTGGTAGAGACAATAGCGGTGGCATTGGAGGAGTGGGCTGGTGAGCAGCAGTGATGGCAGCGGCAGGTCCTAAGTTGTTTCTGTGTGGAGGTGTGAGAGAGGGAGAGAGAGGCTCTCTGGCAGCAGGGGCCAGCAGGTGGCAGTGGGTGTTAGGTCTTGCAGATAGATCACCTGAGAAGGGGCCAGCTTGGAAAGCCTGTGAGTTGGGTGGCATCTTATTGATGTTGCAGATAGATCGCCCCATGAGGGGATGCCTTGGGAAGCTGAGGTGACATATGATACTTGGAAAGTTTTCGCTTACTGTTGATGGTAGTCATTTGGAAGACCCTGAGCAGCGGGGTATCAGAGAGGGGGGCCTTGGGAAGCCTTCAACTGATTGCACCATGGTGACTAGGGCATATGAGAAAGAGCGAGATAATTTGTGCATCATTGGGCACACTTAATTCAAATATTGTGATAGGTGGTAGCAGGTGCAGGGAGGCATACAGGCAGGCACATATTGGGTACTTTCAGACGTTACGGGCGGCCGGTTCACCACAGCGAACCACCAGGGGGGGCGAACAGCGCAACCACGCCCGGGGGTTGGAAAACGACCCAAACAGACGTGCCGGGAACGG
>QEPC01012913.1:6065979-6112073 GCA_003113815.1 Sphenodon punctatus
CTGACCCCATGTGGGTATTGAGCGTGATGAACATCTGGCGCACGCCGTTCAGACGTTCCGGGCCCTTTGGCCCCGCGGGGGGGTTGAGCGTGGTTCACTGTGGTTCAGCGTGATCTCGTAACGTCTGAAATCACCCATTGTGTATTATTTCCATCTCATTCTGGTGGGTTTGCTCCTGGATGTGGGCATTAAGCATGAGCACAGATGAGCTCTCTCTCTCTCTCTCTCTGGTTCTGGCAGGTGGCACCTTAAGCAGGATGCACCTCACTCTCTGTCTGTCTGTCTCTCTCTCTCTCTCTCCCTCCTCTCCAACCCCTCTCCCTCTTTCTCTCAGTCTAGAAGCAGGGAGAATCTCTCTCTCATTCCAGGCGGGGGAGGCTCTCTCTTTCTCTGGTCCTGTACGGCAGGTGATCTTGTCCTAGCAGTGGGGAGCCTCTCTATCTCTTTCTCTTTCTCTCTCTCTCAAGTGTGCCCCCACCCTCAGTATAGGTCCATGGGCAGGTCAGGGAAACCCAACAGCGACAGGATGACCTTCAGGAACAGGACCTGCTCCACCAACCCAGTGCCCAGTCTCGAATGGTACGACTCGCACTGTCCCCCACCACCAGAAACACCTGTTCTCTGGGCACGCTAGTTGGTGGACAGGACACTAGTTCCTGTGCCACCCTGGTCAGGGCCTGCCATATTTTCCCCTTCTCTGCCCAGTACAGAAGGGGATCGCTGCTTGGATCCACCACCGGCTCCTCAAGGTATTTCTCCACTGCCCACTCTGCAGTGTCAGGTTCATGCTTCCTCTGCCTGCTACTGCTTCCAACCTCTTCCCCAATTCCTGTGCCAATGCTGCTTGCCCTGGGGTTGTCCACTCAGGGTGGTTGATGGCCGAGGAACTGCTGCTGGGGGTGCTCTGTATCTCCACCCTCTTGCTGCTGCTTTGCCCCTCCTGGCTGTCCTGCTGCTGCTGCCACTGTCTGGCCCTCTCGACTGCCCCCACCCTCTCCACCAGAGCATGCTTCCTCTGGGTGAAGTCTTCTGTGCAAGCTGCCACGCTCACCTTCATACTGGGGTCCAGCATGTTGGAGAATACGTAAACCTCCTTGTATATAATAGGATCAAACCACCTGTTCAGCTTCTCCTTCAACTTTTGTACCAGGGCCACCACCTCTGGTACAAGCTACCACTCCTCCAACATCCCCCCACCCCCTTGGTCCCTCAGAAAGCCTTCCATCCTCCTAATCAGACTTCAGACCAGGGGGGTTACCTGATTCAGGGTGGTCGTCACCGCACTCAGGCTCTCCGTCAGGGGCTTAAGGACATGCACCTGGGCCATCATTGTCCACTCCTCCTGCCCTAGTGGCCTTTCCACCCCAATCTCCCCCTCTGAGGCAACCTCGTACAAGACCTGCGTCTGCTCCACCAGACACTTCATCATGCTATAGATGGAGTTCCACCTGGTGCTGACATCCTGCGTGAGGCAGTGCTCCTGCCCCTCCAGCTCCACCTGCTTCTCCATGAAGAGGTGACCACCCTTCACACTCTTGTTAAAGTACCCTGTAAACTTCCTGCTCTTCTTGATTGACAGGGTAAGGGGGCTGCTGATATGCTCTGCCTTCTCCCCCAGGGTATCCCTCACCACCAGGTGAAGGGTGTGGGGAGCACAGGGCATGTGCTAGAATCCGCCACCCTGCACTGCTCTCTTCATGTTGACCATGTTGTCAGTAACCACAAAACCCTTGGTGAAAGGTGCTTCCTCCCTTAGCCACCCCTCCACCATGGTGTCCAAAGCTGCCCTTATATTGGTGGCAGTGTGGCTCTCATCCATGACCTGGGTGTGAAGCAGGGCCCACCTGTACCCTGCCCCCTTGCCCCTGCTGCCTGGTGCTCCTTCTCCTGCCACCCGCAGCTGTTACAAGTGAGCAGTCAGGGCCAAGTAGGCATGTTGTGCATTTCGGCAGCTCCAAATGTCCATTGTAAAATGCACAATATTATTTTATTATTATTTTAAATGTATATACCACCCACTTTCCGAAGGACTCAGGGCAGATTATAATCAGTAGTAAAAAACTAATCAATAATAATACAAAAATTATAAAAAGAACCCCAAACACCAGCTGCTCTTTCAATATCCCCTCCCACTCTCATACCTATCAAATACAGAAAATACACATGCACACACCCATCTACTCTCTGTCTCTCACCTGGGGAGTCTTCTCCATTTTCAGCCCATACTCCTGACCCCTCTCAGAAGGAGGACATGGCAATACACAACTTCTATCAACCCCACCATTCCGCACTTTGATTAAATAATACACAATTTATGTCCAGTAGTTAGATTAACCCCACCTCACTCACTGCTGAATAGGGGTGTGCATGTCGTTTTTGTTATTACAATAATGATAATGACAATTGTTGTTTTTGTTATCATTATTGCAATAATGAAAACGACAATTGATAACGATCATTGATAACAAAAACAACAATGTCGTTATTGTTGTTGTTGTTAGTGCTGTGGCAGTTGGGTTTTGGAGGGAAAATGTGGAGAGGGGAGGAGGGAGCAGACATCTCAGAACCTTAAACAGGGTTGAACTCTTGAACTGTGCCTATGTTGGGATGGGGCAAAAAGCTGATGGAGGTATCGTTGGCCAATGAGCGATTTCAGGTTGCGATTACAGAACTATGGTGCTTGCAAACAAAAAATCCTCTCTAGCCTTCATTGTATTACCACCAATACCTTTCCTTCCTCATACCCTACATTTTACCTTCTCCCTTTCCCTGCCCTTCTCCCCCCTGTACAATATATATTGATAGGTAGTATAGATTAGATATAGATATATATTATAGACATATAGATTAGATTAGAATAGTTATATAGATAATTGATTAGATAATAGATAGTTTTCCTTTTCCCTTCCCCTGTCTCCCTTAGATTTAGATAGATATTAGTTGTGTGTGTGTGTTTGTATGTGTGTGTGTGTGTCTGTATATAGCTAAGCACCCTTTAACTACCCTTGGTGGTCATTTATGCATGTTTCAGGGCTGCATAGGGCACCAATACAGCCCTGCAACATGCATAAATAACCACCAAGGGTGGTTAAAGAGTGGTTAGTGTCATGTCTGTTTTCACCCTAACACATGAACCAGAACTTCCAGCACCTGAGTGAGTGCATATTCCAGAGCTGGGACTGTGGCCCCCAACACTTGTGACAGACTAGAGCTGTAATCTCTTGCTTCAGAAAGAAAAAGGCTATTTGTTCACCATTAAACCATATACCGCCTTTCCCCCAGTATTACACGAGTAGCCTTCTTTTCTAAAATAAAAAAATCCAAGAAGACAAATCTAAAATGTGAAATGTGGTGTTGAAACAACAAAGCTAAACTAAACTATTCAATACTTTTAATTAGGCTGCATCTAATTTAAAGAAGTCTGAAACATAATTGCATCACAATTTTAGGTGCTTGTGTGCTTTAGGTGCCTTATCTGAATAAAAGATTAATTTCTAGAGTGAAAGGTTAGGTTTTGTGGTGAGACATTAAAGAGAAAACTGATTTGCGAATGAAGGGTAAAGCACTCCATTAAAATAGAGTGTACGATAAGTTGGAAACATATGGAAACTAAACCAAGGAAAATATGACCATTATTGTCGTGGTTTGATAATTGTGGCTGGAAAATCTCTTCATGCTCACTAATTTTGTAGAATTATTTTGGATAAGTCATCAGTTGCTCCTTTTAAAGCTGTTTCATACTGTGAGAATTAAGCAATTTATCTTAAATAAATGCTTGCTAAATTTAAATCCAGGACAGCAAAAAAACGATTCCGTTCAATTTGGGTAATTCAAACTTGTGGAATTCACTGCTGCAAGGGGTGATCAAGCAAAATATTGTGCAAGTTTTTAAAGGGGGTTGGATGGTTTTATGCCCAATTTGATACTTTTATGACATTTACAATTGCATATGCTACGTTAAATCCCATGTATAAAGCATTAAATGCTCCCCGCAGAGGTCTTGAATGAAATCTTTGAGATATTTTTCCTCCCATAAACAGCATTGCACAAAAGGATGCAGAGTCTTGGTGATTCAGTGATTTGAGCATTCAGTGATGGAAGCCCATAGCACTACATCTGGTTGGGTGGGGGGCGGGTTTTTTTTTTGACAAGTGTATGTATGTTTTCATGCCATTCTGTTTTGCAGTTCTTAACACCTTTGCTTTCTTAAATTTCTAAGAATTATTTAATTGATTTTGGGCATTTTCTAGTGATTTTCTTTTCTCTTTAATTCCCCAAACTTTCAAACATTACTACTCAAAGACCACAATCCAAAAACTGGCTACTCTGGAGAAAGTGGATAGCAGAATGATGGCCAATAAATAAATAAATAAATAAATATGTGTTTTGCTTTTGAACAATCTATCTTGAGTGATCCTCTCATTATGATTATAGCGGAAATTTTTCAAACCCTCAGGAAAAAAAAATCCTCTTCTCTAAAAGTCTGGCCTGCAGGGTGTCTCAAGCTGGGCACTCAAAAGTAAAATAATTCACTCTGTCTGGATACTTGGGCAGCAGAACTTAATTAAGAAGTCCATGGTTACACAGAAGGCTTATGGCAGGGGTAAGTATTCCCAGTACCAGATTTCCACTATGCCCTTTTTGGTCATCCTTTTCACATTACTTTTCTTTCTTCAATTACCCTTAGAACAAAAACTTTGTTGCAAAAATCAGAGAGAAGATGAATTGCTTTTGGGTGCAGAAAGCTGTTGTTGTTGTTTATTAGGGCCACATGGGGTGTTTTTTTTCTGTTTGTCTTTTTGTTTCTCCAAGTTTTGTGTGGTTCGGGTTTTTAAAAATTTTATAAATGTTTACTGTAGATAATGAATGGAATTCACTTTACACATTAAATGAAAAATAATACATAATGAATGCTATATAACCTGAAAATAAGTGCTTTAAAATAAAGGCCTGTAGACTATAAGGAGAACAGAAAAGCAATGCGCACAACACCCACCCACCCTAGTACAATAGGAAGCCACCCAAGCCACCTGCCCTTGTGTAATCCCTCCCTCTACAAGCCCCAAGCCCTCAGGTCCCCCATTCTGGCCCAAGACCCCTCAAGCCCACTGCCCCTGGATCTACCATTTCTACCCCAAGATCCCCTCTCCCCCACAAGATTCCCCAAGCAGTCTTTTGATCTCCCCTTTCTGCCCCAAGCACCCTGGCGCTGGGTCCCTCCTGCTCCCGAGTTACTCCCTCTTGCCCCAAGCTTTCTCCTCCCCACCACTGCTCCAAGCCCACAAGATCCCCTCTCCTGCCCCAAGCTCCTTCCTTCCACACTGTTCCAAGCCCTTAAGATTCCTCCTCCTTCCCCAAGCTCCCTCGTCTCACTGTGCCAAGCCCCCAAGATCCCCCACCCCAAGCCTTCTCCTTCCCAATTGCTCCAAGGCTCAAGCCCTCAAGATCGTCCCTCCTTCTCCAAGCTTTCTCCTTTCCCACTGTTCCAAGCCTCCAAGATCCACTCTTCTGCCCCACGATTCCCCTCCCCATTGCTCCAAGCCCCCCAAATTCCTCTCCTTTGTTCCAAACCCCAAGATCCCATCTCCTGTCCCAAGATTCCTCCCCTCCACTGCTCCAAGTCCCCAGTACCCCCATTCCTGTCCCAAGATGCCTCCTGTCCCATTACTCCAAACCCTCAAGATCCTTTCTCCTGTCCCAAGATCTCCCCACTGCTCCAAGTTTAACACTGCCATCTCCTTGCTTCATCCACCACCACATCCTCTCCACTCAAATAATTTCCTGTCATCCCAGTTGTGTGCAACCTCTAATCAGTTCCTGATTCGAGGGGGCTGATCAAGGGTGTGCCATGTGCTGCCCTGATATTGGAACCCCTAGAAACGGGGGCTGATTGAGTGTTCCACACAGCTGGGAAGAGACTTCCCTGCTCCTATGCCTACTCAGATATTTTACTTTCAGGCTGACCTGGGATTGGGGTTCCAAAATTGGGGGGGACTCTCTGAATTTTGGACACCCCCTCCAAAGGAGATTTTCCAAAGCCTTTTGTCTTCAGACGACCCGAGATGCACACCCCTAATTAATCTACTTGCCAAAAGTCATGCTGTGTGGAAAGATTTCTCAAGTTCACTCTGACGTGAAAGTACTTCTTTCAGAATCTCCAGTGCAGGGGCACTGCTCCATGGAACATTCAGTCTTACTCAGATGAGGGTAAGACTGAAGAAATGTCCTGTCCTCTTTCCTATTTAGCTATTAAATTCTAAAGCATAATGTAAGAGGCCTTTCTGTCATAGGATCCACTTGAATCTGACTGCTGAGGCTGTGTTACAGGAATAAACGTTGAAACTAAGATGTATCTTTGCCATCTTTCTCTGTGCAGGTCAGCACAGTGGCACAGAGATTAAACAGAGTTTCACAGGAAAGTCAAAAAATCATTTTAATTGAGTCTGGGCCGTACAGTACAATATTCCTTTCTTAAAATAGACTGTTCCTTAATGTAGAATTCTATAATGGTTCAAAGGAGTGGCTGCTGATTCTGACCCCACTTTTTAAAATGCCTTCTCTCTTTAGCTGTATTTAATCTCCATGTCATTGGGCTGTTTCTCAAAAATCTTTTCCTCTTCTCCCCATACCATTCTACTTGTGAAAATTGCTAACTTCTGCCACTGATGATAAAAAATGTTAGGATGTTTGGACCTTAATTCAATTAAATGAAAATGGATTCATCCATGTTTTAAAATGGAAACAAAATAAAAGACACATTTCTGGCATTATTTAAGAATTAGAGTAAGAGGTGGGATTTTCATTGAAATTTAGGGGCAAATTCAAACCCACTGATTGGTTGTGACTGCAGGTTTAGTTTAGTCCTTCAGATTCTATTCTCCTTATTAACAGGATAAGTTGTATCAGTTACGACAGGATCAATTGTTATACCAGGAATTAATAAACGTGTCTGGTTTTTAAAAAAATATAAATAGAAATATATCCTGATTGTATTTGGTATTTTTAAAAAAGGTTCTTTACACTTTTTCTACCATACCAGTTTTCACCTTCACAAGCTTTAATTTTGACTTGTAAAGTGTTTGCAACATTTTGTTGTTTTAAAATTTGAAATTTTGTAAAAAATACTACTGTCAAAATTGTGAATTTCATTTCAACATGTTCGATTCAGTTTGACATTGTCATCCTTTAGTGTTGATACTGCTGAAATAAAGTTTTGAAATTTCTGCAAAGTATGCAGAACACATGGTGCAAAACATTACCACCATGGGCAGTGTTCAGCATATCCAGTGTATTAAAAAAAACACCAAAGAAGTAACATGTCTCCTATCTAGTTAAGTGATCACTCTTCCCCCACCCCCAAAAAAGAAGAGTGGAACTTTTTTCAATCTGATTCAGTCTTCAAATATCAACACCCAGAAAGCAGCTCCAGGCTGTTCTATTAAAATGCCAACCTTATAAATCTCAATCATCAGTTGAAAGAAAGTGTTACATGTCTTAAGAATTTTTTTAAACACAGATTACTTACACTGAAGCATGTAAATTAGCTCATAAATGGGCTGATTGTAAATAGCATTCATGGTGGAAGAGAAATGAGTTAAACTAAATTATACACTCTGGAATTACAGGCAAATCAAACTGCACTCTACTGTTTGTGGGGGAGGCACCTATAGGGTGTGTCACACAGGCCCTTTTCACACAGACACTCTAACACCAATAAAATGGGTGTTACATTTTATTATACATGTTGCAGGGCACCCATAGAGCACACCTGCAGCCCTGCGACATGTATTAGGGCCATAATTAGAGTCGCCACCTCCTTCTGGAAGCAAAGGTGGAGGGAGGAGGGGGTTGAAAGCAAACTGGAGGGGGAAGGGATTTACTTTGAGTGCTTTACAATGATAAAATACAATATAAAATAATATAAAATCAATTTAGAACTATTCAAAAAAGGAAGGTAAAAAGGGAGGACAGTGGATCCTAAAAACATCTGGACAAGAAATAACTCTTCAGCTGCTTTTTAAAGGTGAGAACAGAGAAACAGAAATGGGCACCTGGGTGGAGCGAGTTCACTGAGGGCCCGGGGTCCGCCACAGCAAAGGCCAAATTGCCTGCATATATAAGACACAAAGGCAGGATCTTCAAACAGTGGGGTCAATCCCATGCCCCGTGTGTGCTGTGTGCAACTTGTGTGTGCAAACCACGAGCATATCTATAGAGAACACATTGGACCGCGTGCAACGCATGTGAGACCTGCGGGGATCCCATGCAGATCTCACTTAGGACTGTGGCCAGTGAGTGATTTCTGAGCACAAATAACCACTAAGGCAAGGCACCAGGAGCAGGTCTCAAATATAGCCAGGACCTGTACTGTTCAAGGCCCTAAAAACCAGTAGGCAAATTGTAAAGGTTTCCAGATGTTACTGAATATCTTTGATACTGTCAACAGAATGATCTTGTTAATACTTATAAAATAAAGAGTGTTTTTAGACAGACCCCAGGGTGGTCCACTCTGGGGGGGCCACTCTAGGTCTGCTGCAGAGGAGCCCACTGCTGCAGACTGCAGTCTGCCCGCGTGTCCCCTTCTCCATGCCATAGAGCTGCAGGAGGATTGACAGCTACTCTAGGATTCTGCCTGCAGCTCTATGGCCATTGCCAAAGCAAGCCACAGCTGAGAACAGAGCTGCAGCAATCATCAGTTCTTTAGACAAACCGCTGCTTTGTCCCCAGACAGTGCTTCGGGTTTGGGAAGCCCTCTCTGCTTGCAGAGCTAGGGTTGTTCCAGAGCACTGTGAGCAGAACTGGCCCAGAGCAGGCTGCTTGCTCTGTTCCTGCTCCACCGCACTCCAAGGTGGCCCGTCTCTACATAGATTAGAGGTGTGCACCAGGGGCCCATGTAGTTTTCATTTTTGTTTTTTCATTTTCGTTATTTAAATCTGTCACTTTTGTTTTCATAAATATCAAATTGTCGTTTTTGTTTTTACTTTCATTTTTGTTTTCCATTGGTTTAAATGGAAAACACATTTTGAGCTGTAACATTTTTGTTTTTCATTATATTTGATGACTCTTGGAGGGATTAAACCTCCAATGGAAGGCATTAAGTGTACAAAATTACAAAACAATTGGATAAAGGAATCCAATTGTAGAGTTTTTTTTATTTTGCACAAATTTTCACATTCATTCTTAGCTGTAACTTCTTTGTCTAACATTTAATGTAGATTAAACGTGGCATGTTTATACCCCTTCATACATTTACTATCTCTGCCAACATTCAGAATCATTGGATAAAAGGTCCTGGTGTTATAAGCAATTAACTTATAAATGTATGTCTGACTGTAACATCTTTATAGTCCAACCAGTGTACATGAAATTTGGCAAGACTGTATATCACACTATCAAAGTCATCTCTGCCAAATATCATAAATATGTGATAAAAGGTCCCAATTTTATATGCCTGCAAATCATATGCAGAGAAGGAGCCTATGCCAGGAATTGGCTTACGTGTCACTTTGGTATAAGATCGGTTTGTGATGTCAATTTTTTTTAAAAAAAAATCATTTATATTTTATGTTTTTATGTGTTTTATTATTGTTTTACTTGTTATGAGCTGCCCCGAGGTGCCGTAGGCATGGGGGGGGCGGCCAATAAATATAAATAAATTAATTAAATAAAATAATTGGTTAGCAGAAATGTCAACCAAATATCCTCATTCTGTGCTGTGACCATCCCAACATCTCTCCCCCACTTGTTACTGGGAAGTCAGAAGCATCTGTTTAAGAAAGAGCCAATGGAGATTCTCCTATGTCCTCTGTCTCAGTGCTGCAGGATGTGATTGTGATGATAACTGGCCAGCACTGGATGTGTAAACCATGTCTCCTTTGGGGATTCTATCCCCAAAGTCCCTGTATGTCCCTTCTATGCTCACCTCAGGGCCGCCCCTATGCTCACCTCAAAGCCACTACCGATTGGTCCTGTAAAGCTGGAAGCATGCAATAATTGGCCAGTGAATGTGTCTGTCAGTATTTTTGGTTGCTCCACATCCTCCCTCCTACATCCTCTCTCCCCCTGTCATGCCCGGTGCTTACCTCTGACAGACAGTACATGTGTTGTGCTGCTATTTATCTGAATAACGGTCTTCAAGGGGTCAATATAAATTGCTTATAAAATTGGGTCCCTTTAAAAAAGTGATCTGTAGTTTGACACAGATGACAGGGAAGGTATATGATACATTTCTGCCAAATATCCTATAAACAGGATAGAATAGAAATATGTTACAGCTGGAAATGTATTTTCAAGTTAATGTCTTATACCATCAGGACCCTTTATCCAATAATTCTGAAAGTTATCAGGAATATTAAACTTATGGAGGGACATAGTATCCTGCTGTTTCATGCAAATTGGATGGAAGAAAAAGAATATGTAGCCATATATGTGTATGGAGCTTTTCATAAAAACACAATATTAAATCACTTCTTAAATCGAATTCCTTTACTTAATCCTTTTGAAACTTGCACATAGTGCCCTCTGTTGGGGGCACAACATCCCCAAGTTTCATTAGAATTGAATGAGAAAAAAAAAGTTATAACCAGAAATACGTTTTGTACTTTCCCCCCTTTATTTCAAAAACAAAGTGTTGTTTTCATTTCTATTTTCATTATTATTATTTGTCATTTTTGTTATTGCAATAATGATAATGAAAATGACAATTTTCATTATCATTACTGTAATAATGAAAATGACATGCACACCCCTATAGATAGATGCTCCATCAAGGGGTTGAGTGAGGCAGGAGTGGAGCAAGTATCTGACTAAAACCATTCAATGACTTATGTTTTGGCAAATAAAGTAGTTTTCATGGATTAAAAGGTTAACCCACGAAACATTAGCCTGCTGGAGTTCGGTCCGTGCAACCCCCACTCAGTCCTCACTCTCGTTTAGCATGTCCAGTCAAATAAATGGGGAGCTCCAGCATGTTTTCACATGCTTGCTGACTGCCTCAGCTGTAGGGGTGTGTACCAGGGCCTCATTTCATTTTCATTTTTGTTTTCGATATTCAAAAATGTCATTTTCATTATCGTTATTAACGACAATGTCGTTTTTGTGTTTGTTGCCGTTATCATTTTTGTTATCATTTTTTGGTATTGTTTTTGATATCATTTTTGTTATTGGTATCGTTTTTGTTATCGGTATCAATATCGTTACCATTTCAAACAAAGATTTTATTTTTGGTATCAGTATCATTATTGATTCCTGTGCATAACTAATATTTATCTAAATCTAAGGGAGACGGGTGAAGGGGAAAGGAAAACTATCTATTATCTAATCAGTTATCTATATAACTATTCTAATCCATATGTCTATAATATATATCTATATCTAATCTATACTATCTATATATATATATAATGTAGAGGGGGAGAAGGGCAGGGAAAGGGAGAAGGTAAAATGTAGGGTATGAGGAAGGAAACGTATTGGTGGGAATGAATGAATAAATAAATAAATAATACAATGAGGGCTAGGGAGGATTTTTTGTGTGCAAGCACCACAGTTCTGTAAACGCAACCTGACAAGCAGAGCTCTCACGCAACGGAGAGAAAAAACCTGGCCCTCCCATTATAAAGGGTTGCAGTGCCCTCCCCCAGAGCCCCCCTGATTGGTTGTGGGAGGCAGCAGGCACTGAGCAATCACAGAGTCCTATGAGAGTGCTGGGGCCTGCTGTGCTGCTCATTGGCCAGGGATATATCCATCAGATACTGCTGAGCTGCTCGCCCCTCCCAACACAGGCACAGTTGAAGAGTTCAATGCTGTAAGACTCTGAGATATCTGCTATCTCCTCCCCTCTCTACATTTTCCCTCCAAAACCCAACTGCCACATCACTAATAATTATGACAATGATAACGAGATTGCTGTTTTTGTTTCTTGTTATTTTTGCTTTCATTTTTGGTATTGTTTTGGGTATCATTTTTTATATTGTTATCGTTATCGTTATTCTTGGTTGTTGTTTTTGGTATTCTCGGTTGTCATTTTTGTTATAGTTGTCATTATTCTTGGTTGTCGTTTTTGTAACAAAAACAAAACCAACAGTTTTTTTTATTGTTATTGTAATAACGAAAATGACATAGACAACCCTACAACTAGGAGCACAAATGAGAGAGAGAGTGGAAAGTAGGGATGTGCGAACAGATTGCAGTTCGGGTTTGGTCATTCAGTTCAGTCCAGTTCGGTCCAGTCGTTCTGTTCGGTCATTTGGTTCAGTCTCCAAGTTGGGGTTCAGTAGTTCGGTTCGGTTTTGGCATTTGGAAGAAGGTATCGCGTGATCCCGTCATTGCATCGGAAACTGGAAATTGGAAATTTGACTGCATTCGGAGCTGTGTGGCGAGAGAGTGTGTGTGTTGTGCCTGGCTGGGTAGTTGGTGTGTTGGTTTGGCTGGTTGGAGAGTGTTGGTGTTGTGATTGTTTTTTTTAAAAAATAAGAAAAAAAGTGACTAAACGCCAGGCCTGGGGGAAGGCCAAGGTGGCGGAGCCGGTGGTGGAGGAAGAGGTTCCTGCCGCTGCTGCTGAACCTTCAGTGGTGGAGGAGGAGTAAGAGCCGGCGGGCAAAGCAGGTGCTTCTACTGCTTCCAGGTTTGTAAACTTTTTTTTTACTTTGAGAACAAGAAGAATACTATCCGTTACAGCGAGCTGACCGGCGTGCGGGTGGGTGCGTGGGTGGTGGGCATCAGTCAGGCACAAACAGTGGGCATCAGCGGGGGAAGAGGATGTCTGCTACAGAGAAAGAGAGTACTATAGTGTGGGGGGCTCTTCCAGCAGTCAGGCATGAGCATGAGCACCCCCACCCAAACATGTGCTAGGCTAGCAAGGGTCTTCACTCTCCAGTTGACAGCCCCATGCATCCCCAAACAAGGGCAGGATTTGCATGTGCTAGCCAGCCAGGGCCTCCCCATTGCCATCCCTCCCTAGCACCCAAAGAAGGGCAGGATTTGCACATGCCAGCCAGCCAGGGTCACCGTCACCGGTTGCCATCCCTAGCATGCCAAGGAGGGAGGATTATTATCATCATCATAAATGCATGATATTACTTAGGTATTGTTCACTAACTACTTGTTTATGTGTTCCTGTTTCAGAGAGGGTGATGAGTAATCTGTTGCCGCCAGTGCCAGGTGCAGGTCATCAAGGTGGAGGTCGGACTCACCAGTGCCACCCCCAGACAGTTGGAGGTGAAGATCTGATTTCTGGAGGTGGTTTGTGAAGGGTGACACATACGCCATGTGCACGGTAAGGCACGGGGGCTGAAACTACAGGGAATAGATTGCCCTATGACCTGTTAGGAATGGAAGTCCCCTGCAGAGAGAGATTGGCCAAATGGCCACCCACCCACTTGTGGAGACAGAATGCAGGCAGGGCTTGACAGACTATTGGTCTGACACAGTATGGCACTTCTTATGTTCCTATCTTTTTATGTTCTTTAGATATGCAGCAAAAAAATCAGACTGACCAGGGAGAGGACCACATCCGGCCTAATCTCCCACATCAAGAAGCTGCACGGGGAGAAGGTGAAGCGGGAGGAATCTGGCATGGCCATGGTGGAGCATCAGCACCAGAAGAAGGGGGGGAAGGCAACCCAAAAGACATGGCAACACCATCAAAGCCCTTTCCACTCCTCCGGCTCCGATGTGGAGTCCCCCAGACCCTGGGAGTCTGCAGCGGCGAAGACCTTTCGGGCCGAGGTGGAGAGGCCTACCCGCACTTTATTCAGGACCTACCGCTGCATGCAGCCACAATGGAGAACCGCCTGTTGGAACAGTTCCAGGAGCTTGAACTCAAGAAAAAGCAGGTGGAGGCATACACCCAGTATGTCTCTGCCGAGATGGAGAAGCTGGAACTGGACCACCAGTCGCTCTCCAGCTGGCATGCAGCCTTGGCGGGGGCCATGGACTTCGCCTCGGCCCATGGTTACAAAATGCCAGAGCACAGGGTTCCTGGAGCTCGGTCCTGTGCTGCACCCCAGTTTTTGCCTTTCCCTCAGGTTCCAGGGGACAGGCCCGACAAAGACTATACCCCCCAGGTTAAAAGTTAACTTTCCTTTCTTTTTATATATGTTTGGTTTGGTTTTATACTGTTGTTGAATGTTCATTGTTGTTTCATGTTCATAGGAGGAGGATGGCAATGGATTGAGGGAGAGGGAGCCTTCTGAAACGCCTGCTGTTCTGGAACAGTGATTAGCTCAGAAGGTGTTGGCAGGGGGGAGGGCAATGAGTTTTGTTACTTGCTGTGCCCGCCTCACTGCAAGCCCCATTGGCTCCATGCAGCCTAGCCCGTGGCCAATTGCAGACTGCAAAGCCAGTGGTCTGAGGAGAAAAGGGATAGTGATTGGGCAGGCTGACTGCTACTCCAAGCCTCTCCAACCCTGGTGCCTGGAAGTCTGCTCCTCAGCTGACTCCCCCTCCCTGTCACGTTTTGCCTTCCAGTGACACATTTTTGGCATCTGAACGCAATCTGAACTGATCAAATTGTTCAGTCTTTTCGGAGTTCAGAATCAAGTTCAGTTCGGTGGGTTCAGGTTTGGGTTCAGGTTCGGGTTCGGTAGTCCAAACAGGCCGAGTTCGGGCCGAACTCCAAACTTCCGAACCACGTTCGCCCATCCCTAGCAGCTTTGGTCGTATGTCTCGGACTCCAACCTGGCCACTGTCATCCATGCTTTCATCACCTCTAGACTGGACTATTGTAATGTGCTCTATGTGGGGCTACCCATGGTGACGGTTCGGAGACTGCAGCTGGTGCAGAATGCAGTGGACCACCTCTTTATGGGTTTTGGCTATTGGGAGCATATTACACCGGTGCTCTGTTCTCTGCACTGACTGCCTATATTTTTCCGGGCCCAATTCAAGGTGTTGGTACTTACCCATAAAACCCTAAATGGCCTGGGCCCTACCTATCTGTCTGACTCACAGCTTGGGCTCTGGATTGATCCCTGTGGTCAACCGGGGTCTCGCCTTTCTTGAAGTCCCCTGGGTATCGGGGGGGGGGGCAGTAGAAAGGGCATTCTGTGGATTTTCCTTCCAGCACAGGCCCGGTTGGTCCCAGACTTTCCCTATTTTCAACAAAAATGTAAGACCTGGCTGTTCCACCAGGCATTTTGTGGGGGTGATGGGTGGGGAGAGTGGGTTAGGGTGGGGGTGTGGGTTGTAGGTTCGGACAACCTCCAATGCCTTGTAGTGTTTTATATAGATTTTATTGTTGTATTTTTCTTCTTTTTATGAGTGTAAGCCGCCCTGAGCTGATATGGCAGGAGGGGCAGTGTATCATTTTAAAAATGAATAAATAAATAAATAACATGGCCATCACCCTTAACTGAAATAGCATTGCCACCATTTTGATTAAGAGCAGCAGCTATTTTGCACATGCATTATTATTATTAATTATTATTAATGATTAATGATTATTATATTTTAATTTCTTGCCTGAGAAGTCATTCTAGGTGAGAAAAAGTGTAAGCAGCATTTTGATGAAATTCTTACTTTTTGTGAGATATTCTTTCAGTCCTGCTTCACATGATGTAGCCTAGATTTTTCTCTAGTTATCCCTGTTTAAACAGGGACAGGGTAATATAATTGGGATAATGATAAAAGGATTTCTACTTAAATGGTGCAGTAATGCGGTATGTTTTTTCTAACGTTATTTACATTATTTAATTGGATGTCTCTTTGTTTAATTGGGATGCAGTATTTTCAAATGATGAATTGAGGTAACTTTACAGAGTGACAGCCTACACTTGGAAGTTGCATATGGTGAACCTTAGACAACTCATGCAGGAATGTGAACTTCAAGCTATGCCACCCCTTCTCAGGACACTGGAAGAACCAATTCAGTCTAAAGCAGTCCAGTCACGGTAAATAGTGCACAGCAGATTCATTTTTCAAATAGTGCCTTTAGTAATTATTCATAATGTGATGAGACTTTCTTCTTGTTCTTTTCATTTAGAAATTTAAAAACATAAAACCCTCACATGTGCATGTTGTAAATTATGAATACAGTATAATTGTGACTAGGGTTATTCTTTAATTGGGGCAGCTGCTTATTTGGGGTATTTTTACATTTCCTTAGGCATCCTGATAAAGAGCCTTCCACTGTCCTAGTCTCATTAATTTCAATCATCAGTTAAAATGCAAGCATTTAGTAGTGTTAGACTGTATGCAAGAATAATCTTAAACCTATTTCTCAATGATGGAGATAAAATGGATCCCTAAGGTATCACGAGAAAACTCACATTTATTATTATCTCAATAATTCTCTGACATACAGTATAAAATAATAATGCAGTCACTCACTACATGGACTTAACTTGGAAAAGATATATAATAAATTGACCTCACAAAGAATATTTAGGCAACACAATATTAGTATTAGTAACACAGATCTTCCAAGAGACCAAGTGTTTAATTTAAATAGGGACAAAAGTCACCTAATGACCTAGAAGTCACATTCCTATATTCAATTAATGCACCCTTCCATTGCACAAACAATCCTCAATGTGAGGCAATCCATCCCAAACTACTCTCCAATGAATGAGTACTGCCCCCAAAGAAAATGCTAATGAAAATAATAGAATTCCAGTTGGAAATAATGGGGATGTGTGAATGACAATATGTTTTAATGGGCTGCAAAAATGCAAAGTAGCTACATCTCAAACGAGGTCAAATACTTTTCAGATGCAATAGAACTATAGGTAATGATGACTAGTGCTATAACTCAGTCCTCGTTTTTTCATGGAATTTATTGAGGACAGGGGCATTTGGCCTTGGTTTGCTGAGTCCTGAATTTCTGAGGACCTGCCCCAAAATCTGGGACTCAGTCAAACCTCGACTGAGTACAGGAAGGAGGGCTGGAGGGCAGCGGGTGGAGGGAATAGTACAGCAGGGGCCAGGGAGGCAAGGAATAGGCCTTCCTATTCTGAATCTGAAATAGCTGAAGCCAAAACAAGAACCGAAATACATGAGAACCAAAAGTAACTGAACCCAAAATGTTGCCCAGAGTTTCACCTCTACTATTTTAAATGTTTATAGGAACCTTGTACCATAGTATCTGAGTACCTCACAAGCTTTTCAGTGTACAAAATAAACCCCCTTTTCTGGACACTTTGGCATGCTTTTAGTTCAGAGTGGAGAGGTGTCCAGTTAAAATAGATTTCTATTGGAATATAATACAGTTTGTTTAAGGGTTGTGTGGGGCATAAAACAGTATGGCAAGGTTTTACCAGAGTGACTTGACAATACTTAGCACATCACATAAGTGCTATTGTAATCCATGACAACTCCAGTAACTGCAGGAGTAGGAGGCGGGTTCAGTCTGGATTTGACAGAAGAATTTCAACCAGTAGTTGCAGAAACAAAGAGATAAAACACAAATATATTTCAAAAGATCTGTACTTAAAATGAGATATTTATATTGATACATTTAATATAAACATTGGAATAATATTACTATAAATTCCTTCAGTCAGATTGTTATTACTCTATAGATCCTTCTCAATAACAAAATTCTTCATCTCTTCAATGTACATTAGAATTTATAAAACAGTGATGAAACATATAATGATACATAGGCCATTAATACAACCCCATGAATCCAGACAGGATAAGCATGGCTCACAGTTCCCTTAGAGCTTAAAGAATGAAAATTGTGCAAGCTGCAGGCTGTGGATGAAAAGACCTTCCTTCTATGTAATACTTGAGTCAGCTCCTGTAATCATTCAGTTCAGGTCTGTGAATAACAGTCTCTGAACAGGGCCTTCGCCACCCAACTCAGGCTGGACTGTTCTAGAAGCTGCTGAGAGCAGCCAGCCCCACCCTAAGGCCACTTTCAGACATGGCCCTCCCATGTGCATTTGGGCTACGGGGGCAATGCGCAGCCCAAATGTGCGCTGGGATTGGCTGGTTCAAAAGCCCCCCCCCCCGCCCGGCTTTGCCGGCAAAGCCTCGCGGGGGGTGGGGGGATTTCGGACCGACTGATCCACGCGTATATTTGGGCTGCGCATTCCCCCCAAGCAGTCCAAATATGGGGATGGGGGCATGTCTGAAAGTGGCCTAAGAGTCCTGGACTGAGCATGCTCAGACCACATAGGAAGAAAGATGGGGGAGGAGGTGCTTATATCGTCCTCTGCTGGCTAATATAGAAATACTTATATGCACATTCCTTTAATACTGCTGCCTGACAGCATTGATAACAGAATGGGTTACACTATATGTACCGCATGAGGAGAGTATCACAGCACAGTGAATAGCTGATGACTCAGCCGCCACCTAGAGTTTAGTATGGATGAAGCCATGGTTTCACCAGTGACTTGCTCAGTGTTACACAGAAAGGCTGTGGCACAGTATGGAATTGCTCCTGTTTCACTCAAGTCCTCAAATGGCACACTAACCATCTGTCCATTGTTCCTCCCTGACAGGGCCAGCCTTAGAATTTGTGAGGCCCAAGACAAAAACAAAAAGCAGGGTCCCACCATGACCCCATTTTTTTCCCCAATACCTTTTAGCAGCTGGCAGTCGGGTGCTTGCTGATGAACACAAAGTGCCATATAAGTTTAAAAACACATCAGTACAATGTGCAGGAGGTGAAACCACAGAGATGAGGCAGGACATCTGATCATATACACTGTTCATTGATTCATTCATTCATCAATTCATTCATTCATTTTCTCTTTCACTCTCTCTCACTCTCACACATGGAAGCATCCTCCTGCCCATGCCAGCATGGACCAGCAGGGGGAGGGTGCACCTCTCCCAATTGTGCTCAGGAGTGTGTATGTGTGGAGGGAGGGGGCGGGGGCGGGGTGGGACTCCAGCAGCAGCTGCGACTGACGCATGCAAGGATCAGCATGGTAATGGAGTGGGAGTCCCACCCGCCAGCTGCTGCCACTTTTTGGAGGGCCCCCACCCCTGGGAGGAAGATGGGACCAGCACTAAGGAAGTGGCTACAGCTGCTGCACGGCCCTAAAGACCATTGTGTATGGGGCCCCGCTGGGAGGAAACTGCTGCTCTGGAACATTGGGAGTGCAGTAAAGTGCATTCCATGGGGCTCCTGAAAGTGCAGAAAAACTTTGGGGACCGTGTCTATGGCCCCTATGGCCCTTTCCCAAGGTCAGCCCAACTCCCTGACACAAAAAGATGGCTATCAATATGATCTTGGTGCCAATGTATTTCATGTCATGCTACAAGAACAAGAATAATTGTTTAAGACAGGCAACATTCTTCAACAATGCCTGTCTAAAATGGCATTTTGTGGTAAATTAAAAAAAATAAAAATAACCACCCAACTATTTGCAATGTGACTTCTCTTTTAAAGAAAGTCAGGACAGAAAGTAATAGGGTTGGGGTTTTTCAAAGCACTTGTAAGGAATAGACCCGAGGGAGGACAGGGAGGGGGGAAATGAAGCAGTCAGAGGAAGCCCAAAGCTCTTAGCTAAACTTTTTTTCTTCTTTTTTTTTAAGGCTTTCAAGTTTTAATCATAACCTTATGGGATTTGGCAAGAAATTGTTAAAAAATAATTGCCCACAATAATCACAAATGAACTGCACTGAATTAGAAAGAAGACTCTAGGATGCAACAAGGAGTAACTTTTTTTAAAGTGATGCTTAAGGGGAGAAGCAATGTTCCCAACAATCTTATAACTCTTGTGTACTAGTTGCATTGAGAAATACTAGATTTAAGATTTTAAAATAAACCAACAAATAAATAAATCTTAGTGGGGCAAATGTAGTAAAAAAAACTACACAATGTCCAAGGAGACGCGGCAAAATATAAGACTTGACCAAAAGTCTATTGAGGTGAATGGGAAACTGTCCTTAAATCAGCAGATCCCAGTTTATTTGTCCACATTACATTTGTCCACATTACATTTTAAATATAATCTTTCCAGGCACATCTGCCCCCAATTCAGATGCTTTGCCCCCAGAGACTAATGGAACAGGAGTGGTTCCGGATTGCTTTGGATGAGATACCCTCTGACCTTGACGACTGTCTTAAAGATGACCTTGTTGTGTTATGGAATACCTTGCTGACAGGGGCCATTGATCAGATGGCTCCTAGGTGTCCGCTGCCCAGGTGACAGCATTGCAGGCCTCCTTGGTTTTTCAAGGAACTGTGATTGCTGAAGTGAGAAGGGCAGCGGTTGGAGCGATGGTGGAGTCGTTCATGTGCTGAAGCCGTCAGATTGCATCATAGAGCCAGTTTACGAGCCTATGCCATGGCTATGCGGGCAGCAAAAAAAAGAGTTTTTTGCTACCCTCATAGCATCTGCAAAATCCCGTCCAGCAGAGCTTTTCTGGGTGGTGCAGGGGCTGGTCAGTCCAGCCTCCCTCCACCTTGGAGTGGAGTCATCTACTGCACACGGTGACATGTTTTTGGATTATTTTGTGGATAAAATCACTCATATTCACCATGACTTAGAGGAACTAGAGGTTATGGAAGCTCCGCTGTGTCTGAATTTATGGCATCAATTCCAGTCAGTGACACCCACCGATGTGGTGGATGTTCTTGGGGCGATCAGGGCCACCTCTTGTGAATCAGATCCATGCCCGTCCTGGCTGGTTATGGCCTGTTGGGAGACGATGGGACCATTTCTGGCTGGGGTGGTCAATGCCTCCCTTCTGGAGGGCAGTGTTTTGGCTGTCTCGAGGAGGTGATAGTGCAGCCTCTGCTCAAGAAACTTGACATTGACTCTCTTGCCAGCTCTCGGCCTGTCTCTAACCTTCCCTTTTTAGGGAAGGTTATTGAATGGGTAGTGGCTTGACAGCTGCAGGGGATATTGATCATATTGGTTTTCTTGATCCTTCTCAGTTGGGATTTCATCTGGGGTATGGCACCGAGACTGCGCTTGTGGCATTGGTTGATGATCTACACCAGGAATTGGATTGGGGTCCTTTGACCCTGCTGAGTTTGTTAGATCTGTCGGCTGCATTTAATACCATTGATCATGAGATGTTGATGACGCATCTGCGGAATTGTGCAGGGGTGGGAGGGACTGTTCTTGAATGGTTCTGCTCCTTCCTGACCGAAAGAACTCAGCAAGTGGTGCTTGGAGATTATTTTTCATCATACCAAGACCTCTTGTGTGGAGTCCCATAGAGTTCTGTCTTGTCCCCTCTCTTGTTCAATGTTTATATGTAGCTGCTCAGCGAGGTGAGTAGGGGGTTTGGCAGGCATTATCATCAATATGCTGATGACACCCAGCTTTTTCTCTCTTTTTCAGCAGACCCAGGCCCAGCAGTCTCGGTGCTTACTCGGTGTCTGATGACTGTGGGGGACTGGATGAGGGCTAATCAACTGAAGATGAATTCTGACAAGACAGAGGTGATGTTGGTGGGTAAGGTGGTGGAAATGGTGGCCCCCATTTTTGATGAGGTCTGCCCTCCACTAGTCTCCCAGGTATGGAGTCTGGGGGTGCTCCTTGACTCTCAGCTCCACCTGGGTGCTCAGGTGGAGGCTGTGGTGAGGAGTGCCTTCCATCAATGACATCCGGTGTGATTGCTTCAGCCATATGTTTCAGACGCTGACCTGTCCACTATCATTCATGCTTTCATCACCTCTAGAGTGAACTAGGGATGTGCGAACACTGGGGGGTTCAGCGTTCAGCCTGTTCAGGGTTTGCCCCCCCACAAAACCATTCAGGTTTAGGCTGTTCAGGCCGAACCTGTTTGGTTTCACCGAACCCATTCAGGGAGGCGAGGGGATCCTGGTTTTTCCTCCCCTCTTCCAGGCTGTGTGGGTGGAAGGGGTGCTGGGGCTAATTCCCCGCCCCCCCTGCCCAGCCTGATAATTTTTTTATTTTTTTTAAAAAAAAACCACCCCAGGGATCGATTTACCTGGTGGTGCCGGAGCTCTGGCCCCAATCTGACTGCAGTAGCAGCAGCGGTGGCGGGTCCAGCTCCGGCAGCACTCTTTAGCACTTCACGTCTCTTCTAGGCCTTCCGGGAACTTAGGGAGGGCTTCCGGCCCCTCCCTCATTTCCCAGAAGGCCTAGAAGAGGCCTGAAGCACTCCAGAGTGCTGCCGGAGCCACCGCCACTGCCACTGAGGGATGATGGGGATAATGATGGGGATAATGAGGGATGATGGGATTTTTTAAATTCTGTGAATTATTGTAATTTTAATTGGTGATTTTAAAAAGTATTTTATTGTATGGAAGCCACCTCAATATGCCGTAGGCATGAGGGGGCAGCATATAAATATGACAAAATAAATAAAATAAAATAAATAAATTGTTCCATGCATGGGGATGAGTGGGGAGTGCTTGGGGATTCGTGTTAGGTGGGAGCGCATGCACACATTTTGCTCGCCGCACACACACAGCATCCTTCACATGGCCTCTCCCACTCATGAACACGCAGATCTCTGCTTGTTCATGAGTGGGAGAGCCTTATGTAAAAAGGGCCAGTGACATCACTTTGGACTAAAATTTGTGGGGAATGCTGGATTCGCATGACCCATATAGGACATGCTCCCATGATGCTGGAGATTCAGGAAGGAACCCTTCGCCGCCGCCTCTAGCGGTGAAGGGCGATTGTCTCGCCCCCCCCCTTCACCATGCGGGACGGTGCGCTGGGGGATCATCCCCTGAAGCCCGCAGCTGGAGGATGCACTCCCACCCCCCTTCGTCGCCGCATGCAGCAAGAGGCGCTGCGGTGGATGAGGAAAAGGGGGGGGAGGGGCCGAAGAGCGGCACAACTGCCCGCATGGCGGGAATCTTCTCCGGACCCGGCGAGGGTTGCTAGGCAGCCCTGGCCGGGAGAAGCGCTGGAGCGCAATTTGATTGGTGCACCGCCCAGAAGGGGTGGTGCAATGAAAGAATTTTGCCGCTCGTCTCCTCAGTTGGAAACGGGCGGCGATCAGAGCAGCACCCTCCCACCCGCCCATTCAACACTATGGCTGTGCGGTCGCTTAGAAGGGCCAGGAAGGAATTTTTGGCGAGCAACAATATTGGCCTGTAGTTGTTCGTTTTTTCGCCTTCCTCATAGTGTTGTGGGTACCAATTTGGCTGATTGAAGTTCCCAGTTATGATGTTCTGTTATGCTGCCACACACTTCGAATTGTCGCACTCTTGCAGGGGTCCAGCACCTGGGTTAGGTAGGTTAGGAATCTTGATTGGGCATCTCCATAAGAGATGAGGGGAGCTCAGCCGCAATGGCATGTTATGGCAAGCGGAGGAGTCAACCCCTTGGGAGAGGGGACCGCGAAGGCCGTAGGGACATGTACTGACCCCGGCTTGAGGGTACTCTTCTCCTTCCCAGGCCCAAGGGCCCTGGTCCCCTTCTCATGAATTCCGTAGTGAGAAGGGGAGACGTTCATAAAGTTAAGAGGGATTGGTACCTGATGGTATATTGGGCCAATCCCAGAGTTGTAGTGATAACTTCGTTAAGGGTGCTGGACCCAATTCACTTGAGCGAATTTCCCCCCACAATTACAATTTCGGACAGAGAATTGTTTAAATAAAGAGTGCGGCCTTTTAAAATCCAACCTTGGTTGTCGTGTCATCTTTGGGGAAAGGGGGGGGGGGTGCGCCGACAAGAGGACATTTGTGGGAGACATGGCCCACAATAATTACATCTACAGTTGTAGAATTCCTGCCTTAAAGAAGCTTTGTATCAGGATGCTAGGTGCTGTTAGAGGGCAGTGTTCCACTGAAACTGTGTAGCAAGACTGTGGCCGGCCTGGGCTCATGTTCCAATTAAGGGTTCCCCAGGGCAAGTGGGTGGTGTTCGCCAAAGCAACAACACCTCCCAAGGCTACTGGCCAGCCTTGACCTTCTGCTGCAAAGACTGTGGTGGCACTCTGGTTCCCAGGCTCCTTCCCAGAGTGGCAACAACCCCATCAGGAAGGAAGTTTAAAAAGTCATCAGGGCCAGCACTCAACCACTGCCCACCCTGAAAACTGCTTCCTTGGCATGGCCATTTGCAAGTGGCCTGAGTGCTACTAGAAAATTTTCCAAGTGGGTGTGGGCAGAATGTTGGCCCCTCTCTCTCCCCTGCCCATGCTGAAAATTTCTTAGTGGTGCTCACTAGGCCACTTGCAGATGGCGCCCTGGATAGGGGTGTGCATTTCATTTTCATTATTATGATAATAAAAATGAAAATTTTGATTTTCTTTTTTTATTTTAAAAATGAAAATGACAAATAATAATAATAATGAAAACAAAAAACAAATCTTTGATTTTGAAATAATGGGAAAAAATTGAAAAAACATATTTCCAGCTATAACCTTTTTGTTTCTTCTTCAGTTGTGATGAAACTGGGGGTGCTTGTACCCCCAATGGAGGGCACTAAGTGGACAAAACTTCAAAATGATTTGATAAAGGGGACTTATTTTAGAAGCAATTGAATGTTGTGATTTTATTAAAAGCTCCATACACATTCCTGGATACAACCTTTTTTAAATCATTTATCCAATTTACAGGAAATGTGGGAATACTATGTCTCTTCACAAGTTTAAAACTCCTGCCAAGTTTCAGAAAGATTGGATAAAGTGTCCTGATGTTATAAGCTATTAACTTAACAATGCATTTACGGCTATAACATTTTTATATTCCATCATGTTTACAAGAAATTTGGCAGAAATGTATCATATACCTTCATTGTAATCTCTACCAAAGTACAGGGGAATTTTATTAAGGAAACCAATTTTATAAGCAATTGATATTCTCCCTTTGAAGACCATTATTCAGATAAACAGCAGCACATGCAGTGCCAGTCAGAGGCAGGCACATGGCATGGCAGGGTGTGGGAGACTGTAGGAGGGAGGATGGGGAACAACCCAACAGACTGACAGACACATTAACTGGTCAATTACTCCATGCTTCCAGCTTTACAGGACCAATCAGTGTTGACTTTGAGGCAGGCATAGGGGGAGTCCCTGAGGCAGGCATAGAAGGGACATAACTGGGACTTTGGGGATAGCATCCCAGAAATCAGGAGACAAGGTTTACACATCCAGGCTGGCCAATTATCATCACAATCACTCCTGCAGCACTGTGACAGAGTACATAAGAGACTCTCTATTGGCTCTTTCCTAAACAGATGCTTCTGAGTTCCCAGTAAAAAGTGGGGGAGAGAAGTTGGGATGGTCACAGCACAGAATGAGGATATTTGGTTGACTTTTTTGCTGACCAATTGGCATCACAAACAGATCTTATACAGTGACACAGAAGAGAATTTCTGGCATAGCCTCCTTCTCTGCATATGCTGTACAGACATATAAAATTGGGACCATTTATCACATATTTCCAATATGTGGCAGAGATGATCCTGAGGGGTATAAAATTGCCAAGTTTCACCCACATTAGATGGGATACAAAGAAGTCACAGCCAGGAATGTATATGCATTTTTTTGCAAAATAACATAATTCAGCTGCTTATAAAATTGGATTCCTTTAGCCAGTCTTTCTAAAATTGAGAACGCATAATCTGTTCTATTGGAAGTAGAATTCCTTCACGTTGCATCCACATAGAATGAAAAACAAAAATGTTACAGCCAAAAATGTGTTTTCAATTGAAACCAATGGAAAGCAAAAATGAAAGCATAAACAAAAATGAAAATTCGTTATTTATGAAAGTGAAATATTTAAATAACAAAAAAAAAAAAAAAAAGAATAACAACATAAGTCCCTGGTGCACACCTCTATTTGACCTAAGGAACCCTAGATGACCTGAAACTATCTGAAGGTTCTCCTATTGGCTCGGTGTCCATTGGGAAGTGGGGCCATAGGGGTGAGGCATGATCCACCCACCTGTCTGTTGTGTTACTTGGCGAAGCCCCCTATTGCCATCTGTTCCAGTACCCTGCGGCTCCCCCCAATCAGCTGAACAACCGTGAGAAGCGTTGGGAGTCCTGACAGCACCTGTGGAGCTGGTACATGCGCAAACACATGAGGACAGACCCATAAAGACACTGCTAAGCCTACAGCGGCACCGCGCGCCCTTGTGCACAACCTTAGGCAGAGTCCGGGCCCGGACCGCTAGTTCCTTTTTGCCTTGATTCAGCTTGGTTTGTAGGGACTTTCCCTTCACCTGTCGGATATGGTCAAGAGGAATAAGAAGGAGGGAATGGAAACCTGCTCCCAGGCCTGTGTTCGACAGTCCACCCTCAGGGACTTCCTTACGACTCCTAAGGTAGGATCTGTCCAGAAAGTAGCAAGCTCCCAGTTCTCTATGGACACACCTCTGACACAGGCGGAGTATTTGGGGGGGGCTGTTAACTTTGATGGTTTATCTACTCCCCGGTCTGGGGGCTCTCTGGCACCTGCCTTGGAATAACTATGGTCATCCTACCTGAGTTCTGTAAAGACACAGAGCCCCCCTTTTTGGAGCATGCCCTGTCTACTCCCCGGTCTTGGTGTTCACCGCCAGTTCCCTTGGAAGTAACTGTGGGCGCTTCATCTGACTCTTTTAAAGACACAGAGCCCCCCTCCTTGGAGTCTGTGAGCAATCAGTATTTTGCTGTTGGGACTTAATATCTAAACTTTATGCCCAATTGGAGAGCATTAATATGCAGTTGGATCTGCATAGATTGCAATCGGGAATGATTACCAACACGATTAAATTATATAGGGCAGATCTAGTAAAGTATGCTATTGATAAAGCTTGGGAGGTGGCCTCAGTAGGGACCCAAGTCTTTCAGGATGGCATCTGCTCCCAGTCCCCCCATACAGGGAATACGGCTAGTAGGCCCGTCCTTAATAAAAGGCAGGCTTCTCTGGAATTAGATACTTATGCGTTAGCTTTTAATGTTGTCCCTTTGCCCTCTGGACATACCAGCTTGGTCCACCAAGTATTTTATCCAGCAACATCTCTCCCATATTTTGGGTTACTCAGTCCATCTTAGATGTATTGCTCTTTATTTACTTTTACCATCAGTGCCAGGCTCTTATCGTGTATTGGTTCATTTTACTTCAGCAGCTACAGTGGACAGCTTGTGGTTACATTCCGAGTTATTTGCCATTCGGGGGATTTATCTCTATAGAGCGTATATAAAATCTGAGGTTTCCCCCTCGTTGGCCAAGGCCCATGTGATGCCTCATATAGGTACACCTTTCCCTCTGTTTAACAGCCAGGGAAATCCCAATCTTATTCCAGTATACGAGCAACTGTCTGATCGGTTGTCTCGACAGTTGGCTAATTCCTTGCCAGAACCCCAGTTGGTCTCAAGTTCTTGGGTGGCACATCCCTTGGTTCCTGTAGACGAGGGTGTCTCCAGGGATAGGGAGAGTATCATTAGGGCAAAATCCATGCTTCTCCTGGCTTAGTGCTTGGAGATAGCCAGGTTGCACAGCAATTGCCTTTGTTGGGGGATGTTCAGATGAGATATACAGGCCATGGTGGACATGATCCAGTCATGGTATCCCCTTCATGACTTCCTGGCATACTATCCCGTAATGATTTTACCATATGTTCATGGAATGTAGGAGGTTGGGATAGACACTGTCATGATCCTGACTTTTTGATGTACATAAAAAGATTCTCAGTTATCCTGTTTCAGGAAACCTGGTCTAAAAATACCCTAGAACTGGAGAGTTACACTCCCCATTTTCTTCCGGCTGTTCATTGGAAGCCAAAGGGGCGCCCATGTGGGGACTTGGGCTGTTTTGTGGCCCATAACAGTCCTTTCAAGATATTGGAAAATTTATTGTCTCCCCATTTGATCCTAGGCTTTGTGGCTAGGCTTGGCTCGCTAACTTTAATAATTCTGACAGTATATATACCACCTTGCAATGCTGGCTCATTACAGGCTTCTATGTGGGATAGGCTGGAGCAATTATTGGAGTGAGTGTCCTCCAAATATCCGGAGGGTTTAATTATTTTAGTGGGTGATTTTAATGCCAGAATGGGTCCAGATGATCAGGCTAGGGCTCCCTATTGTGATGGGTGAATGTTTACTCCAACGGACCTGTTATCCCCTAGGAAATCCAAAGATAATCATATAAATTCTTCGGGGATTAGGTTAGCCGAGCTACTCATCGCGCAGGAACTCTATGCTTTAAATGGCTCAGGCTTTAGTGATTTGGAAGGAGAATATACCTTCATTGGTACACAGGGCCCTAGTGTGGTGGATTTCACCCTGGTTTCTCCCAGGGTGCTCTCCTTTATTACAGATTTTTTTGTGGGCCCTCCTCTGATAGGGGATAATCTCCCATTGGCACTTACTCTCTCTGTTCAAGCTCCAGTCCTAGACCCCACTTACAGTCAACAGGGTAACCTAGTTTTGGACATAGAGCATCTTGAGGTCCTGCAGGCCCCTCGCTGGGATGAGGCCCTATCTGTATCTCTGGAGGGTTATACATCACAGCCCCATGTTGTTTCCTTTCACAAAAGGTTTCTTTCTTCTGGTAGCTATTCAGAAGTTTTGGATTTTTACATACTCATATGCAGGGGTTGAGGCGGGGCTCAGACCCCTTGAGCCCTAGGCTGAATCAGCCCTGGTTTGATAAAGAATGCCAGGAGACTAGACGTACACTGAAGGAGATGCACCACTCCTATAGGAAGAGTGGTGCAGTGACCCTGCCCTCTGAATATATTGCCTATAGGACTAAGTATAGGAATCTAATTAATAGCAAAAAGAGGGTTTTTTGGGATATCCAATGGAAAACTGTTCTGCAGGCAGCGGACTTGGGGGATGCCAGAAGTTTTTGGCAGTTGGTTAATGGTTCCACAAGGGGGTGCCGGAAAATCAGTTCTCCAGTAGTAATATCACCAGTAATTTGGATGGCCCACAACGATGTACAATGTTACTGGCAGAGGAAAGGCCCAATCCCAGACTTTATTAATTTATAATCTGGAGGAGATCCCCTCATGGCCCCCAGTTCAAGTGGAGGAGGTCGAGGCTGTGATAGAGTCCTTCTGTAACAATCGTGCCCCAGGTTTGGATCTCATATGTGTGGAGTACCTTAAAACGCATAAGGCCTGGTGGCTGCCTGTTTTGGCAGTTTTATTTACTGCTATTAATAACAGTGGGATATTGCCTGGGGAACTGGGACACGGCTGTTATTATCCCTATATACAAAAAGGGTACTAAACCAGATCCAGCCAATTACAGGCCTATTAGCCTTTTATCCTTAGTCTCCAAAGTCTACGCAAAGTACCTATTGGGGAAATTGACCGACTGGATAATTCAGACCAAGGCGCTTTCACCTGAACAGGCAGGGTTTCAGTGAGGCCGTTGAACCATCAAACATTTGCTACGTGCTCTATTACCTGGCATCTAAGTATAGGGTACGTAATGGAGCCTTGTATGTGACTTTCTAAGACCTCAGGGCAGCATTCAATTCGGTGGGCCGGGCTGCCCTGTGGGGAAAGCTGCAGGCCTTGTCTATAGACAAGCATCTTTTGGCCTTAATCCACTCACTCCATGCGCACTCCTCCCTGGTGGTTAAACTTGACCAACAAGAGCATGCCCCCCCTCCCCCCCCCCAGTCTCTACCTCAGTCGGGGTTAGGCAGGGATGCATTTTGGCTCCGGCCCTTTTTAATTATTTCATGAATGAAGTCATACCTGCCATGGCCAATTCCCGCTTTATTCCCCCAAAGTTAGCTACGCGGCCCGTCGGCTACCTATGCTATGCCGATGACGTCACGCTGCTTTTGCAGACACGTATAGGGCTTTGCCGGCAGCTTCAGGATTTCGCAGCTTTTTGTCATGATAACTCTTTAACCATCAATCATGACGAATCAAAGATACTGGTTTTCTCCTCCAAACAGAAAACCCAGTCCTGGTCTGTTGAGGGATCCCCTATTCAGCAGGTTTCTGCCTTTCATTATTTAGGTGTTCAGTTTCACAGGTCCAGTAGCTGGTACGAGCATGTCCCTAGGGCTCTAAGAGCATGTCCCAGGACTCCGCTCAATCTGTTGGTGGCCTTTTTTGCAGACAAGGAAGAACGGCGGTTCTCCCAGCTCTACAGGTCCACACCAGTAAGATTCGGTCCCAACTTCTTGACGGGACTGAACTGTGGACTCCTTTTTGCTCCAGTCTGGTGGATAAGATTCAATTAAAATTCCTCCAGAAGCTGATGGGTGCCCCTTGGGGCACCCCCTTGGCAGCAATTTGGTCTGAGCTGGGTCAGAAACCTTGGTCTGAAGTTGCCAATGAAACTGCATTGAAATTCTGACTCAAAACACACTCCAGCCAGGGATCACAACTTTTGAGGGATTTAGGGGAGGACCCCTTTGTTAGTCAGTGGTCCATGAAGATTGATCTTCAATTAAGATGGATGGGGCTCTCTCCTGAGTATTTGCAGCATAAACACCCGGCCTCGCTTAAAGGGGAGATTCTGTCTCGTTCAGAGGATATGGGCCGACAATTGGATATTGGCAGACTGGGCCTGTCTCCTAATATCCGGGACTATTTGATGTGGATCCCGGAGATGGAGCAGTTTTCAGATTATCTGGCTGCTCCTGTTTCTGGAAGGGCTAAGCAATTGATCTGTTGTGCAAGATTTAATGCTTTCCCTTGCTGTGTTCTTGAGGACCGGACTTGTGGCATACCTTTATACTGACTGTTTATGCCCGTTCAACAATCTAGAAGTGGAGACCGTAGGTCATATTCTCCTTCAATGTCACTTATACGACAGTCCGCGCCTGGAGTACTTGGGGTCTATTATAGAGAAACATCCAGGCAGATCTGATCATGTATTGTTGGCCTTGATTCTCGATAGCTCGAAACCCGATGTTATTAAGAATACTGCAGCCTTCCTAATGCAAGCTGTTCAGTTTAGGAAATCATATGTTGCCTTGCCTCCTTAATTAATGGAATTCCCTCAGTTTATATTATGTAACTGATCTTATGGGTTAGACATTTAATATGTTGTTTCAGAAATATGGTTTATGTCTTTCTCTGTGATGGAGAATTATGTTGTCTTTATTGTGATGTACTGTTTTGTCTTTACTATGTTGCAATGGTCTGCGACCATGTAATAAAGTTACTTATCTATTGGCTCTTTCCTAAACAGATGCTTCTGACTTCCTAGTAACAAGTGGGGGAGAGAAGTTGAGATGGTCACAGCACAGAATAAGGATATAACACAGTGACAAGTAAGAGAATCTCTGGCAATAAAAGTGCCATAAAAGTGCAATAAAATTGTCGTGAAAGTCCCCCAAAGCAGCAAAAATGACCCCCCCCATGACAGAAATGATGAAAATGATAAAAATTATGAAAAAAAGTTAGAAAATAATGAAAAATGACAAAGAAATGCCAGAAAGTGACAAAAATGATGGGGAATGAAGAAAAATCACAAGTATGGATATCTACATTGGGGTCGATCCCATATCCCATGGATCCCATGCGCACCGTCCCACCCCCTGCGTAGTTTCCGCATGGCACAATATGTTGGTAATGGGAATGTGCGTGGGATCTGCGGGGCACCTGATCGGTCCTAGTGGTGGAAGCGTGAAATCACTGGAGACTGACATAGTACCGATGAACACTCGCAAGTGCTCCTGAAAAATCAGTATTTCCTTGTGGAACAGGAGCACTGGCTCTTGTCTCAGCCATAGCTACAAGAGAGCTTCCCTGTACTTACTGCATTACATAACTTTTCGGTGTTTGGGTTACACATAGTGCAGGAAATGTGTAAAAATCCAAAATTTAAATTTCTGCCTATTTTTTTTAAAAAAATAATTCAGTTAAAGTGTTAAGCTTCATTACAACTGTAAAATACCAAGTTTAAACATAGCTCAAATGTATGTATCCAGCAAAAGTGTTTCATTTAACCTGGTAAGCATGAAGCAGGCAATATTTTTTCTCACTTTATTTTAATGTATTCCACCCCCCCCCAGGATATTTTTAAAAAAACTTCTATTAAAACATCTGGAGAATCACAAGGTCTCAGGCATACTGGAAAATCTTTCAAACAGATGTGAAGAAGAGAAAAACAAAACTGTACTGTTGTAGGAGCTTTACCCACAGACAAGAACAGGCTCACATTTGATATACCACACACAGGCAGTGCTGTTTGTACTACTAGAGGTTTTCCTGTACTGAGAATTAACACTTATGCTTTGTAGGATTTGTCCAAATTTCTGATGGTTTTGCCTTGTAAAGCATATGCTGCTTGCAGCTGGTAGACTGCTAAACAAAATAGTTACAGAAAGCTGAGGCTCTTACAGAGAGGATGTTTCCTCAACCACTGGCTTCACTTTACTATCTGTACTTCTGTCTTTCATTTAGAAATAATCCTTTATAAAGACTTGAGGACCCAACTGGGCTTGACATATCTAACACTAGGGCTAAGCGACACCTTATTTAATATATTTTATAATGTCATTACAAAAAGAAAGCCCTTGTTCTGAATACATATGTGCACATGCTTCACTTGACTTGCCTACCAAGTTTTCAGTGAGACTGTTCATGATAGCAACAGTGCCACCTCAAGAAGGTTTGACCCTGACATTCCCAGGTCAAACTGGGAGTGTCAGGGTCAAAACGGCAAAAGGTGGCAACCCAGGCAGTAAAAGTAAGCATATGCTTAAGTGTTTACCTCATAGGATTATGCCCTGAGAGTGAAGTAGATAAAAATTGTGAAACACTTTGAGCACTGAAAGTGGTATATAAATAAGCCCCTTTGTTTTCAGGTTTAACTAATTTCTACAGAAAAAATCCTGGATTTTACAAAAACTATTATTCAATTTTTACTGATTTTCACCTGAATTTTGTGTCACTTAGGTATATAGAATGTTTTAATTCCTGTTAATATTATTGTTTTAAATTATTGTTATTTTTTATGCTGTACACCTCCCTGAGTTGCAATGGGCATGAGGGGGCAGCTAAGAAATATAAGTTAACTAACTAACTAACTAAATAAAAACAGATCAGTTTATTAGGAAAGTACATCGCATTAAATGTGTTACGTTAATAATAAATTAGTCTACATGTGTATCTGCAAAGCTGCCTGTTGAAGTAAGGCAATGTAGTGGAATATATATGCCCATAATACATGCACAGGGCCAGCCCCAGGGTTTGTGAGGCCATGTGTGAAGTCTTGGTATGGGGCCTAATTTTCATAATTAGGCTCCACCTAATTATGCAAATGTGAAAATTTATATAAGATTTACTCCCTCTGGACAGAAAGGATTCCCATTCTCCACCCCTCTGAGCGGCCATAGATAAGCATGGTCTCCCAATGCTTCCCCCACGCCCACCTCCCCAGCTGCGCGTCTACCACCATTCCCCAGGTGTGGTTCCACTACAGTGGCAGCCGGGCAGGCACAGAGGTGAGGCTCTAGGGCCTGTTGCTTCTTGCTGCCAGTGCCGCCTGTGCCTTGTGCATGCGCACGGTGAGACCGGTCCAGAGATGCTGCTATCAAACACACAAGGCACCCAAATGCAGTTAGCCTATTAAGCTCATTATGCCATGAAAAGAAACATATATACATATGTTTAAATATAAACCAGTTCAGTTGTGCCCCCATAATCAGTTCACGCTGCCCTCACCCCATAACCAGTTAATTTGCACCCCCCATATAATCAATTCATGCTGCCCCCCACCCATAACCATTTTGTTTGTGCCCCTGGGGCAGAGTAAATTGATTATATGGGGGGTGCAAATGAACTGGTTATGGGGTGCGGGGTTAAAGAGTATTGCTGTTAGCAATAACTTCATTAAGAAGAGTTAATGAAATAGCAGCCATAACAATCTCAGAACCATATATGCAGATTTTACAAGTTAGAATAGATATTCTATCTTGTAAGCCTCCCCGAGATGCCGTTTTTGAAATAAAGGGAAAAAACTGAAAAACATATTTATAACTATAACTTTTTCTTTCTTATTCAAATCTGATGAAACTTGGAGAGGATGTACCCCCAATGGAGGTCTCTATGTTTACCTCATTTTGAAATGCTTAGATAAAGGAAACTGATTCTAGAAGCAATGGAATTTTGTGATGTTAAGAAAAGCTCCATACACCTTCACGGATACAATATCTTTATTTTCCATCCAATTTGTATGCAACCTGTGCATATTATGTCCCTCCACAAGCTTAACACACCTGCCAATCTTCATAAAGATTGGATAAAGGGTCCCAATGGTATAACACATTAACTTGAAAATATGTTTCCAGCTGTAACATTTTTATATTCCATCCTGTTTACAAGGTATTTGGCACAAATGTATTACATACCTTCACTGTAATCTCTTCCAAACTACAGGACAATTTGAGTAAGGAAACCAATTTTATAAGTAATTGATATTCTCCCTTTGAAGACCATTATTCAGATAAATAGCAGCACATGCAGTGCCAGTCAGAGGCAGGCACCTGGCATGGCAGGGGGAGAGAGACTGTAGGAGGGAGGATGTGGAGCAACCCAAAAGACTGACAAACACATTCACTGACTAAACACGTTACTGAATGCTTCCAGCTTTACAGGACCAATCAGTAGAGGCAGGCATAGCAGGCAGCCCTGATGCATGCATAAAGGGCATAACTGGTAGGGATGTGCGAACACAGGTGGTGTTCAGCCTGTTTGGTGTTCGGCCCACCCAAACCCATTCGTGTTTGTGCTGTTTGGCCCGAACCTGTTCAGGGGGATGGGGGATGGGGGGTAACCTGGTTTTCCCTCCCACCTCCATACTCTGCAGGTGGAAGGGGCACCAGTGCTCACCTCCCCCCCCCCCATCCTGCCCAGCCTGGTGAATTAAAAAACAAAACAAAAAAACTAACCCAGGGATTGACCTACCTGGTGGTGCCGGGGTTCTGGCCCTGGGTCCGGTTGTGGCAGTGGTAGTGGCAGTGGGTCGGGCTCCGGCGGCGCTCTGGAGCACTTCAGGCCTCTACTAGGCCTTCTGGGTCAGGTGACCAGGAAGGCCTAATAGAGCCCTGAAGTCCTCCGGAGCACCGCCAGAGTTGCCGCTAATGCCACTGCCGCCGGACCCAGGGTAGGTCGATCCCTGGGGTGGGGTTTAAAAAATAATAATTACCAGGCTGGGCAGGGTGGGGGGCTATGTGAGCCCTGGCGCTCCTTCCACCTGCACAGCCTGGAGGAGGAGAGGGAAGGAAAAACTGGGTTGCCCCCATCCCTCGCCCCCCCCGCCTGAATGGGTTCGAAACCCAAACTTTGTTTGGAGGGTTCGGGCAGGGAGAAGTTCGAGTTCGGGGTGTACGCAAATGGTCTGAACACCCCGAGTTCAGGCCAAATACCGAACCCTCGAATTCTGTTTGCACATCCCTAATAACTGGGACTTTGGGGCAGCATCCCAGAAATCAGGAGACATAGTTTACACATCCAGGCTGACCAATTATCATCACAATCACATCCTGCAGCACGGTGACAGAGGACATAAAAGAATCTCTATTGACTCTTTCCTAAACAGATGCTTCTGAGTTCCCAGTAACAAGTGGGGGAAACATGTTGGGATGGTCACAGAACAGAATGAGGATATTTGGGTGGCATTTTTGCTGGCCAATTGGCATCACAAACCGATCTTATATCACAGTGACATGTAAGAGAATCCCAGGCATAGGCTCCTTCTCTGTATATGCTGTGCAGGCATGTAAAATTGGGACCCGTTATAACATCTTTCTGATATTTGGCAGAGATTATCAAGAAAGTGTGATATACAGCCCTCCCAAATTTCATGTACACTGGTTGGACTACAAAGTTGTTACAGTCAGACATACATATATATGTTAATTGCTTCTAACACAAGGACCGTTTATTCAATCCTTCTAAAAATTTTCAATGATAGTAAGTATGGGAAGGGGTGTAAACTTGCCAAGTTTCATGTACATTAAATGTGAGGCAAAGAAGTTACAGCTAAGAATGTATAGAAGAATTTTTCAAAATAAAATAATTCAACTGCTTCTAAAATTGGATTCCTTTATTAAATCTTTTTCAAAATTTGGTACTCTTAATGCCTTCCATTGGAGCTATATGCCACCCAAGATTTAGCCACATATAGTGAAAAACAAAAAAGATACAGCTGCAAATGGGTTTCCCATTGAGACCAATGGAAAACAAAAATGAAAGCAAAAACAAACATGACAATTCAATATTTATAAAAACCAAAACAACAGATTTAAATAACAGAAACAAAAAATGAAAACAAAAACTACATGGGCCCCTGGTGCACACCTCTACCTTGTGTTACTTTTCTTGTCTTGTTCAGGACCTCCTGAGGAGGATTCTAAGTAACCTACATATTTGGCACTTCACTGCCTCCATGCTGAGGGAGTCATAGACAAATGAAGGGGCAAATTAGGGACTTCTGCCCAGGGATTTCACTACTTTAGGGATAGGGTTAGGGACTGAGACCGCATTTGCACCTGCCATTCTGCACAGATTTTGGCTCCAGGAAAGAATCCGAAAGCCAAAACATGTGTGGGGTTTGTCCGGTGCAAAAGCAGACAGACACACATACACACCCTGGCACAGGTTACTGGCAATCACCCGGAAGATTGCAGAGCAGGGAAATGCAATCTTCTGGGTGATCACTGGGAAAGCCACGCACTGGGAGGGGGATTTGCACCAGAAAACCCTGCACATGTTTTGGCTTCTGGTTTCTTTCCCAGAGGCAAAATATGCATGGAACGGAATGTGTGAATGTGCCCAGATATGACTATTTATTTACTTATTTATTTATTTATTTAATTTTTTTTATTATTGACAAGAACTTTAACAAAGAAACACGGGGGGATACCCCAGACACTTTACTTTTAAGATTACCACATCACAGAATTAACACAATAGCACTAAAACAATAACTAGTCACAAATCCCCTCAACTTTACCCCTCCGCAAGTTTTTATTAGTGGCTTAGAAATATTGCTTTCTCAAACTCACAGGTGGTATACCTGAGTTTTGTCTCACTTCTACAGCAAACCACATTAAATTCCATTTACAAAGTGTCTTTGTAGCATCTTATTTTAAATCACTCTTTGATTGTCATATCTGCATTCTTGTTTGTAGTAAGCTCCCCCAGCATGTACTCAATACTTTTTTTGCTTTCTTTCTTTCCATTAAAATAAACCCAGATATTTATTTATATACACAACGTGTATATGCAACTGCTCGGCGAGGTGATCAGGGGATTCGGGGTGAGGTGTCATCAGTATGCAGATGACACCCAACTGTATCTCTCATTTTTGACCGACCCAGGCCCGGCTGTTTCGGTGCTTACCCGATGTCCGGCAGCTGTGGGGGACTGGATGAGGGCTAATTGTCTGTGACTGAATCCTGACAAGATGGAGGTGATGTAAGTGGGTAGGTTGGCGGAGGCAGTGGCTCCTTTGGTTGAGGGCGTCTGTCCTCCACTGACTTCCCAGGTACGGAACTTGGGGGTGCTCCTCAATGCGCAGCTCTGCCTGGATCTCCAGGTGGAGGGTGTGGCAAGGGATGCCTTCCACCAATTACATCTGGTGTGACGGCTTAGGCCACTGCTTTCGGTTCCTGACCTGGTCACAATCATCCATGCTTTTTTTTACCTCTCGGTTAGATTACTGTAATGCACTCTACGTGGGGCTACCTATGGTGATGGCTCAGAAGCTGCAGTTAGTGCAGAATGTGGTGGCCCGGCTTCTGGTGGGGCTGGGCCATCAGGAGCACATTACACCAGTGCTCTGATCTCTGCACTGGCTGCCGATAGTCTTCCGGGCCCAGTTCAAGTACTGGGCTTGGTATTGACCTATAAGAGCCCTTGGCTTGCCTTATTAGGCGGCCACCAGGGGCATTTGTCATGCTCCATTAGTGGAATGGAGCAAGGGGGGAGAGACGAGGCTGCACTCTGTTCCCTCCAGGGAACTTGCAGCGCCACTCGAGGGGGAGTCCAGGTGCGTACAGGCCAGGCCGCAGTGAGGATCCCTCGGCAACCCGGGCGTAGTTTGCCCAGCAACAGGGCCGGCCAGTGGCAAGCGAGCATGGAGGCCCCACCCCTTGTGGGGAGCCTTTCTGCCCGCTGTCTCGCTCAGCGGCATTCTGAACGCTGCAGCGAGCTGGCAAGCTGGCTTTCCCGCTTCAGGTGTTAGTTCTGAGGGGGGGGGCATAAGAGCGGTGTGGTTTTGTGGCGCCTTGGGAGCGCCCCGGGTACTTATAATAGGCTTGATAGCGGTGCTTCAGAGGCCCCTTGGAGTGTCCCCACCCCCTGTCGGGCTGAATTCCTGAGGGGCGGGTTTCGAGCTCCCTTGTGGGGAGGCAGAGTGGTCTCATTAGGCCCTAGCTAGGCCTCAGGAGTATCGGGGGTCTTTGGGTGAAGAAGGGTGGGACTTTCAGGGCTCGCTGCAGGGGCTGTGGATTGTAGGCCTCCTGGTAGTTGCCTCCATTCTGGTGGCAACTGGCTAGGGGTTGGGTCTCGAGCTTCCTTTGCGGGAGGCAGAGCGGATTGATCAGACCTCAGCCTGAGAGTTTTTAAGGTGTCCATACAGGCAGCAGAGTGGTGCCTCAGGGTTTGAGTGCAGGATGGGCCGGATGAAGGCCAAGAAGCCCAAGAAGAATTCGAGACAGATGGATGGGGGACAGCAGGAGATGCAAGTTAATGAGGAGGATCAGGTATTGGGCTAGGGGAGTGCCGGGACAATCTCGGAAGGGGGTTCTGCTCCACTGATGCTCGGGGCTATGCAGGATCGGCTGGCTGGTTGCGAGGCTCTCATGAGGGTCATGGCACATTTGGTGCCCCAGGAGGAGTAGGAATGGGGTCAGGAGGACCACTGGGCCTGGGGGGATGGCTGTGTGGGGGTGACGGTAGAGCACAGCCCCATGGGGTAGCGATGGGGGTTCCATCGCAGGGGGGGTTGGCGTTAGGGTCAGCTGCGGACCCGTCATGGGAAGTGGGGGGGGCGTGTCCTCCCCACAGGTCCAAGCCTCTGTGGGATATAATGGAGTGTCTTCTCCGGGGTGTATGAGCATGGGCAACCAGATTGGACCCGCATGGTTCGTGGGGGTTCGGAGTTCCCTCGGCAATGGGTGGGGATTCCCTTGCTATGGTTACCATGGGGCAAGGGGTATTCCAGCACCAGTTGGCGGGTGGCGTCACCCAGCAGGGGGATGATTTCTCATATCAGGGGCCTGATACAATGGCAGCTGGAGGGGGTGGTGGCCTGCGGCCTGGTTCCCAGCCTCCACAGGATTTCAGGGGGTACAGAGGTACGGGTGGCCACCACTCTGTTTTCCACATGCAAGGGGGTGAGGGTCTCCAAGTGTCTTCCCTCCAGTGTTTGGAGTGGGGCAACCTGTGGCCAAGGGGCAGCCGTGGGGGCTCTCGGCTGCTGGTGGTTTTTATGCAGGGGGATTTGTGCCTCAATGGGGGCAGGGAGGAGGGAAGAGCAGTCAGCTGCAGTTGACGCCTGCCCCGCCGCTGGAGGGAGGTGAAGTTACCCCACCTAGACGGCGGGAGAGGCGAGCAGCCGGGCCGCCGGTTAGATATAGGGGTGAGTCTCCGTCGCCCCAGAGGGCTAGGAGAGGTGACCACGTGGTGAACGAACCCGGGGAGCCTATGGCTGGGGCAAAACCTTCCTTGCTGCCGGCAGGCAGCTTTGAGGGGGGGGTTCTCTCTCATCTGTTGACAGGTTAGATAACCAGGCAACAGGAGGCTCTTGGGAGGACCCGGCAGCATCAGGAGTGCAGGAGGCATTGGAAAGGATAGCATCTCTGTAAAGGGGACTCCAGGCCATGGCGCAAATGGATCCGCCACCACTGGCAGCTGCAGGCACGTCACAGACAGGTATTTGGTCTTGGGGGATGGGGGTGTCAGTGGGCCTCAGATCATGCCCAATGCAGGGCTAGGGGCAGGGGGACCTGTTTTGGGGCCTTGGTCCCCAGGGATGCGGGGCACAGGCCAGGCTGGGGGGTCGGGAGTCACTGGAGCCATGCCAACCCCGGCAGTCGGGACAGGAACCAGTCAGGCTGAAAGGAGTATGTTGGAGCCCCCCCTGACTCTGGTGGAATGGGGGTGGTTTCCGACCCCCAGGCAGCAGAATCTCCCCCCAGCGGGCAGTAGTGGTGTTGGGTCGGCAGCAGGTCCTTACGGGAGTCAGGCCGGGTGGGCTGGGAATGTCCAGTGGGTTCGGCCACACACACCCCACTGGGGGGAGGGTGCGGTGATGTATCAGCCCCATTGGGCACATATTTGTCACAGACTGTGAGGGAAAAAATATGGAAAGGGGAGTACTTGGATATTTTTTCTCTGCTATTTACGGATCTCTTGCCTGACCCGTCGGAGAAAGAGAATGAGAAGGATAAGGAGAAATTTAAGTGGCCAAAGGTAGATCACAACTGGGCCAACTGGACCCTGGTGTTTGCGGTTTACCAGGGGGTTATAGCGCAGTCCTACCCGTATAGGGCTTATGCCATGATGAAATACGCAGATATTATTCGGCGTGCGTACGATACAGGCCCCTCGGGGGCCTGACTTAGGTACGATGAAGCTTTCAGCCATAGGGATGCTTATACACCCGGGCTACGCTGGGATGTGCATGCTATCGACTTGTGGCTTGATAGCATGATGGGCACGGCTAGTGGGACAAGGACTGAAACAGGGCACGTGTTAACAAAAGGGGGGGTGGCACCATCTAATGACCCCTTTTGGAGTGAGGTCCAGAAGGTCCAAACCTTCATGGCAGCAGTATGCTGGGAATTTGCCCGCAATGGGAGGTGCGGGCGTACCTCATGCAGGTACAGGCATGCATGCGGGGTTTGCGGAGGAAATCATGCCACTACAGCTTGTTCAAGGGGACGACAAGGAGGGAGTAAGTCATGTGCTGGCTTCCCCCCCCCCAGGAAAAAGGGGGACAGGTGGGCAGCCAAGGGGGTAATGTACCGAAGGGCTCCAACCACGGTTAGAAGGGACAGATTGGAGAGAGCATTACGGGGTCACCCCAATAGAGTGGAGGTGTTGTATATAGTTAATGGGTTTCGTTATGGGTTCAAGATACCAGCAGGAAAGGTTGTGTCAGGTAATATCTCCCGGAATTTAAAGTCCATTGTAGGTATGGAGCATATCCTTAGGGAGAAAGTGGGTAAAGAGGTGAAGGAAGACAGGGTTTGGACCCCTTTCCTTCCCCTCCATTCAAGAACTTCATAGTTTCCCTGTTGGGCCTTGTGCCTAAGAAGGCAGTCGGTGAATTTAGGATGATTCACCACCTGTCCTACCCACCAGGGAAGTCGGTGAATGATGTGATTCCCGGTGAACTAACATCTGTGCAATATGTACCTTTTGATTATGCTGAGTGAGCGGCAAAGGGAGCCGGGGAGGGAGTGCTTCTCGGGAAGTGTGACATTAAATCGGCTTTCCGATTGCTCCCTGTTCACCCTGATAGCTTCCATCTGTTAGGTTTTCATGTGGATGGATGGTTTTACTTTGACCACGCCATGCCCATGGGCTGCTCTATTTCTTGCTCTGCTTTTGAGCATTTCAGCTCACTGGTGGAGTGGGTAGTAAAGCAGAGGGCATCTGGGGGCGGGGTCAGATAATGCCTGGATAATTTCCTGTTCATCGGCTGTCCGGGGACGTCAGAGTGTCGTGATTTAATGGAGACATTTAGGAATGTGGCAGAAGAACTAGGTATTCCATTGGTCTCAGAAAAAACAGAGGGGCTGGTAATGACCGTGACATACTTGGGCACTGAGATGGACACTTTCCAGGGTGTGTCACGACTCCCTCAGGCCAAGTTAGTATCGCTTAGGGAGAAGCTGGAGGTATCCTTGGCAGCTTCAAAGACCACAGTGAGGGAGTTGCAATCATTGGTAGGTAGCCTGAGCTTTGCGTGTCAGGTGGTGGCACCGGGCAGGGCCTTTTTGTCACGGCTTTACGGGAAGCTCAGAGGGGAATTGAAACCACATTACCACATAAGATTGACTCGGGATATGAAAGAGGATTTGCAGACATGGGCAGAATTTTTGGAGGGATATAACGGGACAAGTTTCTGGTGAGAGGACCTCTTACTGGAAACTGAGCTGCAGGTGCATTCAGATGCGGCCGGGGGGTACGGTTTTGGTGTCTTCTTTTGCCAACGGTGGTGCACGGCTCCGTGGCCCCAGGAGTGGCAAGAGAGTGGGGTGTCTAGGGATCTTACCTTTCTAGAACTGTTCCCGTTAGTGGTAGCGGTTTTGCTATGGGGGGAGGAGTTAACGAATAGCGCTGTAGTTTTCTGGTGTGACAACATGGCAGTTGTTCATGTGCTTAACTCCATGTCGTCACATTCCCCAAGGGTGATGAAGCTAGTTAGGGCATTTGTACGGCAGTGCTTGAAGAACAACATTTTGTTTGTGGCCAAGCATGTGCCAGGGGTGAACAACAGTGCAGCCGATGCCCTTTCTCACTTCCAGATGGAGCAATTTTGCTCCTTGGTCCCGGGAGCCAGAGCAACACCGGACCTGCCCCCGCAGGCACTGTGGAGCCTTGGATCTTAGAACTGTACAGGATTATCCAGGGATCCTTGGCAGTGCAGATGCGGGCTGCCTTTCAGAGGATGTTTGGGAGTTCCAGCAGTTTAGGTGGCGACAAGATTGGGCTTTGCAACATCTGCCCTTCAGGGATGAGGAACCGCAGTTTGCCATGGCCCTTAGGAGGGCAGGCGCGGCGGTGGGTACCATCGCGGGGAAACTATCTGCGCTGGGATTTGTCAGTCACTTGGTGGGGCAGCCCCTCTGAGCAGGGTTTCTTTGCACACAGAATGCTGCAAGGCTGGGCTTGGGAGACCCCGAGGGAGACAGACACCAGGAAGCCTATTACCCCCTCGTTGTTGGTACGGTTGTGTTTTGCCCTCCCGGCCATTTGTTTTAACGGTTTTGAGGTGGTTTTGTTTGGGACCTTATTTAAACTGCCGTTCTTTGGGGCATTCCGTATTAGTGAGTTGGTGGCAGAGTCGGTAAGGGACACCACTGATAGGGCCTTGTCCATCGATGATGTTCAGGTAAGGGGAAGTATGCTTTGGGTTCAACTGAGGTGGTCCAAAACTGACCAGCAGGGCAGAGGTCGAGTGGTTCACCTGAATCAGGCGGGGGTGCCTGAACTTTGCCCAGTAGGGGCATATTGGGGATATATGGCGGTTTGACCTTCAGTGGGAGGGCTGCTGTTTCAGCATATGAATGGTAGTTTGGTTACTCGTCAGCAATTTATGGCAGTGCTTAGAAGGGCTTTAGGTTATTTAGGATTACCACCATTAGATTACGGGTCCCATTCATTTAGGATCGGAGCAGCTTCTTTTGCGGCCCAAGATGGTTGTTTGAAACAACAAGTTAGAGAGGTAGGGCATTGGAAGTCCCGGGCTTACAAGTTGTACGTGCGCAGTTTCTCACAATAATGTGTTTGATGTTATGCACCCAGGTCCCGGGCGGCATCACAGTAGAAATGCCATTTGGATTATCAGCCACAGCCTTGTATGATGGGTGGGGAAGGCAGCTGCACAGTCCTCTTGGGGAAGCCAGCTGGGGATGTCTGCACGAGCAGTAATTCGATGAATGGGACACAGTGGAATGCGGTGGCACCAGCTGCTCTCCACCTGCAGGGTCAACACGTGAGGGACCACACCAGATGTGGTGGTAATCCACCTGGGTGAAAACGATTTAACCGAGAGCAAAGGTTTAGGTTTAATTGTTAAAGTTAAATGGGATATTATGGAGCTGGAGAAAATCTTCCGCCGGGGTGGTGGTAGTGTGGATGGACTGGGTGGAGCGATTGCGCTGGGACAAGGTTATCCACCCTTAGGAAAGTGGATAGAGCTCGGTGGAAGGTCAACAGGGAGATCGGGAGGTGGATCACCCTCCAGGGTGGTCCCCATGTGGGGATCACGCACAGAACTCCAGAGAACTTTCAGGGTGATGGGGTTCACCTATCGCAGGCTGGGAATGATTGTTATTTGGCAACGTTGAAGGCCAAGTTAATAGCTGTCTCTTATACACATCTAGATGTGTATAAGAGACAGGTGGATCACCCTCCGGGGTGGTCACCGAGTGTCCCATGTGGGGATCACGCACAGAACACCAGAGAACTTTAAGGGTGATGGGGTTCACCTATCGCAGGCTGGGAATGATTGTTATTTGGCAACGTTGAAGGCCAATTCTATTAACTTGTACATAAGGTTGTATGTTAAGTGGGATTGAGCAGGGTGGGGGCCGGGCCCGTCCACTGGAAGAGGTGGTGGTCCCTTTGTGGCAGGACTCCAGTGCTGTAGCAAGTTTGTAAGAATAAGTAGTGAAAGAGGCATCTCCCTAAGAGATGTGGGGGGAACACCTGGGGCATAGGCTGGGCGCGGCCAGCCACAGGGTTAACCTCCCAAGGTGAGTTACTGGCAAAGGCGGGAAGGGATATGAGCGGTCTCCAAGCTGGCGGTAACTTAAATCCTTGGCTCGGTCCGGAAGGACTTCTTCCCCTCTGGAGGCGGCCGTTAGCCAATGCCAGAGGGGAGACGTTTGAGTTAGGTAGTTAAAGGGTTATGGAGGGTACATCCAAGCCTCCCCTTTGTTGGGGTTGTTACGTACCCAGTTATAGAAGTTGGCACTGGACCTGAATTGCCTGAAGGCAATTACCCCCACCATGCCTAATTCCAATTTGAATAAAGAGTACGGCCTTTCAAACCCAACATGGTTGTGCTTGTTTAATTTCGGATGTGCCGACAAAGCATACAACAACAACAGGGATAACAGAAAAAACCAATCCCCCAATGTAACTATGCATACAATATAACCAAACACATTGGGAGTTGATGTAGACTTAAATATAATCTGACATATAATGAAAATAAATACTGTCCTTGTGTTCAGTGGTCAGGTGTACACCTTATAGTAAAAAAACAATCCAAAATCCACGTGATGAATTTATTAATATGTTTTGACCAAATAAGTCTTCTTCAGAATAACATGAACCTAAAAATCAATACAATCCATTACAAGCCATATGTAATCACAATCTTAAAAAATACAAAAATTCTAGATATAAATAACAATAAACATTTTTATAAACCTGTTTACACAAATTGCCCACTCAATTATATAGACAACCATAAAGGTATTAATAAGCTAATTTCAAAAAATGCCCACTTAATATATCAATTTATAGTCCCAGTTGAGACACCACCTTACCTAAAATACCCCAACTCTAAAAGACTAAAAAAGGAAAAAAGGAAAAGTGGCACCTTTTATCCTACAACCTCTCTGGAGCTGTAACAAGAAGATAAATCCAACTTTCTCCAATGGCAAAAATCTAAATAAAAAAACAACACACCATTACCTAGTGATTCCTCACAATCCAAACAGTTCCCACCATAAGCGAACTCTCTAAGTATTAATTAAACCACTCATTAAACCATAATTCCAAAACCAATCAACTCATGGCCTCATAACTAATATAAACTAATAATAACTACTATACTCTTAGAAAAGTGTAACTTACCAACTGAAGTGGCTCAAACCAGTATTCAATATCCTCCAAAAGGCCCAAAGATGCCTTCTATTAATCTGGTTTAGCTAAGTCCTTCAATAGAGACAAACCAATCTGCAATACAGACACAAGACAATACTGACATACTTCTAACCTAAAAAATGCAAAATGTAAAATCAAATCATAAATATAAACAATAAATTAATTACACAGTCAGAAAACAGGCGGTTGCAGTACACTACTGAGAATGTACTCTCAGAACAACATCCCTGCACTGGTGTGACATCCCAACTCCCAAAGCAAGTAATATTTAACTGCTCTCCCTACTGCAGCTGATTCTCTCATAAATCCTCCAATAACCTACTTTTTCCAGTTAAGCCCAATGATTGTTACAGCTAAATCTCATCCCAGTCAATCCTCCACTCCTTTGATAAAGATAAATGGCAGTAACCACTACTGTGGTAATAGTACTCCTTCACTAGTGCTGCCATACTCTCTCCAGTTGAACCAAATAATTACTATAAATTAGGGGTGGGACTGCCGGTAAATCCGGAATCCAATAAATCCGGTCCCGTTACCGGATTCCGGGTACCGGATTTTTTTTACATTGCAGCCATTTAAATGAATGGCTGCAATGTAAAGTCCCACCAAAAAAGTAAAAAAAAACCAAAAAACCCTCCCCGAGTCCAGGCTGCACGGGTGGAAGGGGGGACACGCCCCACCCACCCTGCCCAGCCTGGATTTTTGTTAAAAAAA
>QEPC01012913.1:6112682-6126262 GCA_003113815.1 Sphenodon punctatus
GGGGGTGGGCTCTTTTTTTTAACAAAAATCCAGGCTGGGCAGGGTGGGTGGGGGGTGTCCCCCCTTCCACCCGCGCAGCCTGGGAGGGGGAGGGGGGAGGAATTAATTGTATTTCATTGATTTCAATGGGGACACAGTGCCCCATTGAAATCAATGAAATAAAACCGGTACTGGATACCGGATTTAATCCGAGAATCTGGTTCTCTGAGAACCGGAAACCGGTAAATCCGGTATCCGGTAATTGCCCCGGGGTCCCACCCCTACTATAAATGGCTTGCAAGAATCAAAATAACCACTACTGTGGTAATAATATTTCTTCACTAATGCAGCCATATACCTCTAGCAGGTGAACCTTATTATATACTGTAAATGCTACCTAAATAACATTTCGAGGTCTAACACTTAAACGACACCCATTTCTATCAAGGCTCAAACAACATCTTAATATCTAACATCCTAATACTCTTCAAAACTAAAAACAAAAAACAAATAGCCTCGAGGAGTAAAAAAAAGTTCTCAAAGTACAATAATAAACTTCCCCCCAAAATTAAAAAAAAATGCAAATAATTTTTTCCCCACTATGTTTATAAAAAAACAATGTCTATGGTTATCTATTTACAAATAACTCCATAACTCCAAAAAATCATATAGACCAGCAGGCTTTACAGTATTCAGTTTAAAAATCCAGAAGGTTTCCCATTATAATAGCCTTTGCTCAACTCCTTCCATACCATTGACTCTCTCTAATGCCCAAAAATAGAATCCCAAAATTTATGTCCAACCTCCTCAAAAAGTAGCACAATAAGTGCAGAAATAATCCTCCTCTTTGATAATTTTCCTTTCAAACAATACAGCATAACAAATAGTAGTGAAAGAAAAAAAACTTTCAACAGACAACGTTCATAAAGAACGATGTCTATGATTGTCTATTCACAAATAACTCTGTAACTCCAAAGAATCATTCAAACCAGCAGGCTTCACAGTATTCAGTCTTCTTGTTAGAGCTTTAGAGAGGCTGTAGGATAAAAGGTGCCGCTTTTCCTTTTTTAGGCTTTTAGAGTTGGGGTATTTAATTTTGGTAAGGTGGTGTCTCAGCTGGGACTATAAATTGATATATTAAGTGGGCATTTTTTGAAATTAGCTTATATATTAATTTTATTATTTTTATTTATTTTTTTCAATTTGTATCCCGCCCCTTCTGCGAACAGCTCGGGGCGGCTAACAACTTCATCATAAAAACAATTTTAAAACAAAATATAAACAATATATTCAATATATTCAACAATATAAACAATCACATGGATTTTGGATTGTTTTCTTACTATAAGGTATACACCTGACCACTGAACACAAGGACAGTATTTATTTTCATTATATGTCAGATTATATTTAAGTCTACATCAACTCCCAACGTGTTTGGTTATATTGACCTATAAAGTTCTACACGGCCTGGGCCCTGCCTATTTGTGGGATCGCCTCACTCCCTGGGTTCTGGACAGGCCCCTGCGGTCATCTGGGGGTGCCGTGTTGGAGGTCCCTTATGTTTCCCAGGGTGCCACGCAGGATAGGGTGTTCTCGGTGGCCGCGCCGCACCTTTGGAACTCCCTCCCAGTGGAGACCCATCTGATCACAGACCTCCCAGTATTTCATAAGAACTGTAAGACCTGGCTGCTCCGTCAGCCATTTGGTGAGCGAGAGGGGTAAGGGTGGGTTGGTGGGTGGGGGGTCTTTTTCCCCTCTTTTATTGGTTATTTGATGTTTTAATTGGTTTTATAGTATTTTATATTGTGGTTTAATGTTGTTAGCTGCCCCGACCTGCCTGTGGCAGGAGGGGCGGAGAATAAAACTGATAAATAAATTTAAATTTAGATGCTGCCCTTCCCACTGAGACTCAGTGCTTACAATCAATAAAAACATCGAAAAGTCCCCTTGTTGCCCAACCCTTCTCCTAACCTCCTACCTAACCCACTTAATGTTATTCCTGCCTGACAAACACCTGGCTAAATGGAAAGGTCTTATGACATTTCCAGAAGATAAACATGCTCAACCTTAAACAAACCTGCAAGGGAAGGGAGTTCCATAATTATGGGGCAGCCACTGAGAATGCCTCTCTTCGTACCCTGGATATAAAAACTTCACAGGCAGATGGTATCTTCAAGAGGGTGCTCTCTGCTGACCTCAGAGACCATGACGGGACACGAGGAAGGAAGCAGTCTTTCAGATACCTGTTTAAGGCTTTATAGAGCAAAACTAGCACCTTGAATTGTGACCGGAAAGCAATTGGTAGTCACTGCAGATTCTGGAGCACAGCTGTAATGTGCTGTGTTCACAGGGACGCATCCCTGACAAAAGACAGGCTATCACAATCTGCACTAACTGCAGTTTCTGAATAGTCATCAAAGGCAGTTCCACAAAGAGAACATTGTAGTAGTCTGTCCTCAAGGTTATGAAGTCATGGATGACAGTAGCCAAATCTGAATCTTATAAGAAAGGTCTCAGCCTTCCCACCAGATGTAATTGATGAAAAGTGCTTTTGGGCACCACTGCAACATGGCAATCTAGGCAATGGATCCATGAACACTCCAAGGCTACAAATCTGAGTGATCAAAAGAAGCTGAACCCCATCAATAATTTATTTATTTTATTTTATTTATTTATTTTATGGATTTTTATCCTGCCCCCTCCTGCAATGCAGCTCGGGGCGGCTAACAACAATAAAAAACAGTTAAAAACAATTAAAATACAAATATAAAATACATCAATAAAACAGGGCAGAGTACAATAATAAATAAATACATAGGTGGGGGATTAAAAATCACCCCCCCACCCTCCCTCCCAAAGGCCTGGGCAAACAGCCAGGTCTTACAGTTCCACTGAAATGTCAAAAGGCTTGGGGCCAGGCGAGCTTCCTCTGGAAGGGAGTTCCACAGCCGCGGCCCTACCACCAAGAATGCTCGCTCCATCGTGGCCCCCCGCTTAACACGGGGGACCTCCAGGAGGGCACCCCCGGCAGACCGCAGGAGCCGTTCCGGGGCGCGAAGGGCGAGGCGGTCCCTAAGGTAAGAGGGGCCAAGGCCGTATAGGGCTTTATAGATCATTACTAGGACCTTGAACTTGGCCCGGCACACTATCGGCAGCCAGTGCAGCGCTCGGAGCACCGGTGTAATGTGCTCCCGGCGACCCGTCCCCGTAAGAAGACGGGCCGCCGCATTCTGCACCAGCTGCAGCCTCCGGGCCAAGAACAAGGGAAGAATAACAGGGGTCTCTGTGTCTCCCAGGTTACACATCCAGCCAACCATCAACACTTCAATCTTGTCTGGATTCAACTTCAATCAGCTCACCTGCATCCAGTCTCAAATGGCAATCAGGCACTGGGAAAGCACTGAGACTACAGGACCTGAGTCAGATGAAAAAGAAATAGACTTGGGCTGCTTGCCCACGTTACACAAACTAATTTAACAATGTGTAATATGGGCAAGCAGCTTTCCTCATTTAGGAGGAGAAATATCTGTTAGTCCCATCAGGAATGAAAATCCAGCCCTGTCACCCCCTGAGTGGAAAGAAACATGCAATTTGAATGTGTGCAGTAGGGATGTGCGAACGTGGTTTGGAAGTTCGGAGTTCGGACCGAACTCAAATAGTTTGGTCGACTGAACCGAACTTTCAAACTGAACTCGAATTTGACCGAATTGTTTGGTTGAATCTGAACCAGTTCAGAAGGTCAAAAACCCCAGTTTTCAATGTACGAACTCGGTTCGGAAGTTCGGAATTCGACTGAACTCGAATTGTTCGGTCGACAGAACCGAACTTTTGAACCGAACTCAATTTTTGAACCGAACTCAATTTCCGAATGCGGTTCTGATAACACATCTCTAGTGTGTAGTACATTCAAATTTCACATTCATTAAGCTAACATGAAATTCCCTGGCTAGAAGAGGGAGGGGGCACAGAGAAGGGAGGAGGGAGACAACCCCAGGAACCCATCCACCCACATCTAACCTGGAGGAAGAGGGGGGAGGACAGGCCCGGGGGGAGGGAAGATTGGGAGACTCACCTGCCTGAAAGTCACTGGAGTGGCTCTGGCAGCGCAGCCTGAACCTGGTGTGTTGGGGGCTTCCTCTGTGGGTGCAAGTCTGTCAAATCATCAGGCCCCACCCACAGAGGAAGCTCTCGATGCACTGGACTTGGGCTGCGCTGCCAGAGCGGCCACTCCAGTGACTGCCAGGCAGGTTTCCTGCTGGGCTGTGGCCTAAAGAGAATGGGAAGGGGGTAAGCACCCACCAGCATCTCCCATCCAACCCAGCATGGGGCTAGGGGAGGTGGAGGATGGCTGGCTATCTAGCTTAAATGTGGGCCTGGATCTGTTGTTTCTGACAACTGATCCACTGTAAAAAAAGATGTAAAAAATCAATGTGGGGATGCAACCCACCTTGAGCTCACATAATTGCTGTTTTCTCGTGAGATGCGGGGCATCTTTAGACATAACGAAGATCAGGTGTCAAAACCCCTAAGCACGTGTTTGGCCATTGTGTGTAAACACCATAACAATCCCAACACCAATTTGGCCACCCATTGAACACGCAATGTGAACACCATTGCATCAGACAATTTGCGTGTTTCACCTGAATACGTGGACAATGCTGAGTCTAATGATATTGCGTGGTATGTTAGCAGGTACAACATGGGGAACGAGGCAGCAGTGCTTGTGTGCTAAGATCGGGTGGCGAGCAAAACACTAATTTAGTGATTAGACACACACTGATGGGGTGTGTGTCTAAACAGCGCCACATGGTGAACACAGGGCCAAACCGGTGTTTGTATCAAGGTCAAAACACACATTCAGACGCCCATTAATGTTATGTCTAAAGACACCCAAGGTCTCATGAAAAAAGAGCAAACCTGGGCAAGCAGCCTTGGGTGTCATCAGCCTGGGCCAATTTTGTCCCAGAAAACAAAATGGTGCAGCATCCGTCTAGGATCAGAGGCAGGGGTGAGGGTGCGGAGTCACAGTGTCTGATCTGTAAAGACACCTTCAAAAGATCAATGTATCTGGTGCCTAACTCATCCAATATGGAGTGTGTCTACCTTATGTTGGATTTGGCTGGGGATAGATTGGCGATTCTGCCGACTCCCTGACTGCTCTAGTTAAACTAGTCTTGGAGATGGTGTTGGAATTTTCTACACTTATTGTCTTGAGGAATTTCAACATGCATGCAGAAGACAGCCTTTCAGGGTCAGAGCAGGAGTTCATGGATGCCATAACAACCATGGGCCTATCTCAGGCCCGCCACATAAGGCAGGACACACATTGGATTTGATGTTTTGCACCAGCCTGGAAAAAGGGGGTTCCGATTATTGGGGGAGTTTTTATGACAATATTATCATGGTCGGATCATTACCTTCTGAAGGTGCCGGTGCCCACACTTTTATGCCCTCATTGGGGTGGTGGACTCATTGGGATGGTCCACCTTTGGAGACTTATGGATCCAATTGGCTTTCAGAACGCTCTGGAGGGTCTACCTACTGACCTTGACAGTTACTCTGTCCATGACCTGGTAGCTTTATGGATGGTCTGCCTTTGGAGACTTATGGATCCAATTGGCTTCCAGAACTCTATGGGGGGGGTTACTTACCGACCTTGACAGCTACTCTGTCCATGACCTGGTAACTTTATGGACCATGGCCATTGACACAGTTGCACCAAGGGTGGCTGAAGCAGGAGGGTAGGTGGTTAGAGCGCAGATGGCACTCGACTCGCGCTGAAGCTGACCGATTGCAACATAGATCATTTTAAAAAGAGTATGCCATGGCTGTGATGGTGACAAAGAAAGTTTTCTTCTCCACTATCATAGCGTCTACAAAATCTCATCTGGCAGAGCTGTTCTGGGGGCCTGGTTAATCCAGTCTGTCTCTTCCCAGACATGGAGCCATCTAATACCCGCTGTGACATTTTTGTTAACTACTTTGCAGACAAAATCACTGGTATTCACCACAACTTGTGTGCTGCCATTTTACCTGCAGAGTCAGAGTTTGAGATTATGGAAGCTCGGTCCTGTGACCTGTCCTTTTTATTTCGATCAGCTTCAATTGGTATCACCAATCAATGTGGGGGAGGTGCTTGGGATGGGGAGGGCAATCAGTTGTGAACTAGATCCTTGGCTGGTGAAAGCCAGTTAGGAGATGCTGGGACTGTTGCTGGCTTGGGTTATCAATGCCTCCCTTTGGGAGGGTAGGATGTCAGACATTCTTAAAATGTCAGCAGTCCCCAGTCAGCAATCAGCCTGTCGCTAACCTTCCCTTTTTAGGGAAAGTTATTCAATGGATGGTTGCCCAACAACTCCAGGCTTATCTCTACACCATCAAATTCTTAGACCCATTTCAGTCAGGCTTCAGTCCTGAGTATGGTACGGAGACTGTGCTTGTGACCTTGCACATGAAGACTGACAAGGGGAATTCTATACTGTTGCAGGCTCAACAGTGTCTTTCAGTGATCTTTGGATCTTTCAGTGGCCTTTGATACAATTGAACATGAGGTGTTGTTGACACGATTGCGGGAACTGGAGGGGGTGCATGGGGCCACTCTTGAGTGGTTCCACCCCTTTCTGTCAGGGAGGTCTCAGGGACTGGTAATGGGCTATTGCTTGTCATCTTCTTGGGACCTCCTCTGTGGGGTCCCACAGGGTTCTACTCGGTCTCCCCTCTTATTCAACATGTATATGAGGCTGCTGGGCAAGGTTCTTCAGAAGTTTGGGGTGAAGTGCCATCAATATGCTGATGACACTAATCTCTACCTCTCTTTTTCATCTGACCCAGGCCCTGCAGTCTTGATGCTTACCCGATACCTGGCTGCTTTTGGGGACTGGATGAGAATGAACTGATTGAAGCTGAATTCAGAGAAGATTGAGGTGATGATGGTTGGCAAGTCTTATGATCTGGAGGGTATTGGAACTCCTGTTATTGATGGAGTCCGGCCCCCGATGGTCAGTCAGGTTCGCAGCCTCAGAGTACTTCTGGACCCCTTGTTGTGGCTGGATTGTCTGGTTGCAGCGGTGGCTGGGAGCACTTTTCATAAATTCCATCTGGTGAGGAGGCTGCGGCCTTTTCTTTCCCATTTGGATCTGGCCCCTATCATCCATGCTTTCATCACCTCGAGGCTAGACTACTGTAATGCGCTCTACACGGAGCTGCCCTTGATGACTGCTAGGCAACTGCAGCTTGTGCAGAATGCGGTTGCCCGCCTCCTTTCGGGGGCAAGGCACCAGGAGCACATTACACTGGTGCTCCAAAGTCTGCACTGTCTCCCTATAGCTTTCTGGACACAATTCAAGGTATTAGCTTTGAGTTTTAAAGCCCTAAATGTTCTGAAACCCACATACCAGAGACCACCTGTCCTTCCATGCCCCAATGCGGCCCCTGCAATTGGCAGGGAGTGCCTCCCTGTGGGTACCATCTGTTAGTCTTGTTTGTTCAGTGAGGACTCGCAGGGAGAAATCTTTGGTTGCTGCCCCAGTGCTATGGAGTTCCCCTCCCCCTGAGGTTTGTTTGAACCCGAGCATCTTCTCGAAGTGGTGTAAGACCTTCTATTTGTTAGGGCATTTGGTGGGAATGGGGGGTTTGGTGGATGTTTGAGGTAGGGGTGTGATGGCCGGTTGAAGAGAACTTGGTGGGGTTGTGGTGGGGTTGAGAAGGGGTGAGGGGAAAGGTTGGGGGTTTGGGTTTGTATGCTGTTTTTATATCTATTGTTTTTATTGGTTTGAGGAGCCACTCTGAGCCATTTGGGAAGGGCAGGGTAGAAATTGGGGGGGGTAGAAAGAACTAAACATAATAAAATAAATCAGCATACTGGTGACTCATCACTCCAATTCTCCATACAACCTCACCCAGGGGCCTCAGATACAGTGTTGAACACAACAGTGCCTATGAGAGGTGCAGGGCCAGGACATCCCTACTTTGGTGTGTACATGCGCTGCACGCACAGCAAGCTATGCATGGCAAACATGATACCCATGCTGATACAACCCCCGAGCCCACTCCATTCCCCGGGCCACAGGGTGTGTGTGCTCGAGGGTCGCATCAGCTCAGGTCATGCCTTTGCCCCATGCAGCTTGCAGCGCACATGGGGTGCAGGCACTCCTGAGCGCCTGCCATCTGGCCAGGCATTGTGCAGGCAGGTGGCAGGTGGCGGCGGGTGGCGTACGCTGCCAACAGGATTGCACCCACAGTCTATAGCCAAGTACATCGCTGGTGCTATATTAATAATCATAATCATCATCATAATTAATAGCACACACTAATTCCTAGATAAGAATGTAACAATATAAGACATGCCATACTGAGTCAAAATATCAGTTCATCTAGCTCAGCATCCTGTTTCCAACAGTGGCCAGCTTAATTCACTTTAGATCAATATATTTATTTATTTATTTATTTACATTTATACCCCGCCCCTCCTAAAACAGCTTGGGGCAGCTTACAGTATCTCTCTCTCTCTCTCTCTCTCTTTATTAGGGCTGTAGCGGAATATTGCAGCGGTAGCTATTTCCGGCGGAAACAGTGTTTCCGCAATTAGTGGAATGGCATGGCAGAGGCTTTCATTCCGCAGTTTCATTCCGCGGTTCCGCGGTTCCGCATATTTAATTCCACAAATTAGTGGAATCGTGGAAACATGACATTTTCGCTATTTCCGCAATTCCGCCAGCGCCAAAAAATCGCGGAATAGTGGTTTTCCGCGATTTCCGCGATTTTTCCGCGATTCCGCGATTTGCAGAATTCCGGCGGAATTTGCGGAATATCCGCAGAAATGTCGCGGTGTGGCACGGGCAATTCCGAAATAGCGGAACGGAATCGCGGCGCGGTAAAAGCTGCTGCCGCATCAGCCCTACTCTTTATATATATATTTAAAACCCTCATAAAATTACAACAATTAAAACAGGACCAGGGAACATAAAAATAAGTAATACAATAAATAAGGGTGGAGGGGGATAAAAAAAACCTAAACCCCCACCCCCCTCCCCAAAGGCCTGGGTGAACAGCCAGGTTTTACAAATTCGCCAGAATGTTAAAAGGCTTGGGACCAGGCGAGCTTCCTCCAGGAGGGAATTCCAAAGGCACGGCATGGCCACCAAGAATGCCCTCTCCATTGTGGCCCCCCGCTTAACCCGGGGGACCTCCAAGAAGGCACCCCCGGAAGACCGAAGGAGCCGCTCTGGGGCACAGAGGTGAGGCAGTCCCTGAGGTACGAGGGGCCCAAACCGTGAAGGGCCTTAAAGGTCAATACCAAAGCCTTGAACCTGGCTCGGCACGCTATTGACAACCAGTGCCGAGTCCGGAGCACAGGTGTTATGTGCTCCCGATGGCCCATCCCCAAAAGGAGCCGGGCTTCCGCATTCTGCACTAGCTGCAGCTTCCGAACCAGGAACATGGGCAGCCCCACATAGAGCGCATTGCAGTAGTCCAGCCTCGAGGTGATGAAGGCATGGATGAGGGAGGCCAGGTCCATTATAACAGGCTCCATTATAACAGGTCATAATGGAGTGATCCACTCACTCCTAGTTCTTGGCCCCTGAGAAACTTTGATTAATAGCTATTTATAGATCTATCTTCTACAGATTATTAGAAATTAGAAATTTTAGAATTTGTTATCAATTACATGAAACTTGATGCAGAATGTCCAGTCAGATACACCATTGCATTACAGGAACTAGCCACCTTGCTACAGACTATAGGTCCAATGTGGTATGGTCTACATGTGAAAGATATTTCAAAGCCTCTGATATTTCAAATAGGTTTGGGTTATTTATTTATTTATTTATTATTTTGGTCTAGACAAATGTTTGAAAAGAAATGAAATGTATGTGTAATGCCATGATGCCCTATTATTCTTAGATAGCACATTATATAATTTGAAATGTGTATAGGTGGCATTGCCAATATCGAGTGAGTGATTTGTACAGTGTTTAAAGTGGGAAGGTGGTTTTGGTTATTGTTTACTGTGGCTTTGAAAACCCTCCCACTGTATTGTGAACATTTGGATCAGATTAACTATGCTGACCCTCATATCCTGCTGAGCCAGGAGAGAATGAAAAATCAAGGTCATTTTTCAGCCTGTGTTAACTAGAATGTCAATTACTCTTTTGCTCCACCACAAAGCAGTCAGAGAGAGTTAATGCACAGGCTCAGATGTGAGCATATGCAGAGGGACAGCCTAAAGATATAGTAAGTCTGCTAACTATAAATGTATGCCTTTCTAACCCTGTAGTCTATCAACATGAGAGTGGAGGGTTGCTTTCCAGACTTGTAATAGTTAAAATGAAAACACTCTCTTTTGCAGAATATTTAATATATTATTTTCTCATTGGAGACTTAGTTATCCATTTCCCCCCAATTTAAAGATTTGAAAACAATAACCATGCAAGAAATTTGTCTTTACTTCTCAAAGAGTTGATGGGCCATTTTTTAAAGCATGCCCAGAACAAGCAAAAACATATGGTAATTTCAGATGTTACAGGATCACAGTCAACCGCCCTGAATCACAGTGGATTCAGGGTGGTGGCTGTGATCGCGTGAACGTCTGTTTGAGCCCCGCCAGATGTTCACCATGGTGAATTCCTGGTGGGGTTCAAAGCTAATCATGATTCTGGAGGTGAGAACCTCCAGAATTGTGGTTAGCTGAACGACGATCAGGAATGGGGGAAAGGTAATGTCTGTTACCTCGCCCTGTTCCGGACAGTGGTTCTGACTGCGGTATGGGATCGGGCACAACGGCCAGATTGGGCACTGCGTCCACCCGTCTCCCCAAGGGCGGGAGACTGGAGGGTGCGGGGGGGGGGGGCTGAGAGGCTGCATGTTGTGCCACGCAGCCCCGCCCCCTCCACGATTCCCCTTCATGATCAGGCCAGCATGTCTAATATGCCACTGTATATGCCACCTCATCATCATGGGTATATGCCACCTCATCATCATGAGCATTGGTACATAACCTCACATCACAAACACCCTTCTGACTTGTCAGGACAAATACAACTATCCAGTCCTCACTTAAATAATTAGTCAGAGCCAAAAAGCTAGTAGAGAGTACATTTTATTATTTTGCTCTGCAGTATCCCAGGGAACACTAATCCTGATTGACTAGATACAGAGCTCATCATATACAACACCAGAAGCTATTTATTACTTTGAAATAAATATTGCTCTGAGCAGGGGTAGTGAAAACATACCTCCTTAGCCACAGAACTAAAAGCTCAAGCTATGTGCTTGTCAAAAAGAGTTGGCATTTCTGGACAAAGCTCTGTGCTTAGTACCAGAATTAAGTGAAATATTCGATTTAAGTCACAAAGTACGAAGAATCTTTCTTCAAGTCTTACTTGTCTGGGAACCTGCTTTGACTTTGTCAGCACTGCTTGTATGCCCCAATCCACTGAGTAACATTTTACTATCTGTTTGCTCTGCCTAGAATACAAAAATATTCTGACCATACTCTCCATGGGTGATTTGGAAATTCCAACAGTGTTGCCTGAAAAATTATATGGGACAGTTGAAACAGCATTTCCTGTATAACTATAAATCTCAATATGTTCAATAGACTAAAAACTGTGACTATGGGTATTGTCAGACGTTACGAGATCACGCTCAACCACGGGAAAGTCCCACATGGTGATCGTGGTCTCGTCATGTCTGTTAGGGGGGATGGAAGCTCCCCGCCAGATTTTCACCCCCGTAAATCATGGGGGGGAGGGAATCACATTGAACACGCAAACAGAGGTCCTGCCTGGACCATCTCCGTTTGCGTGTTCAATGTGATTCCCCCCCATGATCAAGGAGATCATCTTATCTGTCCCCGGACCACGGCCCGGAATCAGCGGCGGTATTCCGGGCCGTGGTTAATGCCCCGGGGGGGCAGACGGGCGCTGCGGCTGCATTGGCCGCGGCGCTCGCCCATCTCCCAAGAGGGCGGGTGGCCTAGGGAGCGTGGGGGGGCGTGGCTGTGCAGCTGCACGTTGAGCCGTGCAGCCCCGCCCCCTCCCCGATTCCGCGCCGGGATCAGCCAGCACATCTGTTGGACATGCCGGTTTGATCACGGCGGGGGATCAATGGGTGTTTCCATGACAGGGCCTATATAGGCCCCATCACGTCTGAAAATACCCATTGCTTCCCATAGATAAATCTCATGTAAAATATTAATAACCTGGATGAGCGTACATAACCATGTCTACAAATCAGCATTCAGATTCAGCTAGGAGAAAGCTGGGTTCATTCAGACCCAAACATGTCCCTTTAATCTTTTCTCCCCATAAATATATGTAATCCCAGATCTAAAAAAGAAAAAAAAGTTAATGGTTTATAATAATCGCAGAGGGGAATGATGCTAAAAATCAAAATTACTTAAATATTTTAAGTAAAATATGGAAACTAGTAATCCTCATTTCAGTATTGCTGAGATAATGAAAACCAAACTCCTTTCTCTTGTACCTTGAGTGAAGCTGAGGATTTCACTTCAAATTGGTTAAATATTCAATCAAAAATTCAGACATTTTATTTCCCTAGCATATTGACCTTTCAAAATTATTTTAGATAAAAATATTTTTTCCTCAAAAGTATAAAAATCCACAAGTTTCATGTTTCCAATGCAAAAAATAAGCAAATAAATAAATAAATATGAAAGCCAAAATTTCTGTCCTGTGAAACAACACATAATTTATTTATTTATTTATTTAAAGCATTTATACCCCGCCCTCCTGTAAACAGCTCGGGGCGGCTTCCAACAATAATAAAACAATATAAAATAATATAAAACAGTTTAAAACAAGCAACACGTTAAATACTTTTAAAACAGGGCCCTGGGAAACAATTTCAACATTAAAACATAGAACAGGGTAGGGGAGAAAAACACAACCCTAACCCACCCTCCTCCCCTCCCCAAAGGCCTGGGCAAACAGCCAGTTTTTGCATCACCACCGGAATGACAACAGGCTTGAGGCTAGGCGGGCTTCCTCCGGAAGGGAGTTCCAAAGGTGCGGCACGGCGTGGCCACCAAGAATTCCCTCTCCATTGTGGCACCCCGCTTTACGCGGGGGACCTCCAAGAAGGCACCCCCGGCCCACCACAGGAGCTGCTCTGGGACGCGGAGGGTGAGACCATCCCTGAGGTATGAGGGGCCCAGACCGTGAAGGGCCTTATAGACCAACACTAAAACCTTGAACCTAGCTTGGCACACTATTGGCAGCCCATGCAGAGTCCGGAGCACAGGTGTAATATGCTCCCGACGACCTGTCCCCATAAGGAGACGAGCTGCCGCATTCTGCACTAGCTGCAGCCTCCGAACCAGGCACAAGGGAAGCCCCACGTAGAGAGCGTTGCAGTAGTCCAGTCTCGAGGTGACGAAGACATGGATGAGGGTAGCCAGGTCCGGGCCGGAGATGAACGGACGCAGCCTATGCACCAGATACAACTGGTGGAAGGCAGCCTTAGCGACTGCCTCCACCTGCTGCTCCAGGTGGAGGTCTGCGTCCAGTATCACCCCCAGACTCCGGACCTGCTGAGCTATGGGAGGGCAAACTCCCCCATCAGGGGAGCCACTACCT
>QEPC01012913.1:6128860-6177595 GCA_003113815.1 Sphenodon punctatus
TGTAGGAGTTAGCTTAGTGATAGAGATAGCGTTAGTGATTTAGTTTTAGTGTTTGTAGGAGTAGGTCTGTGTACTTATTAGATAATCCATTTAGTTCATAGCATTTAGAATAGTTCATAGCAGTTAGATTTAGTGTAGATAGATAGATATAATATTAGATAAAATAAATAAATAAAAAAACCCATATAAAAGCAAAAAACCAAATAAAAAGCAAAAGAAAACCCAATAAAAAACCATATAAAAAACAAAAAAACCACCATAACAACACTTCCCGAACGGCCGAACCGAACGGCCTGTTCGGATGACCGAACCGAACAGCTGAACCCGAACTTGGCGAACGAACTGAACGAACGAACGAACTGAACGCATCCGAACCGAACGACCGAACTGAATGAACGAAACGAACGCAGCCGAACCGAATGGCCGAACCGCGATCTGTTCGCCCATCCCTAACTCTCAAGCATGGGTACGGGGTGTATGTGGGTTGCGTTATTTTCCCCTGCTCCTGTTAAAATAAATAATATGATGCCAGGCTGGATTTTGAGCCCTGTATTGTGTTGTTGATTTTAATAGGAAAAGAGAAAAATAACGTGAAAACCCCTGTGCATATGATTGGCGGGGTTTCATATGACTGTTCTAATGTGAGTAAAAGTCACATTAGTCCCCTCTGTGTGTAAGCAGCCAGAATAACATGTGTAAGCAGCCAGAATACATAGGTGTTGGAAGCAAATAAATCGATTAAAATAATCGATACCGGAAGTTGACTTTCCAGGGTTGGACATTGACATTTTAGGACATTGGGTACCCGAATCAGGTTGCAATAGGGTACCAATTGGTGCCCAATGCTGTTGGGTCAATTTTGGTACCGGAAATATATTGGGTATACCAATTTTTTCAGGTATTCATTTCAGCTCTACTCAGGACCTTGTAACTAGGATAGTGTAATTCTTCTGCCTTTGCTATGGCACAGCCAAAATAAATCAGCATGTCAATTATGTATTTTAGAAAGTCAGACTAGAGCTCAGAGTCTACAAATATTGCTGATATACTCCCACAGTATTATGACATAATTGATCAAAATAATGCTTAGGGTGCTTTCATTATGGATATACTTGATTTTCATTAGAGTATCACTGATCGTAACAACTTCATTTGGTATTCCGAGATGTCATATGTTTCTCCATAGGTGTTCATGGACACTTAAAATAAATTGCTTCTTTCTTCTCTTGAACTCTTTGATGACATGTTAATGCAAAATGCATTTGCGCTAACACAGTCTCTCCCAACCCACCTAGCGCCACAGGGGCAGATCCTCTTCTATAGCATATGAATTATTAAAATAAAGATGCTTCCCTCTCCTTTACAAAAGTAGAAAGACTGTAGTATTTTATTTTAAAATTATGCAAGAGCACACAGTACATAAGCAATATGAGCCCCCCTGTTTCAAGTAGAAGAGGCATAGTAACTTGGGAATCCAGAGACAGACAAAGTAAAATACTTGCTTTCCAACAGATTTGCTGTGTGACTTTTGGAAAAGAACTCTGTAGCCTAGACTGTTTCCCATTTCCATGTGCTCAGGGTCCTCTAGGGGTGGACATGTAGTTGTTTTTATTATAACACAAACAAAAATTGTGCTTATCATTTTCATTATTGTAATAATAAAAACAACAAGTAATAATAATGAAAACAAAAACGAAAATGAATTTTTGTTTTTGAAATAATGGGGAAATACTGAAAAATGTATTTACGGCTATAACCTTTTTGTTTCTTATTCAGTTATGATGAAACTTGGGAATATTGGGTGTTTTCAGACATTACGGGGCCGCTTGGCCCTGTACCGAAAAATCCCAAATCATCCCCTGCTGGGATGACCCCGTCACGGCCTAACAGACGTGCCAGGGAATCCTGGCGGGGAATCTGGGAGGGGGCGGGACTGCATGGCACAACGTGCGGCTGCATGGCCCTGCACCCTCCACGCTCCCCGCCGCCCACCCTCTGGGGAAACGGGCGGGCGGCGGGGCCAATGCGGCCGCAGCGTCTGGCCGAAATTGCCACGGCCTGGGATCCCGCCGGTGATCCCGGGCCGTGGCGCCTGACCAGACGTGATTTTTTTTTTGGTCCCCGCCGGGGATCACTTTCACCACGCTTCCCGGGAAAGTCCCCCGGGGAGCCCAGGAAGCGTGGTTGAAAATGACCCTGTGTGGGTATTGACCGTGGCGAACATCTGGTGGCCGCCAAACAGGCGTTCGAGGCACAGTGACCACAGGTGGGTGTTCACTGTGATCTCGTAATGTCTGAGATCACCCATCATATCATCAATGGAGGATACTATGTGGACAAAATTTTGAAAAGATTGGATAAAGGGAACCAATTCTAGAAGCAACTGAATGTTGTGATTTTAAGAAAAGCTCCATACACATTCCTGGATGCACCTTTTTTTATCTTTCATCCAATTTGCTTGAAACCTAGTAAACATATGTCTCTCCACTAGTGCACCAAGTCTGATGTTATAAGCTATTAACCAATCCTGATGTTATAAACTATTAACTCAAAAATAGCTTTCCAGCTGTAACATTTTTATATTCCAACCTGTTAACAAGTAATTTGGCAGAACCTTATCGCACACCTTTCCTGTCATCTCTGTCAAATTACAGGACAATATGATAAATGGACCCAATTTTATAAGCAATTGTCCCCTTGAAGACCAGACACCTGTCATGGCAGGGGGAGGGAGGCTGTAGGAGGGTGGATAGGGAGCAATGCAACAGACTGACAGACACATTCAACTGGCCAATTACTACATGCTTCTAGCTTTGTAGGACCAATTGGTGGTGGCTTTGAGGCGGGCATAGGGGGCGGCCCTGAGGCGGGCATAGAAGGGACATAACTGGGACTTTGGGGATATCATCCCAGCAATCAGGAGACATAGGGTGATTTCAGACGTGATGGGGTGGCTTCGCCCCGTCCCGAAAACAACCCAGAGATTTCCCGCCGGGATCACCCAGGCACGGCAAACAGACGTGCCGGGGATCCCGGCGGGGAATCAGGGAGGGGGCGGGGCTGCGTGGCGCAACGTGCAGCCGCACGGACCCATTCTCTCCATGCTCTCTCGCCGCCCGCCCTCTGGGGAGACGGGCGGGCAGCGAGGCCAATGCCGCCGCAGCGTCTGGCCGAGTTCACCATGGCCTGGAATCCCGCTGGGGATTCCAGGCCATGATAGCGGACCAGACGTTACTTTTTATTGATGCCCGCCTGGAATCACTTTCACCAAGCTTCTGCGGATTTTCCTGCCGGGAGCCTGGGAAGCGTGGTTGAAATTGACCACATGTGGATATTCAGTGTGGTGAACATCTGGCGGCCGCCGAACAGACGTGCAGGGCACAGTGACCACAGGTGGTTATTCAGTGTGGTTCACTGTGATCTCGTCATGTCTGAAAATACCCATAGTTTACACATCCAGGCTGGACAATTTTTAAAGTTTTAAAGTTTGTTTGTTTGGGGGTTTTTACCTCATTTTTTAAAAAAAAAACTTCTCGGAATGTCTTGAGTTCCAGGGGAGTCCCTCCCAGCAGCATGGCAAATAGCAACCAACCCCCCTGCCCCATGACTGACAGATCCCTCTAGCCAACCAGCCCCCTGCAGAGGCAGGATTTGTAGTCCCCTTATAAGGGGTGGGAATTCCGGTTCTCCCGCGATCCGATATTGCCGGTATTTGGGTGTATCAGCTTAATTCGATAAATCAGATATTTACCTGTACTGGAATACCGGATTTGTTTACATTGGCTGTGGTACCGGATTTTTTACATTGCGGCCATTGAAGTCAATAGCCGCAATGTAAAAAATTTGGTATTGTGGCCAGTGTTAAAAATCCGGTATGCTGATACCGGTACATCCGGTATCTGGGAGATCTGATACCAGTACATTCAGTATCCGGTATTCTCCCCGGTGTCCCACCCCTATTTTCAGCTGCCTCCGCCTCCTGGAATATCTATAAACTTTATCCTGTTTATATTTATAGACTTTATTTGAGTAGGAAGGGGGACACTAGTATTCAGACTGATCATTATCAGTTTGACAGGTCACATGGGGTCCTACGTCAGCAGAAGTCCTGCCCTCCTGGGGTCCATAAGTCCCGCCTTGGGACGGAAGTGATGTGGGTAAGTGGAAGTGATGCAGAAGGGGGTAATGCTTCTGGCTTCCCACCCCCCTGAACCCGGAAGGTCCTTACGCTTGACTTTGGGGGGCTATGCTTGTAGGTCAGGGTGGCTGGAACCACAAGGTCCTTTGAAGAGGACAATGTAATGCCTCTATGAACTCAGGAGAGTGAGATGGACCAGTAGGTATGGGTTTTGTGTGGATCGGAGCAACTTTATGGTGCGGGGTTCGGGGTAGGGTGAATTGCAGCTATTGAGTCATGCAACCCCTCTACGAGCTCAGCTGACTGAGCTGAACCATTCATCATAGGTTTCATCATCCTAGTCCACTCCATCTTGGAGAAACTTGGGCCCACTGGGGTGGGGTTTCCAGGGTAGGATGAGTCACAGAAAGAGGGTCCTGTGAGGGTTCAAATGACTCAGGAGTGTGAGTTGAACCAATTGGCGAAAGTTTTGTTTTTCTAACCCACCCCGTTGCAGAGATCTGACCTAGGGGAGTGAAAGGGGGTGTGCACAGTCGGAAATGGCCGAAGGGGGTCTCAAACCACTCACCACACCACCCACAACCAACCGGAAAGGTTTGTGGAGCTGTAGTCCTGCCCCTAGGGGTATGAAAGAGGGGGGATCAATTTTCTGACACAGAGAGTGCTGATGCAATGCTGTGAGGCCTATGGAGTTGACTTAAGCCTCCAGAGGTAGTGAGACGGTTATACAGAAACCGCTATATTTCCAGTTCAGAGGACAAGGATGTTGAGAGCGAACCTCTGGCCAAGGTTCTTTTTAGCACTCCTGTTTATGATGAAGCAGCCTGAATGGGAATGCCCAGCCCTTCGGAGTCTTTGGTTTTTCCAGAGGTGATAGAAGAAGGGATACCCCCAGCTCAAAATTCACAGGTAAAAAAGATTTTTTTCAGGGTGATTAAAAGGGGTTTGTGTGTCTAGAGGTGTAATGACACAAAACATTGCTTTGTAAAAAGACTGCTAACTCATAAGTTTGTGTTTTTTTAAATTTCTTTTAGGAAATGTTTGAAAGTCCTCCAGAGTCTGATGATGAATAGAAGGTGGAAGGCCCTACGTGCCATTGCCCTGAGAGGAAAGATGGGGACACACAACCACATATTACACTGCAGAGACAATTGGGTCTGGAACTGAATGAGACAGACCGTGTTCAGCAAACGAAACGAAAATCAACTATGAGAAAATCAACCATGAGACTTATAGTGAGAGCGTGTGTCTATGGAATTCTAAAACATTGTGAGGGGTGTGTTTTTAATGCTCCAGGCCAAATGGCCCACGATTGTGTGACATGGACTTCTGAGGACAGGAACAGAAAACTTGAAGTCATTTGTGATAACCTATGCTTACAATTTATCTTTCATGTTGAAATGATGCTAGCCTATTCTTTAAACTGTCTTTATATGACACAGGGCACTTTTAACCTGACTCTATTGCTGTTTTGTAAAGTTGAATCCTATCAGGATCCAGAAACCGTGTTCGATGGCCTCGTGAAGCAGGGGAATAAACGCATATTAGAATGTGTGCAGACCATAATTAAAAAACATCATTATAAATCTTTTTTTAAAAACCACCCTCTGTAATCCTAAAGTTACAAGAATCTGTAAAAAAAAGCTAAAAGTTGTTTAACTCTCTGGTATAACATAATTTTGTCAAATAAAAACCCCACATTTTGAAAATCTGTGTTCAGGCTGCATTTGTGTGTGTGTGTGTGTGTGTGTGTGTGTGTGTTTCTTTCCTGCAGTAGTTTTGCTTAGGTCTCCAGGATTCATGTTTTCTCAAAACCAGACAGTGTTACGGGGGTACGGGTCTCACACAAGCACGCGTTCACTCTTGGACGAGGCACGTGGTCAGAGCAAGGAACACTGGGGAATAGTTGCCCGTCAGGATAGTGTGTGGGCCCTTCCTTGTGCAAGCACAATTGGAAGTTCAGGCCCCTATCATCATAGGGCGCTGCTGACCACGGACCCACTGTTGCCCCACACTCTTGTTCACTCTCCTCGTACGTTCGGGGGAAGAGATGTAAGGGAAACACCCCAGGGGGTGCAAGGGCCCGGGTTTGGGGAAGGGGGTATGGGGTACGGACACTCACCTCCGAACTGCAGGACACCAAGACAAGGGTAGGCAGGACACTCACCTCACAACAACCGTCCACTCTCACTCCTCACACTCACAGGTTCAGGGATTCAGGCAGGGATTCAACCACACGGGCAACGCTCAGGATACTCAGTCTCTCTAGCACTCTCAGTTCAAGTCACGCAAGGGGGCCGGTTTGAACAATCACCAGCGCCGTTTCCCAGGCGGCGCTGGCTCTTATACCCCAGGCCCCGCCCTTGTACGAGCCCGCAGCCGCTCTGATCGGCGCTGCGGGGGCGGGGGACAAGCTACAGCTGGGCTACCTTGAGGGGGCGGGGCCTCCCCCCGACGCTCCTCTGTGTTCCTGAAGGGCGTTCCCTGTAACTGCGGGACACGCCCTTCCTGGTTCTCTGTGCCTGGGGGCGTGGCCTCTAACCCCTGTTTCCCTCCTGGAGCGTGCGGGGGGCGTGTCTCCGCCCCCGGCAGCGCCGGCGGCTCCTTCACTGACTGGGTCCCCTCCGGTGCCATCGGAGGGGAGCCCCCATGCGGTCTTTGCCCTTGCGGGCTATCAGGTGGGTCCGGGCCACGCAACGGTTGTATAGCGGGACCAGGTCCCCGCTCACCCCGCGTGCCGCGCAACCTGCTCCGCCCGCCACTGACAGACAGATGTTGCAATGGGTGTGTTCTTATCAAGGGGCGTACCAGGACTCCCATTGAAACTCAACATGGGACAATAGGGTTGGACCATCTGTTGTTCTTTTTTGCTTTGTTTTTATGAGGGATTAAAAAGTAATAGACAGGACAGAGTAATTTTTTTAAAGAAAAAAATAAACGTTTATTGAAAAGTACAAATAAAGTAGACGTTATTTAAAAATAAAATAAAATAAAAATAAAATAAAAATATGCTTAATAACCATAGGGCACACTACGGTAGCCTTCTCCGAGCACCCTCTTATTGTAAACCACTCTTTGTGTTTTCCTAAGAGTCCTTGTCTGTATTTGAAACCGCTTCTTGTTTCTTACTTTAGAGGGCTGCTGAACTGATCTTTTTAGCTTATTATTATTATTATTATTATTATTAAACATTTATAAAGCGCCAGTTGCAAAACCTGTTTAATAATAGCTTTATTAAATGTTTATAAATGTTTATAAATATTAAAATTTTATAAATGTTTAATAATAGCTTCTCCCTGTCCTGGATTATAGTCCCAAACCAGATCTTTCAAGCTTTCAAAATTGACTTTTTTACAATTGGCGCTGTTCAATGTAATCCCCTTCACCTTCATGTAGACTTTACCCTTACACACTTTTTACCAATACGTTTTACACACACACACACACACACACACACACACACACACACACACCCAAGCATACTCTACAATGTGCTGATTTGGGGGAAGTTTGCTCATTAGATCTCCTAAATAGTCACCCAGAGGGGGTTTCCATTCACCCTTGCGGCTCACAAATATCACAGAATCTGTATCGTGGTAAAGACAGCGTTCCTGCAAGCCTTCTAGCAATTTATACAACTCTAACCATGCGTAGGCTGTTGTGAAGGATGGTGCAAACTTTTTACAAATGATGGTGGGATGTCCAATGGGGTATTCTTTGGTCTTATTCACATAGGGGTACAGGCTAGTAAAATCATAATATCGCACCTCTTCCCCTGACTTTGTACGATAATAAAGAGATATAGCATTAGTCCTTCCCCCAAAGAGTGCTTTCCTAGGCTGCAGGGGTTGTGGCAGGCCTCTATCTTTCAGAAACTGCTGAAGTTCCCTATCTTTTTCCAGCATCTTGTTCCACTCATGCTCCCAGATGGATCTGACTACAAAACCTTTACCCCTGAGAAAGTCTGCCTTATGCTGGGTTTGGTAATCAAGAGAGGCATAAGTAGAACCTGTCAAAGGGTTCATACCCTCTGTTCCATAGCATTTTACACATCCATAATAAAGCTAAATGTTGTTTAACTCTCTGTCTTAGAGGACCTCTGCCCCTGTGACTTTCCATTTGTAGAGCTCATGTTTTAAAAGAAACATTACAGCTCGGTTTTAAAGAAAAAAAAATGTGTGTGTCTATGCTGTATAACATAATTTTGTCAAAATAAAAAAACTACATTTTGAAAATCTATCTTTTTGCCCCTGCAGAAGAGGTTCTGAACTATATAAAGAATGGAAAGATTATGATGATGACAATATTTTGTGAAACAGTTTTCTATTTCAGTGCTTTGAGAAGCAGATTCCATAAAATCATCCACTATGACCCAACTCATTTATAAGGAGGGAATAAGGCATCATCAATCAGACTTTCAGGCAAAACTTCTACAAAGTTGACAAAAGGGGGTATTTACAAAGTATCTCCTTATACAAAGGCTTCCAGCAGCTATAACACCATATTACATTCTCAGGCATGGCGGAAAGCAGTTGTTTGCCATGATCCAGCAGGTTCTTTATAAAGTAAGTTTTCCCTGAACCGCTTGGGCCTGCGATCACAGCAGAAAAAGGGTGTTGCTACCTAGCATTCATGCTTAATAACCGAAGAGCACATTACAGTAGCCTTCTCCGAACACCCTCTTATCCTAAACAACTCTTTGCATTTTCCTAAGAGTCATTGTCTCTATTTGAAACCACTCGTTATTTTATTTTTACTTGTCAGCCTCCTGCCCTGTTTCAGCAGTATAGTGTCTGCCTTATTTTTAAGAACAGCACACAATCTTTTAGGCCGTGAGGGTTTTGCCGGCATTGCCTCATCTGCAAAAAAATCCCCAAAATATGAGAGCAGTTAATACCCCTGTCCCATATTGCATAGAAAAAATCCTGCTTAATAAGAGAAAAAAGAGGCCTACCATCACTATCGCTATCTCCAAACAACTCTCTAAAAGTTAAGTTGATAATTCCCCCCAGAATGTGAGTGTTGATCTGGAAAAAAGGAGCTCTCACTAATTTGCCCTTCTTGCCCCCCCGCCTCAAGAGTAAAATAAAACAGTTACCCTCTTGCAGTCATAGAGATGTATGTTCCACCATCTCTCTCCCTTGCTCTAGCTACTACCCTCGGTAATCGCTAACCATGCAAATAGGGAAGAACTTCAGAGGTCACTGCAAGTCTGGCCATTTTTTAAAAAGACAGGCCTTGAAAATAAGAACCAGCTATCCCGCACTCCTAGACCCCTTTACAGCAAATTTTACTACCCCTGCAAAGTTTCTTATCAAGCGTGTTTAAATACTCACTCAGAAGACTCATTATTTCTTTAAATCTCTTTTGCTATTGTGTATTGATTATGTGACAATGTGGTTGTGTGGTGTTTGTGCAGACTGCATTTTGGCACTAATCTTCCTAGACCTTAGGGTGGACAGGGATAGTGACATTCACATTCATACATATTTCTGTTCCCAGGGGTTGGTACCCAGGAAAGACAGCACTGTGTACCTGCTTCCTTTAGCCCGGGTCTCTGACCCTTATGCTGGGCCATATTAACCACACCCCAAGATCATAGCTTACTTTGTTAATTTAATAGAGTACACAATACTTGTAATTGTGACCCTTTATAGGTTTTTTTGGTAACACACACATGGCAGAAGGAAATAGGACTACTCCTTTTTAATGAGCATTTTTAAACAAGCTGTACCCTTACAGACCCCAAGATACTCTTCCTGTCAGCAGAGATGGAACTACCCCCAACAGCATAAAACCTCTATGGGGGGTTGAACTCATAAGGGGGACAGCAAACTAAATGGAAACCGCCCCTGAGTGGCAAATCATAAAGCCGCTGCCTCCCCAAATGGAACTACCCCCAACAGCATGAAGCCTCTATGGGGGTTGAACTCATAAGGGGGGACAGCAAACTAAATGGAAACTGCCCCTGAGTCTGAGTGGCAACTCATAAAGCCACTGCCCCCCAAATGGAACTGCCTCCATGGGGTGAACCATCTCAGACCCAGGCTACCATCCCCAAACCCACTGAACTTAGTGCTAGCCCCCTTAAAGAAATCAGCAGAGTTTCTTACCTGTCCAGGGGGGTTGGGACAGATGGCTGGGCCCTGCTGCAGAGGTTTCTTTGAGTTCGCTGTGGTATAAGCTGAAGAGCTTTCCTTGAGATCGCTGGTGTAGAAGAAGGTTAGACCATGAACCTCACAGCCAATGCTAGTGAAATTCAGTTCTGATCTGGAGAGATGCTGGCTTCTGGCTTCCTCTATATACTCTTCTTGTTGGGTGTGGGGTGTTTACCCCTTCTCCAACTAACCAATGGGTGTTAGGACAGTTATCCATCTCTGGACAACCCCCCTCCCCCCCCCATCTCTGATACAGATTTCATTTCAATGGAAGTTGACCCATAACTTCTCCAACAAACCAATGGGGGACGCAGGCAGGGGGGCATAGAGGCTCATTCTACCAATCCCATCTCCGCTTAACCAATGGGCTGGGAGCTCCTATTCTCAATGCAAATTCCAGCTACATCTCCTATGCAGATTTCAGCTCCCTGGGAAGATCCAATCAAGGCACTGCTTTGAAGTCCACACCCAACCTTGCATGGAATGTAGCAAAGCCCATTCTCTACTTAATCAAAGGAAAGTTTGATCATACTCCAGCCCCTTAGAAAGATCCAATCAAGGCAAGACCATGAAGACCATGCCCACACCCAACCTTGCATAGCAAAGCCAAGCTTTTTAAAAACTGCTTTCATTTTTGTGAACTGGGCATATTGCCTTTCAGCAAGACTACTCCTTAAGTTTCAGGGCTGTTTTTTTGTGGGGTTTTTTGGTAAAGATTAGCCTTTCTAAGTTTTTGGGGATCCTATGCAGTTGTGGTTTAGGGGGACAATGAATCTAACTCTCTCTTCATAGCTGTGCAGCATCCTTCCCCTAAAAGGAATGCAAGGGTGGGGAAAGTTTAGACAGTTGGGAGATGTCCCCATTGACTTCAATAGAAGTGGTGGGACAGACCCGTTGTCTACTTAATCAAAGGTAGTCTGAAAGACCCAACCCCTGCAACCAGCTCCAAGTCAAGGCATACGTATTTCTTTAAAATGACCTCTTTTCCACATAACTGTACAGAAAATCTAAGAGGGGTAACCAAACTATGCTTTGGGGTTTGCATCTAAAGCATGTTTGACCATTTTGTACTATTTAATAGTTTCAGAAAAACATGAAATTTTAAAACATAAAAGCCAGTTTTAAATAACTTTATTTACAGATCTGTGTAATACAGATCTGTGTAATACAGTACAACATCTCTAGGTATGCATCAATGCTCAATTTTCTTTTACACTCCTCTTTTTAAAAAAGGATTTAAAGTGTCTATTTCTAACCATGATTTCTACAAATTCTAACACATGGGAATCAACAGGATTGATAATTCCTTCCAACATGCTTTCAGGATCAGGAGAGGAATCCACTTTATAGAACAGCATAAATGTAAGATTAAAAGCGTCCTGACTGATACATATACAACGTAATGTGTACCCCAACATCATCTGAACGTGAAAGACATAACAAAGATCAGGTGTCAAAACCCCTAAGCGCATGTTTGGCTGTTATGTGTAAGCACCATAACAATCCCAACACCAATTTGGCCGCCCATTGAGCACATGATGTGAAAACCATTGCATCACAAGGACAATTTACGTGTTCTGGCTGAACATGTGGCCAACGTTGTGTCTAATGATATCGCGTGGCATGTTAGCTGGTACAACATGGAGAACAAGGCGACAGCGCTTGTGTGCTGAGATTGGGTGGCGAGAAAAACACTGATTTGCCCCAAGATGCGTTGTGTGTCTAAACAGCGTGGCATGGTGAACATAGGGACAAACCCGATCTTGCTATCAAGATCAAAACACACATTCAGACACCCGTTGACGTTATATCTAAAGACACCCACTATAAGCACTGTCTATAACTCACTAGAGTTCTTCTTCATCTTCAGGAACATTCTAGCCAGGTGTCAGGCCAATAGTCTTGGCTGGTGAAATTGTCCTTTGAGTCAATACTTCAGCCACTGACAAAAATGCTAGAGAATCAGAAGAACATGTGTAATATGGAGTAATAAAATATCACAAGTAAACACACATCATTGAAGCACTAATCTGATTAATCCCTTGTCTCTTCTTGAAATAATGGACTTTGGTTTTTAAAGACTTAAACAGTGTAAGGCAATAACTCTATTTGGCTTTCTTCATCGTCATGAATCCTCTGCTTAGTGAGACTGATAGGCCACTCAATTTCCCCGAGTCTGTGAAATGACTGAACTACTTTTGGCATTTGGACTCTGGCAGCTCACCAAGGGAAATTAATTTCAAACATGGAATCTCACTACCACACATGAGCTCTGCTACTGCATCCGGAAGGTCCAACCATGGGAAGTGACAGCAAAAGAGAACACCAAAATTGAGATACATTTTAAAGAGCTCAAATTGACAAGTGCTTCAGATTGCTGGGTTGCAGTCTCTATAGATTAAGATACAAGAAACAAAACCACATAGCAGCTACACACAGTTGGAATGATAGGACAAATGCCATGGAAAATGCCACCCACACTACTCAAGTAAACCCAAGGCAAAATTGTGGTGGTAATTTTGGCATCTGAATCATGGCAGGTGGTAATTATGGCATCTGAATACAGCTTTAGATATAAGATAATACCAAACAGGGAGGGTGGTGGATAAAGCTAAAAAAGATCACTTCTATTGTTTTGTGTGTTGTTACATTCACACATGGACTACCAAGTAATAATATGCAAATGGTGGAATCACCCAAATAGTAATAGGCCCTTTTCATACAGACACTCTAACACCGATCAAATGGGTGCTACATTTTATTATACATGTTGCAGGGCACCCATAGAGCACACCTGCAGCTGCAGGTTACACAGGAGAACACAATACAAAGTACCGATAAGAGTACAATGTTCTTATTGAAGTACTTCTGTGTGGTCACTAAATAGTCGATAGAAGCCTGTAGTTAAACACTCCAAGAGGTATGATAATTAAAAATAGTGCCTTATAAAGATCAATGTTAATTTCATTTCACCAAAGGCAATTTCAGTTTCTCCTCTTTTTCACTTTATAGGGCTGAAATGGGTGCCTAATTTGATACCCCTGGAGGATACTCATATTTTTGAGTACTGCACCACCAGTTGGGTACCCAATTGGGTACCCAGACCTCAAAGAAATCAGTAATTTCTGGTACCGATTTACTGATTTTTTCTGGTTACTGATTGAAAAATCAGGAGAGAAAACAGAAAAAATGGGAACAGAAGTTGATATTCTGGGACCAGAAATCTACATTCTTGGACCCAAATTGAGTACTAATCAGGTACCAATTAGTACCCAGAATTGAGGGTTTTATTCTAGGAATTTTTTTCAGCTCTATTTATATATGTTTGAGAATGTGCAGAGGTCTGGAGATTTTCTACTGTTCAGTATAAGAGAGCTTAACATGATGATGATGATGATTGATGATTGACCGTTTGGGTGAGACTGTTGCAGAGGACAGTCTCTAGATAAGTGGTAGGTAATGCTCTAGGTAAGTGTTAGCAAAATAAAAGGAATAGACTCTGTTTACAAAATTCATAACCTGTCAGCCATTTTATTCATGTCCCCGTAAATGTGCATAAATAGATCAGTAATGCAAATTATGATATATTTTCTCTTTAAAGACAGTGAGAGAATATTTTGCTATAGCAATAAGCTTAAAATTAACTGTATGGCCAACCAATTGGGGACCTGAGGGCCAAATTCTTCATACTACACTACTCTTGGTTTATTTCTGAACAGTACAAAGTGATTTCTTAATGGCAAAGTCAATTACTACCTTTGTGATGCTGAGATAGTGCCACCTCTTAGTACTCCTTGCTAGTATGCCAACATCCCCTATAATAGATGTTAAAACTTATATACTCCAAGACCTGTCTTTTTAACCTTGCAACTAACTATACCATTATACACACAAGGGGGAAGAAAAGCAAGAAGTCCAAAGCTGCTACAAGGTCAAGGATCAAATAAGCAGCAGCAGCTTGTTAGCAGCGTTCTCTAAGGGAGGCAAATAACTAAGGAATTATTTGTGCATCAGCGAATTACACTCACATGCTTTGTATTCTTTTCTCTTTGTCAAAGGTCCTAGAAGCTAACTCAGTGATGTTGATATTGTGTGTGTGTGGGGGGGGGGGGGGGGGGGGGGAATGAAGAAGCAGGCAGTGTAGCAAAGGTTAAAAACACCTTTGGCAAATATTCATTCCCTTGGCAGTATTCTTTCTGAAAATAATGGCTTGCTGCTTTGATGCAACTCAAAATAAAGGAAACAAGAAAATAGTAGGAAACAATACAAGTCTGACAAATCGTAACTTAATTTGTAAGTTACAAATTGCAACTTACCACTTGAGGTTTACTCTGTGAGTAGCGGCATTGAAATCAAGCTTCCTCTCAGGTACTCACAGAGTAATTTGCTACTCATTGTGGGGGACATGATGATAGCAGAATGTGGCTTTTAAATATTGTTCAGTGTAATGTCTTGTTTACTTTTAAAGCCACTGGGGCTGATCCCATGCCTTGCGGAGTGCCGCGCGAGTACACGGGGCGTGCACACATGGACATGCATACAAACCGTGTGCACCCCCTGCACAGGGCATATGGCAACTGCGCGGTTGCACATGCGTGTATCCACAGGGCAGCAGTTTTTTTTTGCTTAAGCGTACCCATTTAAGCTACATGGCACAGATTTTGGGACTAACTGCTACATACAAAGCTATTTTATGCCCCAAATTTTTAGGATGGGCTCTGCCTTAGAAAGCACAATCCTGACAATTATAATAATTATAAGTAATTAAAAAAAATCCAAACAAAACACTACATGGCACATAGCTTTCCCCTGGGGATAAGATGAGAGAGAGAATAACATACAAACCATTCATGACAGATGTTACCACTATCAGAGATGCAGCACTGGAAGATGCATTTATACTGTAGAGGTGAAAGCATTGTAAGAAATGGAATATAATAGAGCAGGAGTGGGAACCTTTTTCCTCATGGGCCACTTTGAAAATTAGTACAAGCTACGTGGGCCACATAGGAGTTGTGAGCAGCATATTGAAAGGTTGTTCTCAGGAGTGTGGAAGCAAGATGAGGGTCTGTCTTTTGGATCAGGGGCATAGCTACATGTGAGGTAAGCAGGGCCACTACCCCAAGTCCCAAGCTTTCGGGGGGCCCAGGAGGGCCAGTCCCAACGGGACATCAAAATGTCCTGCTCAGGACTGGATCAAAATAGCTGTTTCATTTTCACAGAACATTTCTGTGAGAACAAAAAAAGTATCAAAAACTATTCTAATCAGAAAAAAGTTCTAATTGGAATCTTGACCAAAAAATAATAATTAAAAACCCAAGATTGTACATGCACATAATGGCTGCTGGGTTGATTTTTGCACGCACAGAATGACTGCTACCTACTCATATCCAAAGTGGTGCGGCTGCCACTACGACTGAGAAGGTAACAATGACATGATTGTCCCTCAGAATTCCCAACCCCATTTGTTGATCATCTCCTTTAAATGATTCCATCGCATTTCCATCCTTTACTGCCACCTTTCAGACATAAATAGGGCTTCTTTAGACATAACAAAGACTGAGTGTCAAAACCCCTAAGCACATGTTTGGACGTTGTGTGTAAGCACCATAACAATCCTATAACCAATTTGCCCACCTGTAGAACACGCAATGGGAACACCATTGCATCACAATGACAATTTGGGTGTTTCGGCTGAACACGTGGCCAACATTGTGTCTAATAATATCGCGCGGCATGTTAGCAGGTACAACATGGGGAACGAGGCAGCAGCTCTTGTGTGCTGAGATTGGGTGGCAAGCAAAACACTAATTTGCCCCAAGATGGGCTGTGTGTCCAAGTAGCGCCATGTGGTGAACACAGGGCCAAGCTGGTGTTCATATCAAGGTCAAAACAGACATTCAGACACCCATTGACATTATGTCTAAAGACACCCATAGTTTACAACCCACAGAATACATAGATGGAGCACTCCCTGTTCTTTCCCTGTTGCTGGGAATATTGTTGTCCCTGTTTTTATTGAAGGGTTATGATGCAACAGGGAAGGCTCTTTGTATTTTTATTTTCCCCACTACCACCCATGTGTCCACCAGAAAAAATCTGCCCCTATCTAGGTAATAAGAACCACAGTGGGATACTCCATTTAATCTCTGTGCTTGCCAAGATTTAGTTCATTGCTGGTGGGAAATGTCATTCACCACAATGCTGTGAAGGTTTCTTAGCAGTGAATGGAGTTTAGGGGGCACAGAAATTTACTAGCACTGATTCAGTCATACTATTGAACAGCTTTGCAGTCCATTATTGCACCCTTTTCCAATTCACAGTTGTCTTTTTGACATTTATATTGCTGTTGCTAATATGGTTGTGGGATTAGTTGCAACTTGCACTGTTAGCACTGTGGTGTGTTAAATCACTGGAGGGTTGTTAGCACACATACACACACATGCACACAGGATGAGAAGCATTTTTGTTTGATGGATGAGCAAGCAGAAAGACAGGCATACTGTCCCTGTCCATTCAGCCTCCTACTAATTGGGTCATTACTGTACTAATTCAAGATGATCACCATAATGATTTTTTTTAAAAACAAACAAAAATGTTTTGTATTGCTTGTTTTAGTATGTAAAAATTTTCATGAGAAACCAGTGTATCTAAAAGTATGATTTTCTAAACATGTTTATTCTGTCTTTCCTTATGAACAAATTTTACTAATCTTATGTTAATCAACCTATAGCTCATAATATTGAGTGATTTTCCAATAATTTCTTAGTAGTCCTCGGTAATACATTTTTATGAGGGTTTATAACAATCTAAACACTCAATTCTAGGATATTAGAAAGAGAAGGCTGATTTGTGCAGAAAATCATGCAAATTCTCTCCTACTTTCATTCTTAAATCAAAGCTGACTAGGCACAACTTCCCCCAACACAATTATTCACCTCATAGACTTCCAGCCTCCAAACAGAGATTGAGTTGGCAAGAAGAGACCCTTTTTGAGCACCAATGAACACTCTATGCTTTAAAAAGAAGAGGCTTGGATGTTACATCTTTGCTTTGTTCTCATTTGCAACATTTTCATAATATATGTTCAAGACTCTTTAGTGGGTAAAGCAGAAATTGTTCAGGTTTATGTTTGTAACTAAATTAAATGGCTGTGATTCAGATTCACAGGGTGATTTCAGACGTTACGTTGTCTGAAATCACCTCAGTCAACCTCAGTCAACCTCACTCAGGGGGGTGAGGGGGTGAACGTAGGTGAACGTCTGTTTGTGTGCATCCAGATGTTCACCTCAGTCAACCACCCCCGTGGTGAACCTAACCACGCTTTGTTCTCCTGCACCACGGTGATGAACGAAGCGTGGTTAGGGGTAATCTGGAATGCGGTGAAGGAAAAGTAACGTCTGTTACCTTACCTTCACCGCGTTCCAGAGTCCTGGCGGAGGGTGGGTAGCGGGTGGCAGCAGCGGCCAGATAGGCCACTGCAGCTGCCTGTCTCGGGGAGGGCGGGCGGCCAGGGAGCACAGGGGGTGGGGCCGTGTCGCTGCACGCTGCGTCGCGTGGCCCCACCCCCTCCAGGAGGGGGGTTGCCCAACAGACCTTCCAGCCAACAACATTGACCCTGGGCCATGGTTCGGCAGTACCCATGGCCCGGGGCAAAGGGGAAAGCATCTGTTGGCGCACCCCTTCACCCCCACCCGTGGTCTGAACCACCCCACAGCCTGGGGTCAGTGCTGCCGGCCGTAAAGTCTGAAATCACCCACAGACCCAGAAATTTGGACTGTCTTCCTTTTTGCACCAGATAGACCAGTGGAAACAGAGAATTTTTTCCCACTGGGGCAATCATACATGGAATTGTTTTCAGTATGTGTCCCCCATCAAGTTTTACCCTACAGAGAAAAAGGAGACTGGTTATCTTAGCTTCAGCATGGATATCTTGTCACTTCTTTTTGAGGTCAGCATTTATATATGCAACTGAGGGTTAAGACTAAAAAGATTTGGTTTATGAAGTTGCATGAGTGATGGACGTGATTACCATATGATGACAAACTCAGAAAAAAAGTGGAGTATGCAGACTCCTGCCCATTTTATGTTGCTCTCTTCTGACAGTCCCAGCAAGCTAAGAAAATAAAGACATCATTAGTAAAATGCCAGGTTACAGGTACTGACCCTGATCCTAAAAGGTTATGAGTCCACTCTATGAAGTAGTGAATTAATCCCCAGCATTGGCTCACCCCCACTGCCTACCATTTCCACATCTGATCTTATACCTCTGGCGCGAGTCTCATGACGTTGCTGCACTTTTAAGTTCACACGTTCTTCCTCCAGCTCTGCCATTTCCCTTGCTGAACAATGTTAGTACTCTACCTTAATCAAGTCCCATTCTTGCAATCCCCACTGCGTCTTCTCTACCTTCAATTCCCTTCTCAAACCTACTTGTCCTCTTCCTCCTTCTTCCCTCTCGGCATAAAATCTTGCCTTCTTTTTCATGACAAGATTGTCAAAATCTACGCTACCTTACTCCTCTCCCTCCCCATTTCTTTCCCCCCTTCTTTTTTATCCACCACTCTAACTTCCCTTGATCGGATCCTCTCAATCTTCTCCTCATCCAACCCTTCCACCTGCCCCCCAGCTCTGTCTTCTCTCTCCTCCCAACTACAATTGTCCCCACTACTGCATGCACCCTGCTGCACATAATCAACAATCTCCCTCTCAAGTGGTTCCTTTCCCTTTGTTTCAAGTATGCCACTCTCTCGCCTGTCCTTAAAAAAAAAACACTCTTGACCCCTTCAACTATCACTCCTCCCCTTTGCTTCTATGCTCCTGGGACAAGCCATATACACCCACTGTCTTGACTCACTATAGTATTTTTATTCACTGCTTATTTCATAGTAAAGTGTGAAATTTTAACAGTGGCCCCATCACCAAGTGCCCCTGCCTACCACCACACCAACCTAAAAGTCCATAATCTGCCACTGGAAGAGAGAACATCCCATGTTGTATCTGGGGTACAAAAGACATTATGTTTCTTCATTTTGCCTGTCCCTCTCCCTCAATAATTCTAGGAGGGGGAATCAAAGGGGAGCAAAGTTAAGATACAGACTATCTCCTTAACCCCAAACTCAGTGGGAATTTTGTATCCTTCCCACATCAGTACCAGATAATCAGATGATTCTATTTTATTTTTTCTCTCTCTCAGCTCCACATTTTGTGAAACTGCATGGTGTTATACATAACACTCTGTGAGTAGAGAGGATTGCCAACATGGACAATTATCAACATGTACCCATGTTGTTAGGATGTACATTAGTATAATTTTCTTTTATTTATGAAATAAGGATACAAAAACAGATGAATAAGAAAACGAATGTCATTTGCTTTTATTCATTTTTGTTAATAAAATAATAAAAAAGTTATTTTTAAAAGTTTGCATGCACAAAATGGCAGCTGGAGTTGTTCCACGCATGCGTGCCCTTTTCCAAAATGGCGCCAGCATTGTCGGTGCCATTTTGAAAAAAAGGCAGTCAGTCTGCACATGTGCAGACTGTCTGCCTTTCTCCAAAAGGGTGCCGATGCTGCTGGCATCATTTTGGAGAATGGCATGCATACAGAGAATGGCCCTGGTATCCATTTTTGGGCATGCACTGTGATTTATTTTTAAAAATAAAATAAAATTTAAAAAAATCACTGTGCATGTACAAAATGGCTGCTGGACCATTCCTTGCATATGCGTCCATTTCCAAAATGGCACCGGGAGCACTGACACCATTTTGGGAAAGGACTGTGCATGTGCAGAATGACCACAGCAGCCATTTTGCACATGCAAAGTGATTTTTCTTTCTTTTTTAAAAAACTAAATAAAAACAAAAATGGTAGGATTGTTTACAAAAATCCCCCCAAACAAAGGGTTACTTGTAAAGAAAAACAAACAGGGTGCCTTCTGCACACCCCTACCACGCTGTGAAAATACAGCAGTTCATGGATATCTGCACCCAAGATCAGTTGGGAAAATGGGAATGGGGCTTACCAAACTGGCAACAGGTCCTTGGAAACAGCAACTGCAGGAGCAGGAGCAGTGCTGGTGTTGCTGATCTTCAGAACCTGCTGTCACCACTGCTTCTTAGTACTGAAACTCGGTATTAAAAACTACTTGGTTTTTACCGAGTATCTCAGTTTTTGACTCTGTTTTTCGAGGAATTGGCTGGGTACTCGGTACTCGGAAAATCCTCAAATGAGCAACATATGGGGCTTTTCCTGCCCCTTTATATGGTTACTCAGTACTCGGTACTTGGAAAATACTTGATTCTCGTAATTTTTTTAACCAAGTATTTTACCAAGTACTGAGTAGGGCTGATGCGGCAGCAGCTTTTACCGCGCCGCGATTCCGTTCTGCTATTTCGGAATTGCCTGCGCCACACTGTGACATTTCTGCGGATATTCTGCTAATTCCACCAGAATTCTGCAAATCGCGGAATTGCGGAAAAATCGCGGAAAAATCGCAGAAATCGCGAAAAACCACTATTCCGCGATTTTTTGGCGCTGGCGGAATTGCGGAAATAGCGAAAATGTCATGTTTCCACGATTCCACTAAGTTGCGGAATTAAATAAGCGGAACCGCGGAACCGCGGAATGAAACCGCGGAATGAAAGCCTCTGCCATGCCATTCCACTAATTGCGGAAACACTGTTTCCGCCGGAAATAGCTACCGCTGCGATATTCCGCTACAGCCCTAGTACTGAGGTCAAACACTTGGAGCCGGTCCTTGGAAACTCAGAAATATTTGCAAATAAAATGTTTACTATTTGGTTCAGCTCTACTGCTTCTGCTGCCACCACCACTGCTCCAGAAAATCTTCTTCCACAGTTGCACTCCTGCTGCTGGTGTGTGGACCCCTGGAGAGTCAGGACTTGAGAAGCAGAAAATAGCAGCAGCAGGCCCCAAGGGACACAATGAGCAGTGGTGGCTTATGATGCTCCCCAGAACCCACTATTGCCCCTTACGCTGATGCTTGCTGATCCCCAGGACCCAGATAATCCCATGTGGACAGAGACAGATGGGGAGGGATAGTAGTAGTGGTAGTGACTCTCAGCTGTTGCCATGCTATCCCCCACTTGTCTCTGTCTCCAACCATTTCATACCAGCTATGTACTGGTGGTTGCCCAACATGGTTGGCCTTACTGTGCATTCAGGACCACCATATGAGGCAAATGAGTAGCCAGCATGTAACCGGTGATTTAGGGGTTTAAATAGCCTAAATCACCATGGGTGTTTTACACACACATTTCTACTGCATGTTTGCTGTTACATCCCGAACTTTCTGTGCATCTAAATCACTCACACAGATCATCTGGCTCTTTGAAGTTCTGTGTAGAACATCTTCCAGAACTTTTGTGTGTAAAAGGTTCTCCTGGTAAACTGCTTTGCTCCAGGCAGCTGTGGTCACTTGGTTTCCATGGCAGCCTGTCATGTCTACAGCTGCGGCTACTTTAGGCTGCCTCAGGGCAGTGTTTGTGTGAAGAATGCATCCAGGAACTGCCTCAGGGCAGTGTGTGTGTGAAAAATTCATCCGGAACTTACTTGTGGACTTGTAAACCCAGAAGATTAAAGATCTGGAACTTTAAAGTGTGTGTAAAAATGCCCCATGTTACACCTGGTAAATACGCACCTAGCGTAATGTATAAAAACACTCACTGAAGTAAATGTCAACTGCACTGGAAAGAGCCTTATCCTCCAAAATGATATTAGTCCTGACATTTAATCCATAATGGCCTGAAAAAACTGTAATAATATTCACTAAGCTTGGCAACAGATCCCTTTTATACTGTTAGGATTAATAATGTAGGGCTGGACAAGTCTCATTATAAAGTAACTGGATTCTTTTCTTTCCATGTCTGAGCCCTTTTTTTCTAAGGCTACTTGCCCACATTACAAAGGGCGTGGGGGTGGGGCCTTACATGAGGCAAATTTATGGTGGGGAAATTCACGTGAAGCTCTGCTTGTGGGCATAAGGGGTAAAAGTGTCATTGGGCAATTCATGCGTTGATTTCATTCACAGATGACAGGACTGGTTTTGAGCCCTGCCATGAGTGAGTGAAATCAACACGAGAATTGTCTGATGATGTTTTTACCCCCCATGCCCACGAGTAGAGATTCAAGTGAGTTTCCCTGCTGATTTAACTCACATAGGTTCCCCCACTCCTGTAATGTTGGCAAGCAGTCTAAGAGGGCGGTGTGACTTCCAGTTTTTCTATCTACATATGGCTTTTGAACCACACAAGGAGAACGCTCAACTTTATTTTCCACTGTAAGCTAAAACTGCTCTGAAGGTGAAGAATTCTGTTTCTTGGTTTTCATAAATGGCTAACCCATTCATTTGGGCCATTTTTACACGGCGCTGCTGGGTGGGGGGATAGGTATGCATCAATGGTGGGTGGAGGTGGGTGTGCTCCCTTTCCCATGGGCACCCACCCATCTCCAACTATGAAGCCTCCTCCAGTTTGTTGGATGGCTCCATGGGTGGTTGATGGGTGGAGGTGGGTGTGCATTGGGAGTAGGGATGTGCGAACACAGTTCGGATATTTGGGGTTCGGCCCAAACTCAGCCAGTTCGGATAGCCGAACCAGACATCCAAACCAAACGCCAGAACCCCCAAACAGTTAAGGTGCATTCGGATGAGTTCAGATGAGTTCAGGCAGGAAAACCCTGGCTGGCAGGCCCAGGGGGCTGGGGGGGGGGGAGCTGAGGAGCAGACTTCCTGGCCCCAGGGGTGGAGAGAGGCTTGGATTAGCATCCAGCCTGACCAATCACCATCCCTCTTTTCCTCAGGTCACTAACTTGGCAGTCTGTGACTGGCCACGGGCTAGGCTGCATGGGCCCAATGGGGCTTGTGGTAAGGCGGGTGCAGTAAGTAACAAAAGTCATTGTCCTCCCCTCCTTCCATATCATTCTGATCTAGCCACTGATCTTGTCAGCAGGCATTTTCAGAACTCTCACTCTCCCAGCAGTTTGTGTTCCTCCCAATCCATGGACATCAACCTCCTATTTCACCCATTTCCACACATTTACCTCCATAGTTTCATTTATTTAGATTAGATTAGATAGATTTAGGTGTTATACCCGGCATCAAGAAGAAGCCACTCCAGCCCCAGGTCCCAACATCAGGGTTCTGGGGCCTACGTTAGAAGCAGGGAGGGCTGTGCATCCACGTCATCCAGAAACTGCCACTCCAGTCACAGAGCCCACTGTCAGGGTTCTGGGGCCATCATTCTGCTCAAGGGGAGCTGTCATTCTACCTCATCAAGAAGCAGCCAGCCACTCCAGCCCCAGGACCCACCATCAGGATACTGGGGCCTACATTCCAGTCAGGGAGGGCTGTCCATTCACTGCATCTGGAAACCACCACTCCTGTCCCAGGACCCACCATCAAGGTTCTGTTGTCTACATTCCAGGTAGGGAGGGCTGTCCATCCACTGCATCCAGAAGCCACCACTCCTGTCCCATGAACCACTGTCAGTCCTGGGGCCATAATTCCACTCATGAGGAGCTGTTATTCCACCACATCAAGAAACAGCTAGCCACTCTAGCCCCAGACCCCATTGTCAGGGTTCTGGGGCCATCATTCCACTCAAAGAAGCTCCGGGCGGTGGCAGCACTCCGGCAGCTTCAGCGCTGACTGTGGTTGCCGGCGGCTTCAGCATGCTATTAGGCCTTCTGGGGAAACCAAAAGTTCGCCGGAAGGCCTAGTAGCATGCTGAAGCTGGCGGTAGCCACAGCCAGTGCTGAAGCCACCAGAGCACCGCCGCCGCCCGGAGCTCAAGGTAGGTAGGCGATCCCTGGGTGGGAAGTAGGGTGATCCCTGGGGTGGGTGGGGGTGTTAAACCCCTCACCCCACCCCAGGGATCAGTAGTACTGGTACTTACTTACCTGCTGGCTGCTGCTGGACGCTGGTGCTGGGCTGACTGTGGGTCGCCAGCGGCAGCCCGGAGCCCGCAGTAGGGGGTCACAATTTTTTGTTGTTGTTTAAATCCAGGCTGGGCAGGGTAGGTGGGGGGTGTCCCCCCCCTTCCACCCACGCAGCCTGGACTCAGGGAGGGAAAGTGTTGGGGGGGGTTGAGGTTTTTTTTTTACATTGCGGCCATTCATTTGAATGGCCGCAATGTAAAAAATCTGGTACCGGGGAATCCGGTAAATGGGCCGGATTACCGGGTTTAATCCGATACTGCCGGTACACCCAATACCGGCAGTATCGGATACCGGATGATCCGGTAGTCCCACCCGTAGTAGGGAGAAAGAACACAGGGAAGGGTAAAAAAAATAAAAATAACACCTAAATCTATCTAATCTAATCTAAATAAATGAAACTACACAGGTAAATGTGTGGAAATGGGTGAAATAGGAGGAGGAGGAGGAGGATGTCAATGGATTGGGAAGACAAACTGCTGGGAGAGGGAGATTTCTGAAAACGCCTGTGACAGGATCAGTGGCTAGCTCAGAAGATGTTGGAAGGGGGGAGGGCAATTACTTTTGCTACTTACTGCTCCCGCCTTACCACAAGCCCCATTGGCTCTGTGCATCCTAGCGCCATGTCCAATAGCAGGCTGCGATGCCAGTGGTTTGAGGAAAAGAGGAATGGTGATTGGCAGTTCAAGCCTCTCCACCCCTGGCGCCAGGAACCTCCAAACTGCTTTCGCACATCCATATACCACAGCGGCTTGCCATTTCAACCCTATCTCCCCTGCCTGAAAATTTAACATGGGTACCACACTGGCTGATGTAGGTGTCCCATTATTATGTGTTGTTTTGTTTTTCTTTAGGGGGATTTCTTTTCTGAGGGGGGGAATTGCCTCTGTTTCCATGGACAACAATTAAGGTTGATTGATATGTGGATTAATCCATCCACACAACACCAGAAATGCAGGAGATGGATTTAGCCCAATTGCCAAGCCTCTTTTTCAGCTTGACTTTTTTGCATTTCACCCACATTGCACCCAATACATCCTGTGACATAAACCTTACACACGTTGCTCACCACGGTGATGGAAGTTCTTTTTACTGTGCTAAACATCTCATGTGACTGCACCCCATGGGGTATATCTTGTGTACAATCCTTCAATAGCAAGATAATGGACCTTTGCCCACATGTGTGGATTTAAGGATTATGTTAGTGTACAGCCTGTTACAGACCTTGCTCCTTGTATACCTATACAACAGCTAGCCAAAGTCTCAGTGGGGAATACTTTCATTGTTCTAACCTAGTACTGTCAGTGGTACTGACTTTCACTGTGACTGAGAGTGGGTGAGGACAAAGCCATATTCACTCCCTAGCTACCAAGTATGTTTCTTTAGAGCCATCCTCAAATTATCCACAGACTCCTGTTGTCTTCGCAATCCCCTTCCAATTTCCCCAGCAATATAAAGCCAATAGTCTTTTAGATTCTAAAGTTTAGGGAACAGGGGCATTGTATTTGACTGTTTTGCAAAGTGCCCGGCACATGTCTAGTACAATATCAGAAATAATAACAGTTCTGTGCATAGCTTCACAAAGTCAGAGAAAGTGCTTTCTGAAGAAATCCACAGCAGCATAATATTTTTGATCTCTGTAGATTAAAAAAACACAAAAAACAGGGCTTTTTGTAGGTTTATGATTTCAGTCCCGTCACTTTCAAATGAGGATAGTAATTTTTCAAGATGCATATTACACTTACTTAAACCTAAATTCAGATAAACTGCCAATGCACAACTGCAAAATGCATAACTTGAGCAACTATAATAGTGTTCACAGTATAGCTCAAATCAGACTAAAAGCAATTTCTATATACGCTGCCTCCACTTCCTTTAATCAAGAGAAATCTTGGTGGGATTTAACATGAGGTATCCACAGAATACTTTAACGTTGACTCTCTAAACTCTCCCTTTTCCCTTGAAATTTGACCTTGCAAGCAGTTTAGCTTCCTCCTATATTAAGTTTTTGAAGTTCAGTTAGAGTTTGCCAAATAGAAGTCTTTCATGTACACCATTAAAATGCAGCAATGGTTAAACTGAAACTATCTGTTTGGGGATTTTCTTTCGATATTACCTTTATTGAAACTGAAGAACTTTTATCGCTTTCTCTCGGCTAATTTTGTTTCTTTTTTAAAAATAACTTTTTTACTATTTTCAAAAGGAGAAAACGTATTAGATTTTCACAAATTGGAGATTGTTATTATTTATTTTTTAAGAATTTATTTTAAATGACTTAGAAATTAGGACGAGTTGCATGAAAAACAACCTCCACGTACAGGTTTTTAGACTTCCTTGAACTTTTCAGACTTGAATGTTTGCAGTGGGAAAGAAGTTCTCTGGAAGTGTGTGGAATCTGAAGAAAATTTATTTATTTATTTATTTATTTATTTATAAATATTTGTTAGCTGCCCCCTCATGCCTAAGGCATCTCAGGGCAGCTTGCAGCATAAAAACACACAATCAAATTCCTTAAAACAATGTTTTAAAAATACAATCCCCCCCCTACCCCACCCTCTCACCCTCCCCTCCAAAGGCCAGGGCAAACAGCCAGGTCTTGCAGGCTCGTCGAAACGCCAACGGGCTTCCTCTGGGAGGGAATTCCAGAGCCTCAGCCCAGCCACTGAGAACGCCCTCTCCATTGTGGGCCCCCGCTTTACATGAGGGACCTCCAAAAAGGCACCCTGGCGGACCGCAGGGATCACTCTGAGGCATGGAGGGTGAGGCGGTCCCCAAGGTATGACGGGCCCAGACCATGCAGGGATTTATAGATCAACACTAGCACCTTGAATCGGGCTCGGTACACTATAGGCAGCCAGTGAAGAGTACGGAGCACAGGTGTTATGTGCTCCCGCCTTCCCGTCCCCATAGGTAGACGGGCCTCCACATTCTGCACTAGCTGCAGCCTCCAAACCAGAAACAAGGGAAGCCCCACGTAGAGCATGTTTCAGTAGTCTAGCCTTGAGGTGATGAAGGCATGGATGAGAGTGGCCAGATAGGGCCTGGAGAAGTAAGGTCGAAGCCTCAGTACCAGATACAGCTGGCGAAAGGCAGCTTTAGCCACCGCCTCCACCTGCCGATCCAGACGGAGGCCCGAATCCAAAACCACCCCCAGACTCCGAACCTGAAGAGCAACAGGGGGGCGAACCCCCCCATCAGGGGGGCCAGCACCTCCCCTGCCCTTCCCACCACCATTGCCTCCATCTTATCGGTATTGAGCTTCAGTCTGGTCTGCCACATCCAATCCGCCACAGCCTCCAAACATTGGGAAAGTAATGAGACAGCAAGACCTGGGTGAGTTGAAAATGAGAGGTACAGCTGACCGTCATCAGCATATTGGTGACATCGCACCCCGAACCCTCTCATAATCTCCCCCAGGGGCTGCATATACACATTGAACAACAGTGGAGACAGAATGGAACCCTGCAGAACGCCGCAGGTCAAGGCCCGGGGGTTAGATGTTTCAGCCCCCAGAACCACCCACTGACTTCTACCCTAGAGTAATGAGCGGAACCATCCAAGGACAGTCCCATCCAGACCCCCCAAGTCTCGCAGTCATCTCAACAGCAGCCCATGGTCCACGGTATCAAAAGCAGCCGAGAAATCTAGCGGGATCAAAAAGGTCAAACATCCTGCATCCATCTCCCAGTGGAGATCAGCCACCAAGGCCACCAAGGCCGTTTCAGTACCATAGCCTGGGTGGAACCCAGATTGAAAACGGTCAAGGAAACCGATGCTGTCCAAATGTGCCTGGAGCTGCAGTGCCACTGCCTGTTCAATAACCTTCCCTAAAAAGGGAAGATTAGAGACGGGGCGGCAGCTGGTGAGTGCGTCCACATCCAAAGATGTCTTCTTCAGCAGGGGGTGCACCACAGCCTCCTTGAGACTGGGCGACAACCTCCCCTGCTGAAGGAACACATTCACTACCCTCGCCAGCACCGTCCCCAAAGTCTCCCTGGAGGCTTTCACCAATCAGGATGGGCACGGATCTAATTCACAACTTGTGGCTCTAATAGACCTCAGGACATCCACCGCATCAGCCGGTGTCACTTCCTAAAACTCATCCGAGAAAGATCAACCAGACGGGTCCTCCATAACCTTGTGTCCCTCGCTTACTGCTTCCAATCTAGGGATGGGCGAACGCGGTTCAGATATTCGGAGTTCGGACTGAACTCGGTCTGTTCAGACATCCAAACCAAACATCTGAACTGAACTCTCGAATGACCGAACAGTTCGGTCATGTTCGGATGAGTTCAGATGAGTTTGAGTGCAGGAAAAACATCTTTTCAGGGGCAAAAATTTAGGTTTCAGTTTCGGTTCCAGTTCCGATAACACTATTTTTGACTGTTCAGCCAAGTTTGGCCAACCCGAACACGGCTGAACCGAACCATCGAACCCGAACTCGGGTTTTGAACCAAACTACCGAACATCCGAATATCCAAACCGCATTCTGTTCGCCCATCCCTATTCCAATTCAGTGTCAAAGTTACTCTGGATCTCAGCGATCTTGTCTGCAAAGTTGGTGACAAACTCCTCACAAGTCCCCATCCTCACAAGTCCCCATCCAGGTGGAGGGAGACCGGATTGACTAGCCCCCGCATGACCCGGAACAGCTCCGCTGGACACAACTTCGCAGATGCTGTGAGGGCAGCAAAGAACTCCTTCTTTGCTTTCCTCACAGCCTCAACATAGGACCACAAGTATGTCCTATGGAGAAGTTGGTCAGATTCAGAACGAGTCTGATGCCAGCGTCGCTCTAGTCTCCTACCTACCTGTTTCATACACCGCAGTCCCTCAGTAAACCAAGGGGCCCTGCGGTGATGAGATGGAAGGAGGAGACGCCACGGAGCCACCCTGTCGATGACCTCCCCCAACAAGATGTTCTAATGCTGGACAAGCTCATCCACAGAGTGGCCGTCCGGCTCTAAGGTTAACTCCCTCAAAGTCTCCTGGAACCGCTGAGGTTCCATCAGCCTCCAAGGGCGGCCCAACCTAACTGGACCATTCCCCTTCTGGAGGAGGTGCGCTGAGAGACTGGCCTGTAGGAGATAATGATCCATCCATGACAAGGGCGTGACCCTCACATCCCCCACTAACGGATCGCCCGCCTAAGGCCAGAACAAAATATCAAGTTGAGAGTATGCCCCCCACACATGGGTCGGGCAGTTGACCTCTTGGGTCAAATCCATGGTTGCCATGGCAGCCATGAACTCACGTTCCGCTCCCACAAGGCCGGCGTTGGCATGGGCATTGAAGTCCCCCAGGATCAAGGTCCTGGAAGAGTTCAGTGCCACCTCTGAGGCCATCTCTGCTAGAGCGGCAAGGGATGCTGCTGGACAGGAAGGGGCCTGGTATACCAGCAGCACCCCAAGCTTGCTCCCATCCAAATCAAAGACCACATGGAGGGCTTCAACACCTGAAATCTCCCAAACTGGATATCTCCTAAAAATAATAGCTACACCTCCCTCCTGGCCCCCCGTGCGGGGCTGGTGCTGAACAACATACCCAACTGGAACGAGGTCTGCTAAAGCTAGCCCTGCCCCCTCATCCAGTCAGGTTTCTGTGAAACATGGAAGGTCCGCTGCCCCATCCAGGATCAAATCCCGGATCACTGGGGCATTATTCGCAATGGACCTTGCATTCAAGAACAGCAACCCTTTACAGGCGGACCTTGGATCCTGATCCTCTCTCACCCTCAGTGGGGGGGGCGGGTGACTCTCTTAACCTTCACCAGGAACCTCAGTCCCCTGGGAGGACGAGTCACCCGTCCCCTCGGACCATACCGTCCATGCCCCATAACCACCCCTATAGCTGCTCCCCCCTTCCCGTCTGTTCTATCCTGACCCCTAACACTTGGCTGTTCGCCCTTCCTCCAGAATTGCCCCCTCCCCTTCCCACTCCCACTCCCCATATCCCCCCATTTCTCCTCCCCCCCAACCCCACCTTCCCCTCCCCCTCCCCCCTGTGCTCTCACCATAGGAGTTACCCCCAACCTCCCTAACCCACTCCCCCAACCTCCCACCCCATTCCCTGGAACTCCCCTTCTCACTGAGAGTCTCCTTGATCCATCCCCCCCATCTCACCAGGGGGCAAGGCCCATCTCCCTGGGACTCCCCCTCTCACAGGAAGTCCCCTCAACCCTCCCCAAGGGCCACCTCCCCTCCCAACCCTCCCCAAGGGCCACCTCCCCTCCTCTCACCAGGGGGGGTAGGCTCTATCCACCCTAACCCACTCCCCATGCCCCCCACCCTCAAACCACACCCACTGCACCCCCCCAACCCCTTAAAACCACAAATTAAAAACAAGATAAAACTGCCCCCAGCAACAGCAGTAGCAGCAGTGATATTGGCGGGGCGGCAACAGCAACAGCAAAGATGGGCTGCACGATAATTGATGTGGTGTCTGTCCAGCAGTAGGGTCCCCGGGTGCCCTGGCCCAGCAAATGGCCCCAGCGAACGGCCAACACCCTTTGGGTGTGGCCCTTTGGGCTGATGCCCACAGGGCCCGCCTTGGGAGTTATTACCTGGGGAAAGGGGAGGGAAAAGCAGAGTGACACCAGGCTCCTCCAGTCAAGACAGTCCCAATCCCCCCAGCACCAAACACAGCTTGCAGAATATAATGGAGAGTATAATGGAGTGCTGTCTGGGAAGGAATAGCTCAGAGGTTGAAAAGTAAGAAGCTACCATATTGTTAGTTATAGAAAGAAAGCTTTAAGTAGGAAACAGGGAAAGTTACCAAGACTGAGATAGAAGGGACATACACAAAGATTCTCTATATAGGAGAAATACAACTAAGTAGATGGAGATACACACAGAGAGGTCTTCAAGGTATGGGGAATGAAAGCAAAACTTAAAAATGAGCTGACATTCAGAAAAAGATTGAAATGAATATGACTTTCTGCATTCACAAAGATAATTTACCTATCAATTTTCATCAAATAATTTGCATGCCATTTGCATATTTGTTCCCAAGAACAAATATCCAGATTGGTCTTTTAAATAAATAAATAAATAAATAAATTAAACACAGCGATAACACAACAAATATTTTAAAAGATAAGAACAGTTTATGGGCCACATGTAGCAATGTCATGAATAATGACACCATTTATTTGTCCTCGCTTGCTTGTTTCTATGTATCTCAGGATCCTTTCCAGACCTGCTGTCAGTGGGGGGGGGGAACTAGGAGGAAGGGTCAGAGGGGTAGGGAATAGGAGGAGGAAGGGAGTTGTTTGCCCACACGAACCTGAGTCACGCAGACCGCTCTGTTGGGGTAGACCCTGCTCCCAGTTGCCCGTCAGGATAGTGTGTGGGCCGCTCAGCGTGCTTTCGCACCAAGAGCTTAGGCCCCTATCATCATAGGGCACAGAGCTTATAGAGGAAAGGGTTTTCGCACACACACTGCTGACACACGACACGGGGGAAGGGCTCCAGTGAGGGATGGTGAAGGGCAGCAGGGTAAGGGGCCCTGAGGGTCTGGGGGACCGGAACCAAGGGCTTCCACTCAGAAGGGAAAGGGAAGGAAGGAAAGGGGGAAAATGCGCCCTGGCCCGCAGGCCCTTGCAACCCACGCGTTCTCACCAGGAAGGGGGGGGAGGGCTCTTGAAACCACACTTATACTGAAGTCCACGCTCTCTCTTGCCCAATCACAATAAGCAGGGGAAGGGGTACATGGAACACAATGAGGGAACACAAGCAAGGCAATACACAATAGGCTCAGGTCTCTAGGTACTTAGCTGTCACACAGGGGCCAGTCTCTCACAGTCACAATGCTCTGTTCACCGGCACTGAGCTGTGCGCCGTGCCGGCAGATAAAGGCCCAGCCCCGCCCCCAGCACACACCCGCAAACACTCAGAGCGGTGTGGTGGGGGGGCGGGACCCAACAACGTCCTCTGAAGGCTCCGCCCGCTGCGCACTCCCCGGGCCCGGGGAGGCCCCAAGCGGTGGCGGCGGGGCTCCAATTAACTGCCCGGAGTTTGTGCCACAGGGGGCGGGGTCCTCAGCCAGCAGCCGGTGGTGGGGGGCTGGGCGGTGAGCCTGCATTCTGACAGTACCCCCCCTCGAGGCCCCCCCCGGCATCTTGCCAGTCCAGGTTTCTCTGGGTGTTGGCAATGAAAGAGATGGAGGAGTCTGGGGGTGGAGACGTGGGAGGCAGGTTCCCAGGAACGTTCGCTTGGTCCAAACCCCTTCCAATCAATAAGATAGTGAAGCCAACCCTGGCGTAGCTTGGCATCTAGGATGGCGCGGACCTCATAAACGGGGTCCGGGCCTTGCCCCACCGAGTCAGTGGCGGTATCCATCTGGAGGGGTGCCTTCAACCCGTTAGCCAGTTTCAGCAAGGAGATATGAAAGGTGGGGTGGATGCGTAACGTGGAGGGCAATTGAAGGGTGTAGGTAACCTCGTTAACCTGCTTTAGGACAGGGAAGGGACCGAGGTATCGATGGTCCAATTTAGGGGAAGGGCGGTGAGAGGGGTAATGCTGGCGATCCAACCATACCAGGTCGCCAGGCTGGAGTATTGGGGGTATGCGTCAGTGACGGTCGGCATAGCGCTTATAGGCTTGGCGCGCCTTCTCCAATGATGTCCTAGCGAGCGCGTGGACTTGTTGTAGCTGTTGAGCCAATGCTCCTGCCGCAGGGACCATCACTGAAGGGAGATCGGGTACTGTCATCTGGGGGTGATAACCATAAGAGACGAAGAAAGGGAAATTTCCTAGGGAGGCATTGGGCGCGTTGTTGTATGCGAACTCTGCCATCGGGATCCATGCATACCAGTCGTCCTGGAGGTAATCGATGTAGCATCTCAAGTATTGCTCCAAATTCTGATTGACTTGTTCCACTTGCCCATTAGCTTGAGGGTGGTAGGCGGTTGTAGGTTTCAACTGGACGTGCAATGCCTTAAACAGTGCCGACCAAAAGCGGGAGACAAACTGTGTTCCGCAGTCACTGATAATTTCAGTTGGCCATCCATGGAGTTTCAGTATGTGTCGAATGAACAAAAGGGCCGTGCGTTGAGCGGTGGGGAGACCCTTGCAGGCAATGAAGTGAGCCATCTTTTTAAAGTGGTCCACGACCACCAGGACCATGTTGTATCCCCGTGAGAGGGGCAGCTCCACTATGAAGTCGAGTCCAAGCTGTTTCCAGGGCCCTGAAGGCGGGTTTGTAAGTTGAAGCAGCCCGACTGGCGCCTTCCTTGGCACCTTGGTGCGGGCACAAGTAGTGCAAGTTTGCACGTATCGCTGTACGTCTGCGGCCACCGTCGGCCACCAGAATTGGCATTGGAGGAGGGCTAAGGTGCATTCTGACCCTGGATGTCTGGCCAAGGGAGCGTCGTGATGAGCCCACAACAACTGGGCCCGGCAGGAGGGTGGCACCAGGATCTGTTGTCCCCTTTTGTAAAGTCCCCCTTCCAAGGTAAAGGAGTTGTTGTCGGGGGTGTGGAGTTCTCTGGCCGAAGCCTGTTGTAACCCTTCGAGGGACGGAATGGTGGCGGCGAAAACTTGATGTTCGAGGATTGGGTCTTTTGGCCGTGCGTCAGTGTCTTTTCCCTCCTGATATCGGGACAAGGCGTCTGCCAAGAGGTTCATTTTGCCCGGACGGTACTGGATGGTAAAGGTAAAGCATGCAAAAAAGAGTGCCCAACGGGCGTGCCGGAGGTTGGAGATCTGGGCTGTTTGAAGGAAGGTAAGGTTTTTATGGTCTGTGGTCATGATTATCGGGTGCTGCGCCCCTTCCAGATAGTGACGCCAGGTTTCAAAGGCTGCCTTAATAGCAAGGAGTTCTCGATCGAAAACCGTGTAATTCCTTTCCGCCGGGGACAGCTGCCGGGAGTAATAAGCACACGGGAGGCACTGATTTTCAGAGTTTGGTTGGAGCAGGACCGCTCCCAGGGCCACACTTGATGCATCGGCCTCGACATAGAAAGGCTTTTCAAAGTCCGGGTGTTCTAGGAGGGGAGCCTGCATGAAGGCTTCCTTTGGGAATTGGAAGCTATGCTCTTGTTCTTGGGTCCAAAGATAAGGCTGATCCTTTTTTAGTAGTCGAGTAAGGGGACTGGTGACATATGCATAGCGGGGTACGTATTGGCGGTAATAATTTATACTGCCCAAAAATCGCTGGAGGGCCTTGACCGACTTAGGTGGGGGCCATTGTTGAATTGAGAGCACCTTCTTGGGATCTATTTGAATTCCTTCAGGGCTGAGGACAAAACCCAGGAAATCCACTGTGTCAAGGTGGAAAGCACATTTTTCTTGCTTACAATACAGTTGTTGAGTCCGTAGCCGCTGAAGTACTTGCTTTACGTGCTGCACATGCTGGGCATAAGAGGAGGAATAGATGAGAATATCATCTAAGTAGACGATGACCGAAGTATTCAAAACGTCTCAAAATATATCATTGATGAAATGCTGGAAGGCAGCTGGGGCGTTGGCCAGTCCAAATGGCATAACCAGGTACTCAAAGTGCCCATATCGGGTACGAAAAGCCGTTTTCCATTCATCACCCTGGCGTACTCGGAGTAGGTTGTAGGCTCCCAGGAGGTCTAACTTCATAAAGATCCAGACCCCTTGTAAGCGATTTAACAGTTCAGGAATAAGCGGCAGGGGGTAACGGTTTTTAATGGTTACGCTGTTAAGACCCCGGTAGTCTATACAAGGGCGTAGACACCCATCCTTTTTAGATACAAAGAACATGGGAGCTCCTGCGGGTGACATTGAATGACGGATATGTCCGTTTTTAAGAGCTTCATCTAAGTATCTCCATAGCTCTACCAGTTCAGGGGCGGAGAGTGCATAGATGCCCCCGAACGGGGGCTCCGCGCCTGGCATCAAATCAATGGGACAATCATAGGGGTGGTGTGGAGGGAGTTGGGCCGCCTGGCTTTTACTAAAGATGTCCGTGAATTCTCGATAGTCAGGGGGAAGGTCCTTCATCACACCTTGGGATACGCTGCTCGCGGCGGTCCGCAAAGGACAAGGTGGCGCCGGACGCAGACAATGTTGTTTGCAATATGAAGACGTAAAGCCGAGTTGGCGTCGAGCCCATCGGATGTGAGGCTCATAGAGCATAATCCAGGGAAGCCCCAAGACCATGGGGAAGAGGGGGGTACACACCACATCGCAGAAGAGCACTTCTTGGTGGGTCCCCATGGTACAAAGAAGGGGAAGGGTTTATTGAGTGACGGGACCCAAAACCAGGGGGGACCCATCAATACATTGCACCACTTCGGGGCTTTCCTTGCGCTGAAGAGGAATTTGCGACGTCCGTACCCAGTTCCTGTCAATGAAGTTGGCCGAGGGTCCGGAATCTACCAGGGCCCAAACTATCAGCGATCTCTGAGGTGGTATACTGATTGTGACTGGCACCCGGAGATGCAGCGGGGTCCTGGACATGAGGGAGGAAATGTTCTTCATGGTCAGGATGCCCCCTGCCCATCCCGACCCCTGGCGTTTCCTGCTTGTCGCTGAAAAGGGGGCAAGGCGGGACATTCCTGTATAAAATGCCCCACGTCCCCACAATAAAAACATGCTCATGTTCACCGCCGCTGCTCTCGTTCCTCGGCGGTGAGCGGGGCCCAGGAAGCACCCAGGTTCGGGGTCTGGAAGGGCCGGCCCGACCCCCTCAGCGCGGGGGAAAGCAGAAGGGAGGCTTCTTAGAGGAGGAGTCCTTCCTTCCTGTCGCCTTTCTCGATGCCTTTCCATAAGGTGGGCATCTATTTGGAGGGCTAAAGCCGCGGTGCTAGTCCATGTATCTGGGAGCGGAACGTAGGCTAGTTGGTCCTTGAGGTCCTCTGCGAGCCCCCTTCGGAAATGTACTCGGAGCGCATCTTCTGACCACCATAACTCCAGGGCCAGCTGCTGGAACTGCGTAATGTACTCCATAAGGGGCGCTCGCCCTTGTCGAAGGCTCAATATGACTGCTCCGCATCCTGGAGGCAGTGCGGATGGTCAAACAGAAAGCGAAACTCGCGCAGGAAGCCCTGATAATCCGCCAGAAGAGGGCTTTTACTGATCAGTAGGTTCGTGGCCCACTCCAGAGTGACCCCCCCTAGGTTTCCAATCACGAAGGCCACCTTCAAGGCATCGGTGGCATAGGTGGCTGGTTGCGTGGTGAAGGTGAGATCAAAGAGGGCCAGGAACACCCGGCACATCCTGCGATCTCCTTGGAACTTCTCTATATGTGGTCCCCGTGGCTTCCGGGGAGCGGTGGGCCCTGGGGGAAGGGGCACCTCGGCCACAGGAGCGGCCACCGCCACGTCCGCAGCTCCTGCTACCAGGGCCTGCGGCACGGGAGCAGCCAACAGCATGGCAATCTGCGGTGCCGCTGGCTGTCGCTGGGTCACCACAGCCGCAAGCTCCAGGTGTCGCTCCTGTAGCTCTTTGACTTGCATCACCAGGGACTGCACGGCATGGACCAGTTCCTCCATCTCGTGGCCCGGATTCATCTGGATAGCCCAGGGCATGGGTTTTGTAGGCCAGTGAATCTTTCAGTGGGGGGGGGGACTAGGAGGAAGGGTCAGAGGGGTAGGGAATAGGAGGAGGAAGGGAGTTGTTTGCCCACACGCACCTGTGGCTCAGGTCTCTAGGTACTTAGCTGTCACACAGGGGCCAGTCTCTCACAGTCGCAACGCTCTGTTCACCGGCACTGAGCTGTGCGCCGTGCCGGGAGATAAAGGCCCAGCCCCGCCCCCAGCATGTGCCCGCAGATGCTCAGAGCAGCGTGGCGGGGCCCAACAACGTCCTCTGAAGGCTCCGCCCGCCGCGCACTCCCAGGGCCCGGGGAGGCCCCAAGCGACGGTGGCGGGACTCCAATTAACTGCCCGGAGTTCGTGCCGCAGGGGGCGGAGCCCTCAGCCAGCGGCCGGCGGCGGGGGGCTGGGCGGTGAGCCTGCATTCTGACACCTGCTATATCATAGATTTTAGCAGAGATAGAATTAAAATTAGTACTGAAACTCGGCACTCAATTTGGGGGGGAATTTACTGAGGATCACAGTACTCAGTTCTGAATTTCCTAGTTCCGAGATTCCAAGGATCAAGGTCAGTATTCGGAAAGTTTGGAACCATCAATAGAATAATGGATGTGTGTGTGACCAGAGTGATCCAAACCTGACCCTAACTTCTCTGAGCTAGGAAACAAAACTTAGTGCCATATTTGGTAGGCAGGGGGGTAATGGAGTGGGGAGTGATGGACAAGCAGAGGACAGTTCTTGATTGGCTGGCAGGGGAAGGGGGGCACAGTGTCTGTCTTGTCCTGTCCTGTCCACAGGGGCAATGCTGGATATATATATATTATTTTGGCACCATAGAGGTCCAAGCTGTAAGTTTGACAGATTTTGCCACGTGGCTTTTGCAGCTGCAGTTGGGGTTTGCTTTGTGAATGTGATAGTTTCACTTTTGCTGTGGGTTTTTTGGCACTGTACTTTTGATGTGGTTTCAATTTTTCCAAGATGCGCCCAGCTGGGGCACAGGGGAGAAACATTTTGGTTAATTCATGGTGTGCTGGGAAGGGGCTTGCCTCGAAAGAGAGCTGAATTGCAGTCCCTTAAATACTTGGGGGTGTGTGTGCACTGAAGGGGGGGGGGTGCACTGTTGTGCACTGGCTTGGGCACGGAGTGTTTCTGACTTTCCATGAGTCCGAGTCCCGGGGTTTTTCAAGTTCCAGAGTTCCGATTTCCAGTTTCTGAGTTCTCAGAAAAAGTTCAGAGCAATGACCAAAGACTTGGTCCCTGTACTTGATACCTCAGAAATCCACGTGAATACTCGGCGCACCTATTCAGTACAGCCCTAATTATGTTTAAAGGTATATTCTACTATGAGGCACGTTCCTTTGCTCCATGTTAAATAAAGAGAATATCAGTATCAGCTTACAAAATGGAAGAAGAGTATAAATATTATGGTATTTTTATAAATAAAATAATAAGATGGGTTTTTTTAATTTTATTTTTAAAAATGTATTATCCCACCCCTCCTACCTCAGGCAACTCAGGGCGGCTCACATCATGTAAATATAAAGCTCATTTTTGCAAATAAGGGCACATAATTGATTTATATAAAGGATACTTGTATTTGTATTAATGTTTTTTAACCACTTCTGTACTCATAGTTTACAAAATATATTTGTCCTGATTTTTCACTCATCATTTCTACCTGGAGTTAGTCCACTGAGCTCAGAAGTTACAATGAAGATAAAAGAAGAATCAAGTCCCCTCTCTCAAATAATCATTTTGAAATTGAATTAGAAACTTAATGTTCTTTTTACTGATGAAACATATGGATAACTCATCTCTGAACCGTTAACAAATCTGCACTTTTGAAGAACAGAGAAAAGCTCTTTGAATGAAAGACAGGTAAAACTAAATGATCTTATAATACGAATGATTCCTATTCTGAACATTTAGGAAAGGTTGATGTGGAAGACATCAATATTTAAATAATACCCTGCAGGGTCTGTTTGTAGGTAGTAGATGTGTTATTGATATAGATTTAATATTAAGAATATGGTCTAAAGCTGCCCTGAGCCTTATGGGAAGGGTGGCACATAAATTATTATTTATTATTTAATAATACTTTAATAATAAAATTAATATTATTAATATTATACATTTAATAATAAATAATAATAAATCATGTATCTGAGGTGAGAAGTGTTTACTTTCTGCAAACGAGTGGAATAAAATTACTGAAAGTATGTTCTGGTTGATACTGATGTGGTATTACAAGAGGTGAAAAAAATGTTCTGCAATACAACATTGACTTGAAAGCAACTTTAAACGGATGTAATTAAATTAAACTAGTAAACATGGAATAGTTTATCACAACTCCTCTTGAACCAAAACAAGATTGCACACATAGACTTTAGCAACTGTGCCAGTTCCATGTTGGATTAAAGAACCCGTGAAACTTTCTTCTGTAGACAAGAATGAAGACTGCTCGGTAACTTATACATACATAATGAAAGTTTAAGAATACATGTACAACTCTGACTTTTGTGTTTCCAGACTTTTGAATGTTTCAAAATGCAAACCAATTTTTTTACAGTGCAACATTTACAATGGACAACATACTTATGAAGTAAGATGGCTGAAATTGGGTGACTAACTGACACCATTAACTTCCAGGGACAAAGTCTTGAAGTTGGGTTACGGGTGCACTCATTAATTATGGGCCACTGACTACATTTTTTAAACACCCAGATTTGAACTTTGACTTTTGGTTTTCCTATCGAAGTTCACCAAGGGGTCATCATTCTTTCTTGTTGGATTTCAACCAGTCCGCTGCCCTTTTGATCTTGGAATTTGGAAACAAGTGCTCTTTTATGCTAGAATCTTAACATTTATTGCATTCATTCATTATGGACTGCTAAGTTGTAGGGGGGAAAAACAACAAATCTGACATTTCTTTCATAGGTCAACAAAAGTTAATTACTAACAATTCACAAAGACTATATTGATTTCTTCTATGTTGTTTAGCATGAGACTTCCAAATTGAAGAAATTAAGGTAATCTGAGAACACTGGTCCCATACAACAGATTTTAAGATAGAAAATTTTTGAAGAGTGTGCAATAAATGTTAGTATTGATAGCCCACTTGCTATTTCTAAGTGATACATCCAACTAATAGTCCAGTTAGTGATATTGATAATCCAAGTTATATGTCCAGTTAGGTATATTTTATTGAACCTCAGCTTGCTCAAGGTTTCAGGTTGGCCTGTATTTTATCCAAACTCACCTTCCTGAAATTCTCATTATTTTGAAAATTAGAGGCTGTACAAAGGGAATCACCTTGAATTCTAACATTTCAAAAATCATTGTAAACTACCTGTTGAATTGGCAAACCTATTCTAGTTTTATTTTGTATAGTCTCTGTGTTCTGCCAATAATGTTCCACAGACTATATGGAAGTCTCCTATAGAGTGTGAATCTTTAGGTCAAACTGTAGAGTCAAATTTTAGCTCTGAAGGTTTTCTTGATTCAGTTCTTGTTGTGTCAGTGAAGGTGATGTCAGTCACACTTCCACTATCATTTATTTCCTTGAAAGGCCAGCAAGATGGCAAAAGGGAGGATGAAAAGCAGCCTCGAGTCATTATTGAGAGGGTACGGGGTATAAATAAAACTGAAATGGAACTAGAATGGAAAAGAGAAAGAGGATAACTTGTTCTGAGTAGGTAAAAAAATTATTTGTGAGCATTCTCCGAGCGTCCAAGAAGCGGTCCAGAGTGTTTGGTCTGACCCTCGGACACTCAGAGAATATTCATGAGTTTCTGAGGCCAGGGAGATGGGTGGGGTGGGGGTCAGTATGAGGTGCTTTAGCGGGAGTAGGGGGCCTAGCAGGGAGGTCAGGATGGGTTACTTACCATCTGGAGGGGTCCTGTGCGATGTGTGGCGTCTTCCTGGCTTGTAAATTCAAAAGTAAAAAAACCAAACTGAGCATGTTCAGTAAGGGCCTAAATGGCCAGTGCCATCTTTGAAAAGGGCCGAACATGATAAAAAGGGCCATTCAGATTGTAAGCTCTCAGGCAGGGACCATGTCTATCTTATTCTCTGTACAGCACCAGGTACATCGCTGGCGCTATATAAATAATTATAATAATTAATTAATACTCAGTTATTGTGTTTTTACTTTCAAACTTACAAGCTGGTAAGAGGCCACGCATCATGCGGGCCCCCTCGAGAAGATAAGAAATCCAAATCTGAACTCCCTGCTAGGCCCCTGGCCCCTTTAAGAATCCTACCCCTGACTACACACTAGGCCACACACTAGGCCCCCATCCCCTTCCCTGGACCGTGCTGACCTATTCCCTCCCCAGCTAGTGGGGGCCAGGGAAGAGGGAGCAGGAGCCTAGCACTGGCCTCTGTCCCCTGCTTCCCTACCCTCTGGCCCCCTTCCCTACACTCAGCCAAGGTTTGGTCACGATCATGGGCACGGGGGTTTTAGCATTATTTTTCCCTTCCCCGGTTAAATTCAAAAACACAAGACAGGACTGGATTTTGAGCCCTGTTTCACATTAACGGGGGAAGGGGGAAATAATGCTAAAACCCCTGGGCCCACAATTGGGAGTTTCATGTGACTGGACTAACATGAGTTAAACTCACATTATTCCCTGCCCCTTTCAGAACATCTACAAGCAACCTAAGTCACTAACCCTCCGTCTAAGTTCCCTATCTGTAAAATAGAAATAATAATAATGACCTGCCTATCAGAATTGTTGTGAGAGTGAATTAGATAAATATTATAAAGCACTTTTGAATACTGAAATCACTGTATAAATGATAAACGATACTGCAGGGGGAAAAGGATAACAAGGATTGCTTGTTAGACTTTCTCCCCATCTTTAACTATAAAACTAAAAAAAGAAAAAGAAAACATTATCTAAATTGAAAATGGGTCTTGTTTTAAATTAATGAAAAGCTGAATGCTAGAAAGCTGCTATCACAAGCAGAGGAAAACCAAATTCCCCTTTCATCCCAAACAGCTTCTTTTGGTTGTGACATCCATTAGTCTATCTGAAACCAAGACACTTTAAATTCAACCCCGCCAGCTGTATTCCTGACATCAGCAGAGTGGGTGAATTTTAATTTATTTATTTATTTAAAACATTTCTATTCCATCCCTCTTGCCTGACCAATTTGGGGCAGCTCACATTCAATAAAGACAAAAATGATATAAAATGAATAAATACAAGAGTAAATACATATAAAATCATAATAGCATCATAAAATCAGATCAAAGACCAAAATGGTCCATACAAACCCACCCACCCCCCAACCCTAACCCATCTCCCTTTCCCCACCAAACGTCTCATGGAAGATCCAGGTCTTACAACTTTGTTGGAAGGTGAGAAGATTAGGATTGACGCGAACCTCTGGCGGGAGGGAGGGTATTTCAAAGTGATGGCGTGGCCACCGAGAATGCCCACCTGTCTGTTTGTACCAGCTGAAATCGTGGGACCTCCAGGAGGGCGTGACCACAGGGTCCACCCAGGGTCCCAGGAGGTGAGGTGATTCTTCAGGTAAGCAGGGCCCAGGCTGTTTGTTTGTTGGTTTTTGTTTGCATTTATATGCCACCCCCTCTTGCACACACAGCTCGAGGTGGCTAACAACATTTGAAAACATATACAATTATAAAATTAACCCCATATTAAAATAACCCCACAATAAAACCCCCACCCTAACCCAATCCACCCATCCCATCTCCCTCAGAAAAGCCCCAGCAGAACAACCAGAACTTACACTGTCTACGAAAGGAGGGGAGGTCTATGGCCAGGTGGACCTCCAACAGGAGGGAGTTCCACAGCTGCAGAGCAGCCCACCATTTAGAGCATTAAAGGTCAAAACCAGTACCTTGAATTAAGCCCAGAAGATAACAGGCAGCCAGTGCAGATCCTGGAGCACTGGTGTAATGTGCTCCCTGCGACCCGTCCCCATAAGGAAATGGGTTGTAGCATTCTGAACCAGCTGCAGCTTCCAAACCATCATTAGGGGCAGCCCCATGTAGAGCGCATTGCAATAGTCTAATCTTGACATGATGAATGCATGGATGAGGGTGGTGAGGTCTGAGTCTGAGACTTATTGGCTGAGCCGTTTCAACAGATGTAACTGGTGAAATGTGCCCCTGGCCACAGCCAACACCTAGGAATCCAGGCATAGCTGTGAATCCAGAAGCACCCCCAGGCTCTTCACAGATGGAACTATTAGAGGGTGAACACCCACAATGAAAGGAATATTCCCCTCCCCCAGATCACTGACCTCTCCCACCAACATCACTTCCATCTTATTGGGATTGAGCTTCAATCGGCTCAACCTCAACCAATCCCCCACAGTGGCCAGACATTGGGACAGCAAGGAAACATCAGGGCCTGGGTCGAATGAAAAAGGTAAGTACAGCTGGGTGTTGTCTGCATAGTGATCACAATGCACTCCTCAGATGTGCACAACCTCCCCGAGTGGCTTCATATATACATTGAACAAGAGAAGGGACAGAATGGAACCCTGTGGGACCTCACACGAGAGAGCCCCAGAGGACGAATGACAGTCCCCTAGGACCACCCACTGTGATCTCCTGGTTAGGTAAGAACGGAACCATTGGAAAATGGTTCTGTCCACCCCAGCCATATTCTGCAGGTGGGTCACCAACATCTCATGGTTCGTGGTATCGAAAGCCACTGATAGATCCAGTAGAACTAGTAGGGTCATACAACCCCATCCAGCTCTACTAGGAGGTCATCAACCAAGGCCACCAACACTATCTTTGTGCCGCAACCCGAACGAAAGACCAACAGCGTGGGATCAAGAAAACCAGTGCTGTCCAGATGTACATGCAACTGCTGGGCCACCACCCGTTCACTGAACTTCCCTAAAAAAGGTTAGAAAAAAGAAAAATAAAAAGGTTGATTTTTCTTTTAAGAGTTGCCGTCCCGGAAATCACAAAGGTGGTAGCCATTTTTGCATATAGGGCAAAATAAAATGGGATCAGACATCACAGGGCTAGTGGATGGGATGGATTCTATTATATCTTTGATTGCTATATTGTATGGTGTTTTATCTTATGTTAAGAGAATACTATTACCTCTCTCAGGGGGATATTTCTGTAATGGTCCTTGTATTTTGTTCTGGAGTCTAAGGATGGAAACCCTGAGAGGGTAGGTGGAGTAGGGGGAAAAAGATAAAGAATCATAGTCTTATTTTTAACTGTTTTTATGTATTATGGGTTGAAAGTATGGTTGTTGTATATGGAACTTTTTTGACAAGGCCATAAGGCCAGTACAATAAAATTATTATTAACTCTTAAGAGACAGACTGGTAACCTGCTTTAGAATCGAGAGATGGTTTATTGAGCAGGGGCCGGACCAAAGGCTTCTTTAGGCAATCTGGCACCGTCTCCTCCTGAAGGGAGGTGTTAATTACCCTGGCCAGCACTAGCCCCAATGTCTCCCTGGAGGCCTTAACCAACCCTGATAGGCATGGATCTAATTTGGAAGTTGTGACCCGAACAGACTCCAGGACACCGGACACCTTGGCAAGTGTCACAGATTGAAATTCATCCCACAAAACCTGATCAGACAGGGAATTCCTAACCTCTGGCTCTGCCACTGCAACTGAAAAAGACGGGTCAAAGTTGAACTCAGTGAGAGTGATATTATCTGCAAAGTACGTTAAAAACATGTCATAGTGGGCCTTGGACAAATCCGGTTCCAGGCAGAGACAGGGAGGACCAACCAACCCCTTCACCATCCGGAACAGTTCCGCTGAATGTGAATCAGCAGATGCTATGAGGGAAGCAAAGAACCATTTATTTGCTTCCCTCACAGCCACAGCATAGGCTCTTAAAAACACTCTATTCTGCAACTGATCATCTTGAGAGCAAGTACGACATCACTGTTGCTCTAACTATCTCCCTTCATGCTTCAACTGCTCCAGGTCTTCTGTGAACCAGAAGAGGACACCTTGAAGCCACCAGATCAATGGCCTCATCAATGACCCCGTTCCAAAATGCTACAGGGTTATCGATGGAGTGGCCATCAAGGTCACCAGATATCTTCCCCAGAGCATTCCAGAACCCTTCCGGTTCCATAAGTCTCTGGGGATGGGCCATCTTAACTGGTCCTACACCCCTATGCTCAGGAAGGTGTGCCAGAATGAAGGCTCGCAGGAGGTAATGGTCCGACCACGGCAAGGGAGAACTCCCCACTCCCCCAATAATTGGATCCCCTGCTTCAAGGTCATTCAGTATATCAAGTCAAGACTATGTCCCCTCTCATGTACCAGGCCCACTATGACCTGCGGCAATCCCATGGTTGCCATGGCGGCCATGAATTCCTGCTCTGCCCCAAGCAATCTGGTGTCAGCAAAGATATTGAAGTCCCCCAACACAATGAGCTTAGGAGACCTTAAGACTAGGCGCGAATTCACACGTGCAGCAATTATCTGGATTTTTAAAAACTGGTTCTCAATAGTTCGCTGTTAACAAGTCCTGTTGCATTCACATGCATGCCATACCGTTTTTAAGTACAGTGAAATAATGCATTCAGACCTTCTTGTAGTGCGCGCTTACCCGGCTGCTCAGTGCGGTTCAGTTACAGGAAGTGGCCTGTGGGGAGCCAGAAGGTTGCTACTTTGTAAACAACATTCTTTGAGATGGCTCTAAACATTCTCACAACACACAACCTTCCAGCCAACATGGATTTTTTTTCCTTGTATGTTTAGAAAGGGTTGGAAGGAATGGTCATTCTGAAGGGTAGAGTGCTTTTTATACTAGAGAAGCTGAGACCATCATGTGGTCTATTATTTGAATAGGGTGAACATGCACAACCCAGTTATGAGAATGTTCGGAGCCAACTCAAAGAACGTTGCTTGCAAGGTAGCAACCTTCTGCTTTATCTCGCAGTCCGATCGGAGGGGGTGCCCCCTGCTTTCCTGCACGGGACTTCTAGACGGGGGGGGGGGGGGGGGATCAGGGAGTAAAGAGGGAGAGCCTGAGGCTGCTGGAAAGAAGCCCCTCGCATAGTGAGGCGCGCTGCTTCTCTCCCTGGTTTCTTTCCGGTATCCCGCTGCTGCTACTGCTGCAGCACTACGGCAGAGGCAGAGGCAGATGATTGAAAGGGACGGGAAGCATGGAGGGGAAGAACTTTTTTGGGGAGAAGCTGGCTGCAGCCTGCACCCAGCGAGGCAACTACAGGGCTCCAGCTGGTCTCACTGCTTCCGGTAGGGGCAGGAGTAAAACAGCGCACTTGGAAGCACGGTTGCATTCACATCAGAAAAGATTTCACACCAGTTAAAACCAGTACGATGTTGCTTTCACACTGCTGTTAAGTGCGGATTTATTGAAAACGGACAGCAAAAAGGTAGGTTTGAGTAGCTTTGAAAGTCGGATTTCTTTAGTGCGATATTGACCGCATTTAATCGAATTTATGTGTTCAGACATGCATGAAACATTCGTTTTTTAAAAAATTTTGCAAAAATCAGAACGTCTGAATCCCACCTAGGTCTGAAACCAGAGAGACTAGAGCAGTAAAGGATGCTGCTACTGTGACAGGGGTAGGGGGAAGGAAGAGGAGAGTAATGGGGGAAGGAAGGAGATAAAAGGGGTCTGGCGGTATTCACTCTCCTTAGAACCAAGCAGGGCATAAGAAGTTTCCTCAGGGTCTTGTTTGGGCTTTCCCTCCAAATTAGGGGCAACCCAACTCATCATCAGGACGGAGAGGAAGCCAGGGATGAGGGGGGACATGGAACACATCACACACACTGACTAGCTCAAGACCAACCTTCACAGGACCCAGGGCACAGTTTACTGACAAGTGAAGGAGGGCATAGGGGATGGGACCCCCGGGGTGGCTACACAGGGACGGAGCCGGGGGACAGGTGTGGAGGGGGAAAGGGCTCATAGTTAGAGCATACTGGTAAGGAAGGGGGGAGGGAATGAGGACATGGAGGTGAAGGGGGAAGAACAAGGACACCAATTAACTCACTCACTCTGCACAAGGGTAAAGGGTGGGATGGAAACAACAGGCTCGAGACACTTGGGAAGGAACAAACTAGACAAGGGCAAAACACACTTAACTTTTTCAGATGCTCACTTCACACAACCAAGGGCCAGCTTCTTTCAATGATTAACGGCAGGGTCCTGCTACCCTGCCAGCAACTTTATAGCCGTAGTGAAGGAGTTTGCATCTGGGGGTGGGGTCAAGGCCACTGGGTCTGTGGCGCGTGACTCTCCTTCGGGTTGCTGGGCAAACCAGGATGCATCCCGTCGCACCTGCAGTGGAGTCTGCGGCATGACAGCTAGGCAGTGGGGTGCTCAGTACACTAGCACAATCCCAATCCTGTCCCTGGCTGGACCCCTTGGTCCCTTTCTGGCCAACTGAAGCACAAGATGGAGACCCTCTATACTAGACTCGGTCTGCACTAAAAACCTCTGAGTGGCCAAACCATTTTTTTTTTAAATGGCTCCCTTCCCCCACCGCAACCCTCTGACCTAGGCTGGTTCTGGACAGACTACCCGGACGGAATGAGGTAGGCCAAAATGGGCCCTGACAACTCCTCCAGCCAGGTCTCCGTCGCACATACGCGAACATCAGCCCACTCCAAGATGGAATCATGAATGACTGAAGACTTATTGGCCATCGATCTCACATTAAACAGCACCAGCGATAGACCAGGGTCACCTGAGACCTCATCCAACTGGTTACCTGAGCCCAGCGGAAATCAAACGTGGGACTGGCACTAACCACAGGTCCTTTCATTCTCGATGGAATCCCCCCACTTAGATCCTCTTCCCAATGATGACTCCAATTGCTGCCGCTGTCCCACCTGGCAGTCCACCACCAGCCCAACTCCTCTCCCCCAACTAGCTCCCTGACCAAATGCCCCACCCCCAATCCCCAACACTGTCTCCCCCTCTCACAGGGGGATAAACACCCAGAGAGGGAAACCCACTGTCACCGGGGTTGGGGCCCTCACTCCTTTTAGAGGCTGTCCCCCCGTTTGCCCACCAGGCCAGCCGCAATCCAATTGCCTGTGCCCGCGTGGGTCCCCATGTGATCAGAATTCCTTCACTGCAATCAGAAAGCTTTCAGAGGCCCGCGCCCGTAGCCAAGCCTCCCCTTGATCTCCCAGCCCAGCCATAACGCAGAGAACATTCTCTGACCACCTGTACCTTGGAAGACTTTGCAGTGAAGTTGTCTTATAAGAAAAAGGTTAATCTAGGCTTTCACCTAGATAGGAGCACCCCCAAGTGAATTCCCCAAAGCCAAATAAAGACACAAGCACGCTAGGCTTGATTATAAAACATATATTGAATACATACAAGTACAAGGCTGTTGATCAGATAGTGCAAGTCCATAAATCAAACATAAAGTGCACGCATTCTATATCCACTGATATTCCCTGACTGTCTCTTACCCTAAGAGGTGCAATATAGGTCCATCAGATGCTGTCTCGGTCTGGATGTTGAAGACCGGGTTCAATTCTTAGTTCATGGCAAAGTTTTTAGTCCATAGTTTGCATTCTTGCCACAGCTACTCTACTGAGCTGTTAACTTGTTGAAGTCCAAGATGGAAGAGAGCTAATTCTTGAAGAAGTACTTCCTTCTTCTTCCTCGCAGGAGGCCCCAGGTTACTTCCTGTGTCTGCTGGCTATTGTCCTTCTTATTAGGTGGCCAGGGTGACCTGGCCGTTGCTTGGCAATAAACTGCCCACTTGTTATAACAAAGGGAATACCTCCCCCCACTCTGGCAACTTGATTCAGGATCTTGCTCCAACTGAGCTTACAATCTGTTAATTTACATTACACATTAGTGGTGGGACCCCGGGCCCATTACCGGCTACCGGATTTACCGGTTACCGGTTCTGTGAAAACCGGATTCCCGGATTAAATCCGGTATGCCGGTACCGGATTTATTTCATTGGTTTCAATGGGGCGCTGTGTCCCCATTGAAACCAATGAAATAAATT
>QEPC01012913.1:6190079-6203245 GCA_003113815.1 Sphenodon punctatus
ATAATAATAATAATAATAATAATAATAATAATAATAATAATTTTTGTCATGTATAAAAGCAGCCTTAGTATTTGCAAATAAACAGTTAAATGCATTTTTTAAATCCTTATTCTTAATCTACTGCTCATTATTTCATTACGTTATTATTTCTATACTGCCCCTCTCGCTGATCACAACTCGAGGCAGTTTACAAAACATTTAAAATATAAATGAAATAACATAATACATAGATAAAATACATAATCAATAACAGTTTCATCAACACATATAAATACATTAGCCCCAGGATAGAAAAATACATCACCATATTCCCATGTCCACCCCATCCTATACACCCCCGAACTGCTCTCTCTCACCAAAGTACCATTCCACCCCTCCCCAAACATCTTGTACCCCTCCTCTCACCAGGGGTACCAAGACCCTCTTCCTAACCCATTCCCCCTTCACTCCCTGCTCTCTCCAGGGAGTGAAAACTATCTCCCCATAACCCACCCACCAGTTCCTGAGATTACTAATTGCACAATCAAAAACACCCCCTAACAAACATCGCTGCTTCCCATCAAAACCTCCCCCACAATCCTCATTATAAGTAACTGTATCAAGAAGTTTGGAATCATTTATATTATTTGTCTGTTCTGCACTGATTTCCAATTGGGCTCCCTTGTCTTTCATATCCTCTATTTTAGGAAACTCTAATTTCCCTGGATTAACATCATCCTTTGGAGATTCCTTTGTCCAAATCATGTGCTCCTCAGCACCAGTCATCTTTCCCCCAGATTCTAATTTAAAAAATGCTCTGTCTCCTTTTTCATTTTTAGTACCAGCAGACGCGTTCTGTTCTGGTTAAGGTGGAGTCCATCCTGATGTATGGTTTCTCCTTCCCCAAGTCCTAATTAATCTAAATACCTCCTCCCTGCACTATTGTCCATTCCACACAATAAGACTCTGAAGCTCAACCTGCTTCTGCAGTCCAGCACATGGAATTGGGAGCATTTCTGAGAATGTTCTGGACTTCAATCTCCTACCTAGAAGCCTAAATTTGGCCTCCAGAACTCCCCTCCTACATCTTCCTATGTCATTAGTACCCACATATACCACAACAACTGGTTCTTCCCCAGCACTCTTTAGAATTCTGTCTAGGTGACATGTGAGGTCCATTACCTTCCCCCCCATGCAGGCAATTTACTATGCAATTCTCATGGTTACAGCAACCAGCAACCCATCTATGTAAATTTATTAAAGTTAATTCACCAACTATCATGGCTATCCTATTCCCACCATTCTGGGAACACACCCCTGGAGATGTATCCTTGGTGTGAGAGGTTAACACATTGCCTAGCAGGCAGGTCCCAGCTATGGGATCACTTCCAGTCATTACAGTTTGATGTTCTCCTTCCTGAAGGCCTTGCTCCTCCAAGGCTGCCAGAGTGGAGGTGGGACCACTCAACTATGTTCCTGAAGGACTCCTCTATATACCTTTCTGTCTGCCTCAGCTCTGTCACTCCTGCCACTCTAGCCTCCAGAGACCTCATATGTTTTCTGAGAGCTAGGAGCTCTTGGCACCAGGTGCACACGTACAACCTCTTCCCAACAGGAAGATAATAATATGTGTTGCACTCTGTGCAAAAGACTGGATAGCCCCCATCCCACTCTGCTGGGTTCTACATCTCCTTTTTTAAAGGGAGGAATGCTTAAACCAAGTTTGTTTCCTGAGTCACTGAACTCTGGAACCTTTTAGTTTAGACATTTAGTAACAGCTGTTTAATGATACTTCCTACTTTTAGGGCTACCTAGCCACCACAGCAGTTTTCAAAGGTTATTCAACTGCAGAGGGTATGCAACATTTCACAACCACTGTCAGCATCCTGGTCAGGGGGTCAATAATATAGCTCAACTACTATCTGCTTTCTGTTTAAACATGGAATTTCTGTTCATAGTGATTCCAGGTGATAGTTTGTGTCAGGTATCATTGTATCAGGCTTGATGCAATGCCTCTTTTAACATACAGGGCTGCTTCACCTCCAGTACAATTAACTCTGTCCTTTCTATATATTTCATTCATCATTTTCATGTACAAAAGATGCTATTTGGGACACAAATAAGGGTCAAAATCTGAGCATGATTCCTCTCTCTTCAAGAAATATAATTCTATTTAGCACAAAAGGTCTAGAGAAAGGACATTTATTCAAACCACATTAGAATAATAGAATCTGACTTAAACTGAAGGAAACAATTAGACTGCCATTCTGCACTAATATCCTCCCACTGTGCCTAGAAGAGTGCTTGATGCTGAATATCATACACCCTGTACTATAGACAATGTTATCGTTAATGCTCTGGGAAGGTAACTCCACCTTTTATTCATCAAATAATACAATAAGATACATGCACCACAAAATATATACATTAGAGCTAAAACAAGATTTAGCCAAAATGGGATATCTCATTGAAATCCAGATTCCCAATACTTTCTCAGTTGAATCAAGAACCTCTTGGTACTGGTGTTGTCTCGACCAATGTTTTGTTTCTTGCTTTACAGACTTTCTATTAACCACAATCATGTTTACACCTTTGCCATCCATCTCAAATCCTGAGAGCTAATACCATTGCAATACCATATTTCTTGCACTCAATTTTCCCTTGTATTTTCTTGTCACTCATTGACTGGTACAAGGATTCCTTTACTAATTTGCAATCCAGTTACAAATTGGTCAAATCAAAGAGAACAACATAAAACAACACTTCTGATTGGAGGCACTGGTGTGGAGGTTAAGGGGCACTGTAGGGAGGTTATGTTGTGGGCTATATGCATAGTGATAACCTCAGAAATGCGGAAACAACAAGCCTGGAAGTAAAATGGTACCTGTGGCAATGTGGTAAGTGTTAAATTAATGGTATGAGTGGTAAACTGTAAGTGGAAAGTCAAAAAATCAGGATGGTATCTCATGGTATTGCGAGAAATGAGAAATTGCTTCAGTGTCAGGAAACAGCTGCAAAATCGATCCCGGTTCCCAATGTGTCAAAATTTCACATGAGCAGCAATTTAGCTGTTTGTTTCAGCCCAGCCCTAATACACATACACAATTTTTTTAAAAAAGATATTCCTTTCTGTAAAATCTTACAGCTAAAGAGAGAATTTAAGACACCGGACACACTGGAGAGAGAGAGCTTCTCAAATATTTTTTGAGTGAATGATACAGTTACTCAGGAGAGGTGGATACATCAATCCCAGTCCCATTGCTTCCCAGCCACAGTACCTAGCATCAGAGCATTGTGTGTGGGAAGCTGTGGCCTGCCTTTGAAACTGACAAGCCCTGGCTGGTGCACTATGGAACCTGACTCTGCAGCACTCCCATCTGGGGTGTGCCAGTTTCTCTGGGTAATGGTTGCATTTTTGGGCATCGGACACCCAATTGGTCCTTGGGTAGCCCATTGGGTACTCAATTGTGTGCATAAAAATTTGGGCACTACCTGTGGGTACTAATTTTAGTACCCAATGCAGTTCTAATTCAGGGCCCTAGAAACCAGCAACACAATCTTAAATTCAATCCAGCCCTCAAAGGCAGTCAAAGGAGAGAATGCTTGGTAAGGGTAAGATGATCACCGCTGCCTAAACCAGCAAGCAGCCATGCTGCCACATTCTGAACAAAGTGCAAGCGCCAGAGAAGCACTACTGGAAGTTCTTAGAAAAGGGAAATACAAAAATAAAGCCTCATGGTCACCGGGACATGAATCACTGTGGCAGGGTCAGTCTGTGATAAATAATGACATAGCCTATGCAAATTGCGTAGCTGAAGAAAGCATCTCTGAACCATGTCCAGTACCTGAGTTTTCATAGACAGGGCATGATCAAAAATGACGCTTAAGTTTTTTACCCCAACCCATCACCTTTACTCAGACTCAGTCAACATGCCCTGGGAGGCAAGGGCATCCTAATCTTGGCTGCCCCTCCCCATCAGCATCACCTCAGTCTTCCATGGATTAAGTACAAGGTGGCTCTGATGCATCCAGCCAGCCATATCGTTCAGACATTCTTCCAAGGCAGAGGCTGAGGAAACTGTCGTCATGGGCCAAGAGATATACAGTTGTGTATTATCAGCGATGATACTCACCCCCATGCTATCATGATATCCCCCAAGAGGATATGTTGAACAATATGGGAGAAAGGATTGAACCTTGGGGAATGCCACATTTCAGGTCTCTCAGAGATGACTCACATAACCATCCACCACCATTGATAGACTCTGCTCGTCTAGGTATGACTAACCACCAACTGGTAGCTCCCATCACACCAGTAACATCCCTTAGTTGCTGAAGCTGCTTACTACTTCATCTACCTTCTTGCATAACCAAGAATTGAATAGTTCCTGGGAATTTAGATTTTTACATCATCTGAATCCTGATTCTTGAATGGCCACAAACCTTATGCGTTTCTGCCAGGTTGATCAAGCAACTTCTGATTTCAGTATCACTACATTACTCGGTTAATGTAGGAGCAACTTGACATAATTTCAAATAACTTGGGGATAATCCAGTATTTTTTTAATGTCAGGAGAACAGGAATTTCTCTTGTGAGATATTCCATCCAAGAAACATCTCAAGAAGACTAAGGCAAAAATGAGTGAAGAGGAAAGAAAAGAACTTTGGGGATTTTAAATGAGCCACTGAAAGAAAATAAGGTGCTGTAAATTGACCAGCTGGAAAAATAAATTTGGATGTCCATGCTTGTTTAGTGTTAACCTTCATCTCATATGGGCTTCTTCATTAACAATGGTTGCGTATATAGAAGTGTGTTAATACATGACAATTCACAAGAGGATGTAACAAAAGATATTTGTTATATGTATATAAAAACGTGTATTTTAAAAAGCAAACTGGCATTTGGATATTTCCACTAATAGAAATTACTGAACAGGCATGTTTTCAGAGAAGAACCAAAAAAAGAAAGAACACTTATTGTCAAGTATTCGGGATGCTGTTCAAAAAGTAAAAGATAGAATAAAAAATGTATAAATATGAGAACTGGGAGAGAGAAGCTTGAGTAGGATGTATAGAATGGGAGGGAGTGCAGGGGAGATGAAGGCATGATCCATACTTTAAAGTGAGAAGACATTTCACTGGAGAAAATAAGGCAGGGCAGAAATCCAAGAAACAGGTAAGCTATGATCATAATGGCAGTAAAGGAGTAAGAACTGCTTTGAATATTCCGGATTAGTTATGGAGGGAGACAAGGCAGAGGAAGAGGAGACAGCAGCCAAAATGAGATGCTTCCAGATTATGGGATGGAGTTTTGGCAGGAGAAATAGAGAGGGAAAGATTCATATTTGAGATATTGTAGAAGACAAAAGGAAAATAATAGTCAGGGATGAGCTGCAAACATATTTATTTATTTAGTCAATTTTTATCCCACCCTTTCCTGAAGGTTCAGGGCAGTTAACAGCATCATAAAAACAAGCATAGAAAATACAAGATACTAAATAAAATATCCATACAACCCCTGCAATTCTTACCCCTCTCTGTTAAATGACTGGTCAAATAAATAGGTATTATGCTGTCTCCAGAAGACAGCTGATCCTCCATGGGAAGGGTGTTTCAGAGCCGTGGAGAAATGATACAATTTGCATTAAAGTGCACTCAGCCGATGTTAGGCCCTATTCACACAGACACTCTAACACTGATAAAATGGATATTACATTTTATTATAGATCGTTTTTACATGGACACCCGCTCCCCCCTGGGTGTGCGGGCAGGAGGGTGTTCTGCAGTGCCGGTGGGGGCGTCCATGTAAACAGCCAATGGTGGGGATGGGTGTGCAGTTGGTATTTGCCCTCGCGGGCGATCACCACCCATTTCCACCCACAGAGCCCTCTGGAAAACTAGAGGATGCCCCATGAATGGAGATGGGTGGCGATGGGTGGAGGTGTGTGTGTATCCATGTAAAGGGACACACACCTCCACCCACCGCGCCATCACACCCATCCCCCCACCCACTCCCGTCTGTGTAAAAATGGCCATACATGTTGCAGGGCACTCATAGAGCACACCTGCAGCTCTGCAACATGTATAATAAAATGTAACACCCATTTTATCAGTGTTAGAGTCTCTGTGTGAAAAGGGTCTTAGAAGCCACAAGGGGGGATAAGAGGGGAGGCTGGTTTGGAAAAGCCATTCCAATTTTGTGGAAAGGTTCTGTGCAATTGGAATGGTTTATTAAAATCCCAACTGGATGCTTTGTGCATACACACAATTGTGGCCATGATTCTTCACATGCACAGCAGCCATTTTAATTTCAGTTTGGTCCGAGTTCCAATCAGACTGAATGAAACACACAGTTTCCCTCTCCCTCCTCCCCCTCCCACCCCTCTCCCTCCTCCCCCTCCTTCTCTCATGTCCTCCTTCTCCCCTGCCTCCCTTAAGGAAATCTCCTCTCTGCTCGCCTCCTCCAACCCTTCCACTTGCCCCCTTGATCCCATTCCTTCCCGCCTCCTCACCTCCATTACTCCCACTGTCGCCCCTTCCTTCCTGCACATCATCAACCTCTCCCTCTCTACTGGCTCTTTCCCTTCTGCCTTCAAACATGCCACAGTCTCTCCTATTCTCAAAAAGTCCACTCTTGACCCCTCTGACCCTTCTAGCTATCGTCCTGTCTCACTCCTTCCTTTTGCTTCCAAGCTGCTTGAACGTGTTGTCTACTCCCGCTGCCTTGACTTCCTATCCTCCAACTCCTCCCTTGACCCCCTCCAATCTGGCTTCCGCCCCCTTCATTCTACTGAAACTGCTCTCGCTAAGATCACCAACGATCTTCTGGTGGCTAAATCTAAACGTCTCTATTCCATTCTTGTCCTCCTTGATCTCTCTGCTGCCTTCGATACTGTTGACCACTCACTCTTGCTGGATTCCCTTCACTCCCTTGGCTTTTGTGGCTCTGTCCATAACTGGTTCTCCTCCTACCTCTCTGACCGCTCCTTTAATGTGTCTCTCTCCAACTCCACCTCCTCCTCCTTCCCCCTCTCAGTTGGTGTTCCTCAAGGCTCTGTTCTTGGCCCTCTCCTCTTCTCGATCTATACCTCATCCTTAGGCAAACTCATTGCCTCCCATGGCTTCCAATACCACCTCTATGCTGATGACACTCAACTCTATCTCTCTACTCCCTCTCTCTCTCCCTCTGTTCAAGCTCGTCTCATCAACTGTCTCTCTGACATCTCTACCTGGATGTCTCAACGTCAACTCAAACTCAACATGGCTAAAACTGAACTCCTTATCTTCCCCCCTCATCCTTCCTCTCCTTCCTCACTGTCAATAACTATTGATGGAGTCACCATCCTGCCTGTCCCCCAAGCCCGTAGCCTAGGCTTCATCTTTGACTCAGCCCTTTCTTTTAAACCCTACATTGACTCTGTTGCTAAATCCTGTCGCTTCTCCCTCCATAACATTGCTAAGATTCGCCCTTTTCTCTCTGTCTCGTCTGCCAAAACTCTTGTTCATGCTCTGGTCATCTCTCGCCTCGATTACTGTAACCTCCTTCTCACTGGCCTTCCCCGGTCTCACCTTTCTCCCCTCATCTCTGTCCAAAACTCTGCTGCCAGGGTCATCTACCTCGCCAGTCGCTTCGACCATGTGCAGCCCCTCCTCTCTTCGCTTCACTGGCTTCCCCTTCCTGAACGAATCCTGCACAAGCTCCTAGTCTTCACCTATAAAGCTCTTCACAACCTTGCTCCCCCCTACCTCTCTGCACTTATCGCCCTCCATACTCCAGCCCGTGCACTTCGCTCCTCCTCTGTCCCTTCTCTCACCCTTCCACGCCTTCCCTGCTCCCCTAAGCGCCTTCGTCCCTTCTCACTTGCTGCCCCCCATGCCTGGAACTCCCTCCCTGTCCACATCCGCCTTGCCCCCTCCCTTCATACCTTCAAATCTCTCCTTAAAACTCACCTCTTTCGCTCTGCTCTGTCTGACTCTTTATCCTGCTGAGCCACTATTCCTATACCTACGATCGGTTTACCCTTATCCTTGCAACATGGACCTGCCTGCTGTCATTCTCATCGTAACCAAGCCAAGTACGTGCACTTGAGACCTCGCATCTTCATGAATGTTAGACCCCTTGTCTCTCCCTCTGTTCCCCTTCCTAAGTCTCTCCCCCAGCTCCTGTCTCTCAGATTGTAAGCCCTAGGGGCAGGGACCGTGTCTATCTTATTACTTTATAAAGTGCCAGGTACACTGCTGGCGCTATATAAATGTTTGTTAATAATAATAATAATAATAACAGTTCTGACAGAATAGGAACTGGGCTGAAAGTTTGTTTTCAGCCCTAGGCAGTCCTTTATGGCCCAGGCCATCTAAGGTTTCATAGGTCAAACTAGAGGTGTGCACCAGGGACCCATGTTGTTATTCATTTTTGTTTTTTGTTTTTGTTATTTAAATATTTCATTTTTATAAATATCAAAATTTCATTTTTGTTTTTGCTTTCATGTTCGATTTCCATTGGTTTCAATGGAAAACACATTTTTGGCTGTAACCTTTTTGTTTTTCATTACATGTGGATGAAATGTGAAGGGATTGTACCTTCAATGGAATGCATTATGTGTTTCCAATTTCAGAAAGACTGGTGAAATAATCCAATTTTAAAAAAAGCTGAATTATGCTATTTTGCAAAAATCTGCATATACTTTCCTGGCCGTAACTTTGTCTCCCATCTAATGTGGGTGAAACCTGGCAAGTTTATACACCTCTGAATCCTGGCAAGTTTATACCCCTCAGGATCATCTCTGCCACATATTGGAATGATGTGATAAAGGGTCCCAATTTTATAAGCCTGGACAGTATATGCAGAGAATGAGCCTATGCCATTGATTCTCATATGTGTCATTGTGGTATAAGATCTGTTTGTGATGCCAATTGGTCAGCAGAAATGTCAACCAAACATTCTCATTCTGTGCTGTGACCATCCCAACTTCTCTCCTCCACTTGTTACTGGGAAGTCGGAAGCATCTGTTTAGGAAAGAGCCTATAGAGATTCTCTTATGTCCTCTGTCACAGTGCTGCAGGATGTGATTGTGATGATAATTGGCCAGTCTGGATGTATAAACCATGGGCGTTTTCAGACGTGACGGGGCCAATTGGCCCCGTCATGAAATCAATGAATTCATCCCCCACCGGGATGACCCATAACGCCCTAACAGACGTGCCAGGGGATCCCGGCGGGGAATCGGGGAGGGGGGGCACGCGGCACAACGTGCGGCCACACCACCACGCCCCCTCCACGCTCCCCGCCGCCTGCCCTCTGGGGAGACGGGTGGCTGCCGCGGTCAATGCCGCTGCAGCACTCACCAGCTATGGCCACGGGCCGGAATCCCTGAGGGGATTCCGGGCCATGGCCACCGTCCAGACATGACGGCAGGGGTCCCCCCGGTGGGGAATCGCCTTCACCACGTGACGGTCTCTGGTCCCGCTGCTCCATCCGCTCATGTGGTGAATGTGATTCCCCGCTGTGGTAACATCTGGGGGGAACATTCGTTCCCCCCAACAGACGTTACGTGGTCCAAGCCACCACAGGGAATTGACTGTGGTTGACATTGACCACGTAACGTCTGAAAATACCCCATGTCTCCTGATTGCTGGGATGCTATCTCCAAAGTCCCAGTTATGTCTGCCTCAGGGCCTGCCCCTATGCCCACCTCAACGCCACCACCGATTGGTCCTTTAAAGTCGGAAGTATTCAGTAATTGGCCAGTGAATGAATGTGGCTGTCAGTCTGTTGGGTTGTTCCACATCCTCCATCCTACAACCTCCCTTCCTCTGCCATGCCAGGCGACTGCTTCTGACTGGCACTGCATGTGCTGCTATTTGTCTGAATAATAGTTTTCAGGGGGACAACTTCAATTGTCTTCCTGTGATCTTAGAAACTTGTTCTTAGCACATTTGGAGCACTCCTAAACTATAGATGTTTTTTATATACTGGAGCTTGGGAGCCCTTCATTAGTAGATGTTACTTCCACTGCTGCAAGAACCAAACGCCTAGAAAAGACGGGTCCTACTTTGTATGCACAAACTCAATTGTTTTTATGCGTCCACTCTTTTCCCCATTGCAAGTCCAAGCAAAAGGATTTAAACCATACTTGGACTGGTAATAAATTTCACTAATGGGTAGTGCAATTTACATGCCACAGGGGACTATTTTTCCTTTGTCTAAAGCATTGCATCAACCTTTATAGCTAGAGAATTGAACTATTAGAGAAAATCCTGGTCTTGCAGAAGTTAGTGGGAGTTTTGCCACTGACTTCAATGGAGCCAGAACTTCATATATAATGCTTATTACAGGTGTGTCATGTAGATTTCTCTAGTTAATTTTGTTCCATTCCAAACACTTTCAGTTTAGAGGGTTTGGATATTTTTTTAACTTTACCATTTCATTCCTCTTTTTCTTTTGCTTGGCCAGCTCAGGGAGTCAGCCTGTGAACTATGAAAGTGATTCTTTTTGGCATTTGGCTCTTTAGCAGATTCCTTAGGCCCTTGTTTTGTCAGTTTCACATTTGCCTCTGGCTCTGACAAGTCAGGAGGCTTCTTCTCTCTCTTGTGGCGGGATTCCCTTTCCTGCTGAGGCTTCTAGCAAGCTCTATAGTGCAGATGTTTTCTTTCTGTATGGGCTGTGTGTGCACACAGAATAAACCTCTTTATGGTGCAAGAAATATTTGATTTTTGCCCATGTGTTTTCTTCTGAAGCCTACTCTCATGTCAGCATCTACATCCAGTTGTGCATGCATGATTCGAGAGTGAATATTTTATGTCGTGGATATGGAAGAGAGTCTGTGAATTTTAGTCTCTGTCCCATGTAATCCTTACATCTATAAGTGGGAGGGTTTAAACTGATGCTAAACCCACAAAATCACAGAAATGATGTTAGAGTCACATTTTGATGCAGATTTGGATTCTACACACCCTTAAAGTTATAGGTGTTCAGATCAAAGCTCTTGGTTTGGCTCCCCACTACAGTTTTGTTATGACACTAAATCTCCTAGATCATTTTCACTTTACATGTAGAGACCCATTTTATTCTTGAATGTGGTTTTCATGCCAAGCTCAGTCTTCTCTTTTAAATATCTCCAAAAAACTGTCAGAGCAAAGCCTGCATAGAAAACTTACTTTCATTAATCCTTCTTGTATAATTTAATTTACTTTTATATTTCACAGATTTCTCATTGGCCCCTTATGACCACACTAGATAAATATGTTCATAGGCTGCACATCCCACAATAAAGGACGTTTTTACACAGACGTGCCTCCCCCCCCACCCCGCTTGGGGGGCATCCAAGTATACAGCCGGTGGTGGGNCCGTGGGCGGTGGGGATGGGTGCGTGGGTGCTCCCATGCAACACCCACCTCCACCCATTGCACACCCATCTCCGCCCACCTCCACCCACGGAGCCCTCCGGAAAACCGGACAAAACACCCATCCCCCCACCCAACTCCGTCTGTGAAAAAATGGCCAAAGACGAAGGGCTGCTTAATCAAAAAGATCACTTCTCCTGAGAATAAACCCATTCTTAGCATCTACACATATACATCTATACATTAAGGGCAAAATTTGCTCCTTTACATAAGAAAACAGGGTTCATTTTTTCCTTTTTCTTTCTTCCCACCTGCATCTACTGCTCTTAAATAAACTGAGATTGCATCAGGCCTTCAATATTTCTGCCCAGTCCTGCAATTTATCCCTGTGACTTCTACACTTAAATTCCTAGATATTTCAATTTCTCATAAGAACTTTGTCAGCTAACCCAAAAGGAACTTCACACCTTAGCGTTCCAAATAATAGTTTTCCAATCTAATCTGATGCACTCATACTTAAGAAAATTAACAGCTGTAATTCATGTGACATTACAATTAATATCTATTAGTTTAGTTAATTTATCAAAGTTTTACATTAGCGCATAATGACTGTTTTATTTAGAAGTTAGTAATTAATGCATAATAGATGAATAGTGATCCTTTCTATAACTGTAATTTTGCTACCATTTATTTTGTAATAAGGTAATTAATTGATATAATTACTAAAAAAAAGTATAGGCTGTATATTTATTAGTTGAATGCATGAGAAATGAAAAGGAGCTAGCTTTGGGATTTTTCAAGGCATTTATATAATTTTAATACACATGTATTGGTACCCATAAGTGTAATCATAATATTTAAAAAATAAAACATTATGAACTATCTGTCTCATTCAAGTGCAGCTAAATGGAAATTGCTGATACTTTAGGGGTACATTATCAAAGCAGTGTGTGGGGTTTTAGCCTCAAGGTTCCCACTGATTTTAATGGGAGTTGCCTGGCAGAGTCTCTGTGCAACACTTTGAAAAATTTCCCCTCAATCTAATAGGTTGCCACTAATCCTATGGAGAGCAAAGTGTGGTACGTGGAGCCTCATCCATCATTTTGACACATTTCTCCATGGAATGAGTGAAGATTGGAGGGGAAAATTATCATCTAATACTATGGATGCTTGCTCTTTGAAAATAATTTCAACCATCCTCACTTCCCGACTCTCTAATGTTCCATTTTTCTGCTGCATTTCTAGTCAGCTACATACTTTTGTTGGCAAATTGGGGCATTTCTTGATGAAGTTTGCATCAGGCAGACAAATCCTGGCTCTACAACTCTTCCAGATTTGGAACTGGCAGGACTCTATACGCACCGAGTCCCATGAGGATGGAACCATCTCTTTAGAGGCAGGTGCTTGGAAACTCAGTAGCTGGCAAGAGTCTGTGACTGGTGGCAAGACACAGGGTATTTTCAGACGTTACGAGATCACGCTCAACCACAGTGAACCACGGTCAACCCTGCGGCGGGGCCAAGGCGCCCTGAACGTCTGTTTGGCAGTCGCCAGATGTTCACCATGCTCAATACCCGCACGGGGTCAATTTCAACCACGCTTCCCGGGCTCCCCGCACCAATTCCCGTGGACGCGTGGTCAATGAGATCCCCACCCGGGATCAACCAAACGTAACATCTGGATGCCAAACACCGCCCGGGATCGGAAATGATCCCCAGGCATGGGCAATGCACGTAACGGCGCTGCCAGGCAACCAGCATCAACACACTCACTGGAGGGAGATTTAAAGGGGAAAACGCAGCTGACTAACATGGCGGGATGGAGCGAGGAGGAGGAAGAGAGTG
>QEPC01012913.1:6205578-6217023 GCA_003113815.1 Sphenodon punctatus
GGGGGGGGGAGGTGAGCTCTATGAGCTCCATGGCCCAGACCAGGCATAGACCCAGGGTCCGGGGGAGTCTGGGGGGAGGGATAGGAGGGGTAGGGCGGTGTAGGGGGGGCAGAGATGGTGGCAGGGCACAACCGGTTATGAGGGAATGTGTGTCACTGTACACATGGGTGATAATAAAGGTGTAAATGGAAAAGTGGCTCCTGGTCCTGTATGTGGGAGACTGGGGGATGGGGCAACCATGGGCATGGAGGGACCGGTCAGAGGAACCCCGGGGGGTGGTCCAGATCGGTGGGCACCCCCCCTGCATGGGCGCTGTCCTCCGTGAGCACCTTGTGCGGCTGGATGCCAGCTGCCACAACAACACCACCACCCCTTGGTGTTTGCGGCACCTTGGCCTTGGAGTGCTGAGTAGTTGGTATGTGAGAGCTATGGTGTTGTGCAGCTGTGCTGGGTCCACACCCCATGCCTTGCTCTGTTGTGCTACAATGTTGCAGCCCGTGGCCGCTTCCCCTGTCCTTGGGACCCCCGGGAGGCCCCTCGGCCCCGGAAGGTGTGTGAGGCCCCCAGAGCTCCGTGCTATTCTCCCCAGGCAGTTGGACCATGGCTGCTTGTCCATCCTCAGGGCTCCTGCTTCCTGTACCCCATTGGGGCCCCCATATCTGGACCTACACCGAGACCATGTCCCTCTGTGACCTGTGGCGTAGCCCTGCCGTGCAGCTTCTCCTGGGCAGGCCGGACAGCCACTCGTCCGCCTTCGTGAGCCTGAGCTCTGGACTCCACTACCTCAGCTACGAAGCGAGTGCACAAGATTGCCGGCTCCATGCCAAGACCCTGGGGCTGGTCCGCTTCCCTGTTGGGCGCGTCCCGGTGAATAGGTGTTTGCATGTGCCCTGGTCCGGGTCTGAGACCATGAGTGCGCTGTGGGTGTGCAGCCTGGGAGCCTTCTCGCAGTGCCTTGCTGAGGGGGGCCCAGCCTTGGCCGTGTCCTACTTTGGCAGCGTTAATGGGGCGCGTGGGTACCAGCACACACATTGACCGTGTATCACCGGCTTCTGGGGCTGGGGCATCTTCATTGGCCCCCGCCTGCAGCCTGCTGTGTAACGGAGCCTTCCGTGGCAGAGATGTCGGCACTGGGGCGGGTATGGTCCTGTCCAGATGTCCAGTTGGGGCTGTCTGTGCATGACCCCTTTGAGGCTTACTACCTGATCGCCCACCACATGTCCGTGCTGGGGTATCACTGGGGCATGATCCATTGGCCCTACCTGGTTCATCAGGCTGGGAACCCTGGGCCTGGGCCCCTAGCTGCCCCCAACGGCTGCCTGTGAGCCCCTAGCTCCCTCCCTGGACCCCTTGTGTCCTGGACCGTGTGGGCTTCGGGACCTGCTCGTGGGCCTGACCCCGGTGCCTGCCACCACCCTACTGTCTCTGCCTTGCTCCCACGACGCCTGGGTCCCTGTGTGCTGCTGCTTCAGCTGTGTAACTGGGCCCCCTCTGGGCCGCTCTTCCCCCTCCTGGGTTGCTTGTGTGCCCCGGGAGTCTGGGGCCCAAGGACTGCCCCTCCCGAGCTCCTTCACTGATGGGGCCACCCATACGTGGAACTGCTGTGCTGGACTGCCTCTCCTGCCTGCCATTCATTTGCCCCTCGGTGGGATGCCTTGACTGCATGTGCCTCCTGGGCCCTTCCAGGCTGGTTCGCTGTGACATCTGGCCACCTGTTGTGGCATTCGCCAGAGCTGCAGGGCCCCCCCTTTCCGGGACTGTGTGTTTGCTGTGGGGGTGCCTGTGGGGACTGTTCTGCTGTGGGGTGGGATGTACCTGGTGCCGGTGTCCCGCCCTGCCCCTGTGCCCATTCCTCCCCTCGTCCTGGCCTTGCAGCCCCCCTGCCCCCCCGGTGCCCGGCCTGCCTCGCGTGGTGTCCGGTCGCCCATGTCCCCCCCTTCCCTTTTTCCCCTATCCTCCGTGCCTGCGTGTGTGTGTGTGTGTGTGTGTGTGTGTGTGTGTATGTGTGTGTGTGTGTGTGTGTGGTTGTGGTTGTGTGGGATTGGGCCGGCATGTGCTGGTGCTGTGGGTGCCCCCGAGTCCCCGTTGTGTGTGTGTGTGCGTGCGTGTGTGTGCCTGCTGTGTGTGGTACCTGTGCGCCTGTTCTCCCTCTACCCCCTCCCTTCCTGTTTCCCTTGTGTGGGCATTCCCTTTTGTGCCTTTTGGTTTCGTTTGCCCTCAGGCGGCCATGTCTGTGTCCCACCCCTTCCCGGGGGATTCTTGGTGTGCTCACCATGACTGGGAATCGGCGTAACGTCTGTTGCACTGCCCCGGTCCGTGATCTGGCAGCCCGATTCCCATCCATGATCCTGGTCCTGTCACGTCTGTTCGGGGCTTTCATTGGCCCCGGGGGGTTGTTGTTCTGTTCACCCCCACCGGGAATCCACTGTGGTGAACCTCCCGCCCGTAACGTCTGAAATCACTCACAAAGGGATTTCCTAGCCAACAGGTGCCTTTTGGAGTACAAAGATGAATCCATTACAATAAGCCTTTTATCCCCCACAGTATCAGTGGGAGCTGGGAGGTGAGGGGACAGAGAAGGGGAAGTCATGCTAGTCATATGGCAAATGCTCCCCTTCATCAAAAAATACAAACAAAAACCCAACCTTCCATAAAGGTAACTTTGTTGATGAAACACATGTTTAGGAATGTTGCCCCCATTCAATGAACAAAGGCATGAGGGTTATTGGTATTCTAGGGCTGCAGAAACCCCTACATACAAAATAAAGAAAAAGTAGTATTGGATTACACAAAGTGCTTCCACCACCATTTCATTGCCCAATAATTGATACTGCCAGCAAGGTGCTTGTAATATTTCATGGCAAAAAGACACTGACAATGACTTGATAATTGTTCTCTTCTTTTCACTGGCCACAGGCATCTCCTGTCAGGCCATTGTCTTGTCTTCCACCCAAACCCCACTTTTTGTTAGATTGGTCGCTCTCCACCCCATGCTGGGCCCAGACAATCTTTTCTGGCTACTGAGGATGGGTATGTGTGGTCGGGGTGTGGCGGGACCTCTGACAGTGGCCCACCCACCTCGCTTCCCTGCAGAGAGTTCCCTGGTCTTGGTGCTAGCCCTGCAGTGTGGCAGCTGCACTTGCATGCCATGGAGTGCGTGGGGGATTTTCCCCACCCAGCTTGCGTGGCTCCACTCAGTGTTTCCAATGAGACAGTCCCATCCTTCTGTGGAGATGGAGAGATGGTGGGACTGATCCCAAAACCTACGAATGAGTGCACATGGCACACGTGACACGCGTGTAACCCCACATGCAACCTATGTGCACCCCTATTAGAAGACTGTGGCATGTGTACAAACCACACGGAAATCACGCAAACCTTGCGCACACATAACTAAGCCTGAGTTCTGGAATCACACCCAAAGGTTGCAATCACACAGTGGAGAGTAGATGGCTGCTTGCCCCGCGCCAGGGAATGGTAAACATCTGGTGGCCACTGGCCATGCCATCTGCTGCCTCTCAGGGTAAGACTGCTGATGTGGAGTAACACTGTCCAAATTGGGTTAGCCTCTCTTGTCGCTTCACCCAAATTTAACAGGTTAACCCTGTAAAATGACTGGGGAGGAAATGATATGAGGGAAACATTGTAGAGGTTTCCTTCCCTCCGAGCTCTTTCTACAAGAGGAAGATAGGTGGGGAAGAGATGATTGAGCCCACAGAGATTAAAATCTGCATAATCATTTTAACTTCCACCAAGATTTAGGCTACTAAAAAAAAGGTACAACTCAAGTGGCTTTTAAAATGTATTATGACATTGTACTTTTAAGTTAAAAGCTTATAAACAACCAGAAAATACACAAGTGAAAGACTAGAGTGTGCATTTTCCGAAAGAGAGAAACTCTAATTTTTCAGGCAGATTGATTGCAAAACTCCTTCCAAGAAACGCAAAAATACAGAAGATCTCTCTGACACAAAAGCACCTAGTAGATATTCTGACTGGTAAATTATAGCCTAAGAACTGTTACTGTTTGAAGAAGATGTTGACGTGTGAGGAAACTAGTGATACTTTGTTATGATAAATAAAATTTTGACAGTTGCAAAGACTTGATGCACAAAGCAGGAAACATGTATGAATGGAGTGGACCTATAACCATCTTGCAAAAAAGAAACCAGTCACTTGATTCTTCTTTTCAGATTAATAAAAGAGGTGCTATTCACCACAGCAAGTAGCTTTCTTTAAGCCAAAAGAACTGACAGGAGATTGGATAGAGCCGGATTCTCAGCTGGCCACCTGAGGAGCCCTCCTGCTAGTAGCTCTGAAAGAGGTATCAAAGATAAGCATCTATTACAAGTCCCTTGCTTCTTTCTATCTGTAAGAGAATGCCAGTGGTGATGGAATAATACCATAGCTATAATATCATCTAGCAGTGAAGTGAAAATTGAGACTCAAGCCAATCATGAGATGTCCACAAAGCTGGAGAATTTACCTCTCACTACCATTCTAGCCCTGATAAGTGCAGAAAGACTTCAAATATATGTGCATTTTTTATCTCTGCAATGATCTAGTTATCTAATATACCTAATCACTTGTGAGAGAGTACCTACTTGAATGGTAAGGAAGAGTGTGCATTATTTAAATATTAGTCAGGCACTCAATAAATAACAGGTACTTCTGTTTCACTAACAAGGCCCACTCTAGCTACTGAAGAACAATTTTGAATTAATAAGTGATTGTAAAGAATAGTAAAGCCTTGAAAACTATGCAAAGTACAAGCACTTAGCTAACTACTCTTTAAAAAAACACAGCATCCTACACACCATGCAAAGATATAGCTTCAAGAAAGGCATGTTATAGAACATGTCAATTCAGCAAGATGCTTGCTGATTGATTTCTATAGTCAAAAAGGGGAAAGCTCAATAAATTAATTGATAAGCAATCATTATGAAGTACTGGTTATTATAAGAAGGGTTACTCTAAACAACTACAGTATTCAACTGTTGTTATCTTTTATTCATATTTCAAATATAGGACAATGGGTAATTTCAGATGTGACGGGCCTCTCGGCCTGCCACGCTGAACCCTGGACTGGGATCCGTCTCGGATCCTGGTCCGTGATCAGGCCAGCTGTCCTTTAGATGCGCCGGCCTGATCTCTGAAGGGGATCAGGGAGGAGGAGGGGCTGCACGGCGTGACATGCGACAGCTCAGTCCCACCCATCCCGCTCCCTCAGCTGCCCGCCCATGGGCCAATGAGGCCGCTGCGCCCTATCCCGTCCCGTGGTTGGGACCCAATTCTGGAACAGGGCTGGCAAGCAGACGTTCACCGTGGCCATTGCCAGCCCCATCCCGGATCGTGGCCAACCTAACCACAATTTTGGAAGTGAGGCCGGCCTCACCTCCAGAACCATGGTGAATTTGATCACGGCCGGGTGTTCACTGTGGTGAACATCTGGTGGGGAGAAAATAGATGTTCACGAGATCACTGCCACCACATGGGATCCACTGTGATTCAGTGTGGTGAACAGTGATCTCGTAACGTCTGAAAATACCCTTCGCTTAATGAGTGTTAGTTTTTCAGTTACACACCATCTTGACCTACAGCTTGGCTTAATATGGCCTTTGCTTCTATTACTGTCAATGATCAAACTCCCTTCAGCTTCCACGTGAGCAGAGGAAGATGAATGCTGAATTCTCGTGTCTGATGTGCCAGGAAGTTCCGCTGCCCTCTCCTTCAGAGGCCTGTCCTTCACCCACTCACCCTGCCCTGAAGGTCGTGGTGGTGGTGTGGGCTTCCTCCTCTTCAAATCCTGCCACTTCCAGCCTCTCTCTCCTTCTCTACCTTCGAGGTTCACTCTGTACGTCTCTACTCCACTCCATCTCTGTGTTGCTGTTATCTACTGCTACCCTGGTCCGCTCTCCTCCTTTCTGTCTGATTTTGACTCCTGACTCACTTTTTTCCTCTCTGACAACATTCCCACCCTCATCCTTGGGGACTTCAACATTCATCCTGATGTCCCCTCCCATCCTACTACCTCCCGCTTCCTCTCTCTTACCTCTTCCTTCGACCTCCATCTCTGGACCAATTGTCCTACACACTACAATGGCCACTACCTCGACCTTGTCTTCTCTTAAAAACTGCTGTCTGTGACCTCTGTTTTGACACCCTCCCCATCTCTGACCACCATTTTGCCACATTCCATATCCCCCCTCGCCCATCCCCCCTCTCCTTCCATGACTTTCAATCCATTAATTCCTTCAACTGTGCTTCCTCTCTTCCCCCCTTCTCTCATCAGTTTCTTCTGCCTCCTCACCTGACTCTGCTGTCTGTCTGCAATGCTTCTCTGTCCTCTACCCTACACTCCCTCACTCCCCTCTTCTCCTGCCCTACCTGTTCCTTCAACCTCCAACCCTGGCTCACATCCTCCATCTGCCACCTCTGCTTCTGCACTCATGCTGCTGAGCACTGCTGGCAGAAATCTCACGATCATGCTGACTTTCTTTACTTTAAGTTGTCCCTCTCTTCCCTCAGCTCTGCCATCTCCCTTGCTAAACAACACTACTTTCCAACCACATTGAATCCTGTTCTGGTGACCCCCATTGCCTCTTCTCAACCTTCACTTCCCTTGTCAAGCCCTCCTGTCTTCCACCCCCCTCTTCCCTCACTGTTTAGGTTCTCGTCTCATTTTTCACTAACAAGATAGATACAATCTGCCTTGATATTTCTTCCCACTCCTCTCCATCCTGTTTGCTTCTCCCCTTGTTCCCCTCTCTCCATCCCTCCTCTCCTCCTTCTCCCTCCCCACCTTGAGGAAATCACCTCCCTGTAGTGCGCTCCACTTCCAACCCTTCCACTTGTCCCCTTGACCCTATTCCTTCATGTCTCCTGGCCTCTATCGCACCCACTGTCTCCTCATCCCTCCGGCACAGAGTCAGTCTCTCGCTCTCTACTGGCTCCTTTCCCTCTGTCTTCAAACATGCCACTGTTTCTCCTATCCTAAAGAAGTCTACCCTAGATCCTTCCAATCCCTCTAATTACCGTCCCATCTCTCTCATAAGAACATAAGAAGTGCCATACTGGGTCAGACCAATGGTCCATCTAGCCCAGCATCCTGTCTCCAAAAGTGGCCAATCACGGTGGTGTGGGAGAAGCACCCAACAGGTCACAATGGGGGATCCTCCCCTGTTGTTTTCCCCCAGCTTCCATTATGTTCCCTGATCCTGTCTGGCTAATAGCTGCTAATGGACCTATCTTCCAGAAACTTGGCCAAACCTCTTTTAAACTCAGCTATAGTACTGGCCCTTACCACAGCCTCTGGCAGTAGATTCCACAACTCAATTATACACTGAGTGAAAAAAAATATTTTCTTTTATTTGTTTTAAGCTTGCCACCCATGTGTTTCATGGAGTGTCCCCTAGTTCTAGTACTCGCTGAGAGGGTAAATAACTATTCCTTGTTTATTAGTTCCATACCACTAATGATTTTATAGACCTCTATCATATCTCCTCTCACTGAAGAGCCCCAAACTACCAAGCTCTCCTCATATGTGAGCCCTTCCATGCCCTTGATCATTTTTGTTGCCCTTCTCTGTACATTTTCTAGTTCAGCTATGTCTTTTTTGAGATGGGGCAACCAGAACTGCACACAGTATTCGAGGTGCAGTCGCACCGTTGATTTGTATAGAGGCATTATGACCTGAGTTTTATTCTCTATCCCCTTCTGAACAATTCCTAACATTCTGTTTGCTTTTTTGACTGCTGCTGCGCACTGCGGTGTGGATTTCATTGTATTGTCCAAAACCACCCCCAGATCCTTTTCTTGAGTGGTAACTCCTAGCTTAGTACCCAGCATTGTGTACACATAATTTGGATTATTTTTCCCTACGTGCATCACTTTGCACTTGTTCACATTAAATCTCATTTGCCATTTAGATGCCCAGGCATCCAGTGTTGTAAGATCCTGTTGCAGTACCTCACAGTCTGCTTGTGTTTTAACTACCTTGAATAACTTGGTGCCGTCTGCAAATTTGATCACTTCACTCTTAACACCCTTTTCTAAGGTCCCAAAACAGATCCTTGAGGCACACCACTTTTTACATCTCTCCATTGTGAAAACTGCCCATTTAGTAGGGATGGGCAAACAGAACTGAGTTCAGAAATTCAGTTCGGTTCATAAATTCGGTTCGGAAGTTCGGTTTGGTCGACCGAACTATTCTAGTTCGGTCCGAACTTCTGAACAAAGTTCGGAAATTCAAACCCCATTGAACTAAATGCAATATTATCTTTTAGGGATGGGCGAACAGAGCCGAGTTTGGAAATTCAGATTGGTTTGGTTCGGTTTGAAAATCGAGTTCGGTTCGGAAGTTCAGTTTGGTCAACTGAACTGGTCGAATTCGGTCCGAACTCTGAACTTCCGAACCGCGTTCGCCCATCCCTACCATTTAGTCCTACCTTTGCTTTCTATCTTTTAACCAGTTTCTGATNTAATAATAATAATAATAATAATAATAATAATAATAATAATAAATAAAATATCTCTTCTACAAATGACTACGGTTTTCTGTTATTTTTCTGCCATTCAATTTTTCTAAATTCTAATCAATATTTTTATTTTGCATTCTACAAAATGGTAGATTTTTTTAATCTGGAAATTTTCATATAATTTCATTTTCTCAAAAAGTAAAAAGCCAAAGCTTGTGTTAAGTGAAATCAATGCTTCATCAGAAAACTGTTTATAAGGATGTCAGCAAGCATGCAGATAAGGCTGATCCTGCTGATATAGTGTATTTGGATTTTTAGAAAGTCTTTTAATTGCATAAAGGCAGATGTAATTTAAATAAACTTCGTAACTATTACAACAGTTTAACTGTGGAACAAGCTTCTTAGGGAGGTTGTGGAATCTCTTTTCCTGGAGGTTTTCAAGAAAGGATTGGGCATGGGCAGGCTTCTCTCAAGGCTGCTATAGGCGTAGGGTAGTCTTTCTCAAGGACGTGATCAGTTGGACCTGATGACTAGAACTGCAACAGAATTTGTGGTGTCCGACTTGCCTCTGTCATGTTCAGGCATCAAGCAGTGTCCAAACATAACCCGACGGGCTACACGCACGCTCCCTGGGCTGAATCACTGCCGAGCTGCTCCTCCAAGTCCAGGTCGCTGCTTCTGCTGTTCCTCTCTGGCTGCTGCTCTGATGATCCTGGTTCTTCCCACTCCTTTGGTGGCAGAGCAGCTTCTGCTTCTTTACCTGAAGATCAGCTGGCTGGAGCTGAGTCCAGGAGCAGTTGCGAGCTCTGCACAGCCAGCTTGTTAATTTCACCATGTCACAAGCCCAAGGAGTCAGCCTGGACCTGGCCCAGGCAGCATAGGATCCTCTTCTGCTCAGGGGTGTGACTGTGTGCGTGCCCAAACCCAAACATCAGTTTGCTGGACAATGCATCACGCTGGGAGTTCAGGGGTGTGTGTGTGGGGGTGGGGGGACAATGAGGACCTAGCCCAGCCTGGAGTCAGGCAGTATGGGTGTTGTGACTACACACCTCGGCAGCCTTTGTGCTGGCCGTCGTTATGCAAACCTGGTAGGAGTAGCATGTGGTTTAAACAAGCTTCCTCCAGTCTCTCCGGTAGGGGTGGGATTTCCAGTTCTCCCAAGATCTGATATTGCCGATATTTGGCCATACCAGATTTAAAACCAAGAGCCGATAAAACCAGCTTTTTTTTTGTATTGGTCTTGGATCTCAGGGTTTTCAAAATGACTTTCTTGGGCTTGGGCAGTGGCACAGCTTTTTTGTTTTCCACTTGAGTTTAGTCCATCCCTGCCCCCTCCCTGTGGTAATTAAGTTGTTACATATGGCACTTTTTTTTACCCTGCCTTGGATTGGTTGCCTTGTCTGAATTTAAAAAAGGCACCCAATCCTGAAGGTTCCCTAAGATTTTTAGAGGGGGTAGGGATGTGAGTAGGGGGTGGACACTTGGGTTGTGCTGGCCAATAGTAATGTAGTTTTTTTCCTTCCTTCTGGGACCTTCTGGACCTTGGGCTTGGAAGCCATTCTACAGCAGGTTTGGTATCTGGAAGGACTGCCACAGACTGCTGGAGGTGTGCGTGCATGCGACTCTTGGTAAGTGATGGGTTCCTTTGGGGTTTTATGGGATTAATTACAGGACCTCCTGGTTCCCCTTAGCAAGGGAAGGAAAATAAATTAATGGAATGGGGACTTAGTGTCTTGGGGTCCCATGGGTGGGGGCTGCAGGCCATGAGACCAGGCCATGTGGCCAGGCCATGTTGGAGCATGCAGGAGGAGGCTTTGAAGCTCTGCCAATGGGGGAGGGGAAAATGTGGCTGGCTCCTCCATAGTGGGGTCGTGTGCCATCATGTGCCATCTGACGTCTGGGGGTGTAGGGTACCCCAAGGCAGTGGTTTTGTTGCGCGCCTGTTTGCTTTTTTGGGGGGTGTTAAATTTATTTTTGTGTGTGGCTGGAGGTGAGGGTTGCCCTGAGGCTGTTGTTGTGGTGTCAGCTGTTTGCTTTTTTTTGGGGGGGGGGTATTTTAGTGTGGTGTCCTTGCCTAAGCATTGCAGCCCTTGTCTAAGCCAAGCCTTGCAATGCTTGCAAGTTGATTGTGCTGCTGTAGGTGTGAGGTCTGTGTGCCTGCCTGTGCCATGAGGAAATTGTTATGTTATGCAATGTGTGTTTGTGGGGAATTGGGGGTGTCCTGAGAGCTTTGACTGGAGTTTGTGACATCTTCTTGAGGTGTAGGTTTTTAAAAGAGAGATTGTATTGTTGTTTCAAGGGGTGCTTTGGTACTGCCTTGGGTGCTTCTTGTCGGATCATGTCCTGGTGTGGGTGCCCCCCCAAGGCTTAGATGGTTTTGGGGGTGGGGTGTTGTCCCAGTAGGCCAGAACTGACCCGTTAACCTGGGGAACTCCACGCCACTATCCTGCAGCAGTGTGATTCACTTGCTTGTCACCGGGGTCATGTCCGTGTGTGGGTGGGTGCGGGGTGCCCCAAGGCTAGATGGGGTCATGTCCTGGTGCAGGTTTTTTAAAAAGAGATTGTACTGTTGTGGTTTTGGGGGGTGGGGGGGTTGTCCCAGTAAGCTAAAACTGCCCCGTTAACCTGGGGAACTCCACACCACTGTCTTCAGTGTTTGTTTCTTGGTGTGTGTGTGTGCTGTGTAGTGCATTTTAAATTCCACATGTCAGTTACTTATTTTTTTTTTTCTTTTCTTTTTAAAACCCCACCTTTTGGTGAATGACTGTTGGTGATGTGTCAGACATGACACACAAGTAGCCGGTGGAGTAAGCAACACCCCTTCACCCCACCCCACACCGATCCAGACACCTCTAGCCCCACACCACACACCTCTAGCCCCATACCTCTAGCCCCACACCTTTAGCCCGGCACTCTTCCCCCGCACCCTTCCCCCACACCCTTCCCCCACACTTTTAGCCTCATACCA
>QEPC01012913.1:6224253-6238768 GCA_003113815.1 Sphenodon punctatus
GCGATGATCCCTGGAGTGGCGGTCGGGTCCCTCAGCGATCAGGTAAGTGGCAGGATCCAGGAGCTGCTTTATAAAGGCCACACAAACCCCTGATTGGCTTGTGGCTAGAATAAAGCAGGTCCCGGATTGGCTCACCATCAGAGAAGGGAAATTCCGCAGGGATTTCCCCAGTTTCTGCAATAATCCTGCCCAGGGCAGGATTCTGCGAAAATTCTGCGAATCGCAGTAGCGCAGAAGAATCGGGGCCCTGCTGATAGTGCCAAAAGCATGATTGCAGCCATTACTCGTGGTGACTATATTAATGTTTGCTGTGATGTGCACCTCCTGAACCTTGTGGTTCAGGTTGCCTTGAGTGGAACCAAGGGCTTTGAGGCACTCCTTGAAACTGCCCAGAAGATTGCCGGATTCTTCCATCGGTCAGTTTCAGCCAGCTGGGCGCTGCGAGAGAAGCAGGAGGAGTTAGTCTCCCTGCTTCACCAGCTGGTACAGGATGTGGCCACAAGGTGGAACTCCACCTTTTTGATGCTGGAACGTCTCCTGGAGCAGAAGGAAGTGCTGCATGCCCTTTGCTTGTCGCAGAGGATTGGAGCAACACCACTGACCGGGGAGGACTGGACAGTGGTGGAGCAGCTTATGCAGGTTCTGGAGCCATTTCACCTGGCCACTGGCGAGCTGAGCGTGGAGGTAACCACTCTGAGCCAGGTGATGATGCTCTTTATTATCCTGCTTTGACGTATGCGAGGCATGCTCTCTCACTCTGACATGCATGGGTTTGTGAGGGTGCTGGCGAAGAAATTGGTCGAGGAGCTGAATTGATGTTTTGATACCTTGAAAGTGAGTTGGCCACATTTCCTAGCCGTGCTACTCAACCCACGAGTCAAGAAGAACATGACCTCGCATGTTGAATCCTTTGATAGCTACATGGTCGAGTTCATTGATGAGGTGCGACAGTATTGCCTGGTACAGGTGCCCCCGCTGCCAGGGGCAACTGCTGTTTCTACAGGGGTTGCAAGTGGGGCCAATCCACCTTGTGGTTTTCTGGGCTGGAGGACATGGTGGAGGAGGATGCAGATGGTGCCGCAGAGCATGGATGGATGGATGGAGGTGGTGCCTCAGAGCAACAGGATACGACAGACACATTTGTGTCTCATTATCTTGTTGAGCCCACCTACCCTGCTGACACCGACCCCTTGGCCCACTGGTCCCAGAAAATGCAGGTGTGGCCCCTGCTTGCAAAGGTAGCATTGTGGTACATCTCATGTCCTCCAATGAGCATATCGTCCGAGCGGGTATTTAGTGTGGCTGGAGACATCGTCAGCCCACATCATTCCAAAATGGACCCTAAGACTGTGGAACAATTGGTCTTTCTCAAGACCAACCTTCCCCTTCTTGGGTTCATGGAGGGCGATACCCTTGATGTGGGGCCTGATGGTGTCTGATTTCCCAGTCCCTGGATATCATCTCCTGCTACCTTCACTCCCCTGCACCTGTGTCCATCCTGACAAGATTCAGGCAATTCCATCAGCCTGCAAATCAGTCAGCGGTGGTATTGACGAGCTTGCAGCAGCAGCCCTTTGTTTGCGCTTAAACCATAGCATGGCAACATTCCCAGTCTGACCACTCCACCAGGGAAAAGGAGTAGAGAAGTACTACTTCCTTCCCATTCAAATGTATTCTTTAACACAGATCATTCGTCCGCCACTTTGGTGTCTGCCAGCCACCAAGGATTTGATTTGTATTATCCCTCCTTCAACCCCATTCCACCAAGAAGGGCAAGGAGGAATTTATTTGTTATTCAGAGCTCTTTTAGAAGCTGTTTCAGAGCCCCACTGGGGTTCCTCTTTTGGAACCCCAACAGATACCTGTGGGACACGCAGTGTGCACAGTGTGTGCACACGCGCGCACACACCAACACACACACACACACCCTCCTTCACCCTCGCGCGCTCCTCCCAAGAGTCTGGGGTTGAAACCCCTAGCATCCCCAGACCCTCACCCTCCTCCTCACCCTCAGGGCCCCCCTACTTCACCCTCTTGTACCCATCCAAGAAAGCTGGAGTGGTGGTGACCATGAGCCTACCCTGCCCCCACCCTCCTCCTCACATACAGCCCCCCCCTCCTTCACCCTCTCATGCTCCTCCAAGGAGGGTGGGGTGGTGGTGACCCCGAGCCTACACTGACCCCACCCTCAGTGGAGTGGAATGCCCCAGCAGGGCCCTTTCCACCCACACAACCCCCCTCCCATACATACACACTGGAATGGAGCTCCCCAGCAGGGCCATTTCCACCCTGGCAGCCCCCCTCCCATACGCACACACTGGAGTGGAATGCCCCAGCAGACCCCTTTCCATTTCCACACCTCAGTTGAATGGAGCACCCAAGCAGGACCTTCTTTCACGCCAGAAGCCCCCTCCGATACATAGAGTGGCATGCTCCAGCAGGGCCCTCTTCCACCCTGGCAGCCTCCCTCCCACAAGCACACACTGGAGTGGAATGCCACAGCAGGGCCTTTCCATTTCCACACCTCAGTGGAATGCAGTGGTCCAGCAGGGCCTTTTCCATCCCAGCAGCCCCCCTCCCACTAGTACACACGAGTGGAATGCCCCAGCAGGGCCCTTTCCATCTCAGCAGCCCCCCTCCCACTAATTCACACTGGAGTGGAACGCCCCAGCAGGGCCCTTTCTATTTCCACACTTCAGTGGAATGGAGTTCCCCAGCAGGGCCTTCTTCCACCCCAGAAGCCCCCCTCCCATACATAGAGTGGAACACCCCAGCAGGGCTCTCTTCCACCCCAGCAGCCCCCTCACAGCCCCCATCCCACAAGCACACACTGGAGTGGGATGCCCCAGCAGGGCCCTTTCCATTTTCACACCTCAGTGGAATGGAGCGGCACATCAGGGCCTTTTCCACCTCAGCAGCTCCCCTTCCACTAGCACACACTGGAGTGAAACGCCCCAGTAGGGCCCTTTCTATTTCCACACCTCAGTGGAATGGAGAAGGGCCCTCTTCCAACCCGGCAGGGCCCTCTTCCACCCCGGCAGCCCCCCTTCCATATGCACACATGACAGAAACAATGTGCAAAACTTTGCCCGCCTTCACCCCCAGGAAGAGGTGCAGAGGGCATTGAGAGGGCAAACCTCTTATTGGGTGTGGGGGCGGGGCCCCCTATGAGACACCCCATCCCTCCTCCCATACATAGAGTGGCATGCCCAAGCAGGGACCTCTTCCACCCCGACAGGCCCCCTCCCATATGCATGCACACATGACAGAAACAAATGTGCACAACTTTGCCCGCCCCCACCCCCAGGAAGAGGTGCAGAGGGCATTGGGGGGGACCTCTTCTTGGGGGCAGGGCCAGGCCCACAACCTCACTCTGCCTCTCCCACCAAAACTCTAGCCCAGCCCCCCTCAGCCATCTGATGGGTCCCCACCACCACTGCACCTCCAGATGCGATGGCATTGTAGGCTCGTGGTTTCTGCAATAAAAATAATTCATTAGCCTGCAGTCTTTCTGTGTCTGTCTAGAAGCCTCCAGAACCCCATCTGTGGGACCTCATCTGCAACAGACTGCAATATCCCCCTCCCCCACTGCACCTCCAGATGCAGTGGGACTTCAGCTGGCCTACTGTGGCTTGATATCCCACTGCATTTGGAGGTCTCCAGAACTGAAGTGAAGACTTCAACCACAGTGACATGGAATGGTCACAGCGATGGTCCTGGACCTTAATAGCAACAGAAGAATGCAATCTTTTACTGCCAGCCACTCCCCACCAGTGTGCTTCACAACACATTGGGTTATTTTTTACTTTTGTGGGTGTTTCAGCTGAGCCTCTGAAGTCACTAGAACCTCTGTGTCTGGAGCCTAGACCATGGAAAACTACAGGCAGCCCAGAAGAGAACATGAAACAAAGAGTGTTCCGGTCAGATAACATTAGGTAAGTGATGGCATGGGGATTGGGAGGGTCTGGAACCTCCACTTTGGCGACAGACCCAAAAAGGGGCTAAATAATAGGGGTGGGACTACCGGATCTACCGGTATCCGATACTGCCGGTATTGGGTGTACCGGCAGTATCAGATTAAACCCGGTAATCCTGGTAAATTACCGGATTCCCCCCGTGCCGGATTTTTTACATTGCGGCCATTCAAATGAATGGCCGCAATGTAAAAAAAACCCACAAAAAACCACAAATACTTTCCCTCCCCAAGTCCAGGCTGCACGGGTGGAAGTCGGAAAGTCTAGTAGCATGCTGAAGCCAGCGGCAGCCACAGCCAGCGCTGAAGCCGCCGGAGCGCCACCGCCGCTGCCCGGAGCTCAAGGTAGGCAATGGCATTGGGGAGGTAGGGTGATCCCTGGGGTGGGTGGGGTGTTAAACCACCCCCACCCCAGGGATCAGTTAAGTACCAGTACACTTACCTGCTGCTGCAGTGCTGATGTGGGCTCTGGGTCGCCGGTGGCAGCCCGGAGCCCACACTAGGGGACTTAGGGGAATTTGTTGTTGTTGTTTAAATCCAGGTTGGGCAGGGTGGGTGGGTGGTGTCCCCCCTTCCACCCACACAGTTTGGGAGGGGGGAGGTTTTTGTTCTTTAATTTTTCCATTGATTTCAATGGGGACAGTTCCCCATTGAAATCAATGGAAAAGATCCAGTACCGGTAAACCGGTATTAATCTGGTAAACCGGTTTTTTTAAATCCGGGAACTGGTAAAACCGGTACCCGGTATTTGCCCTCATGTCCCACCCCTACTAAATAATTAGATCTTCATTCTCTGTGTCCAAAATGAAATTCAAACATCTCAGCAGCAGTAACTTGCTGTTTTTGTTTTCTTTTTCCCTCTGAGATTGCGTCAGATTCCACGCCCTGCATCGCTCTCCCTGTGAACATTGCAGAAAGTAGAAAAAGACGGGCAGAAGAGAGAGCTGCAGCAGATGACATCGATGGAGCCCTCTTTCCCCCACTGAAATCCATATTCCCCTTCCTCTTCTCGTGCATCAAAACAAAAACCTTTCCTCTCCTATTTCTCCTCTGTACTGTTCTTCTCTTCCCTTTCATCTCTTCTGATTTGGCTTTGTCACAGGACTGGGAGCTAACACAGTCCTCCAAGCCTGAAGGAAGGCTTGTGTCCCAAAGCCTACACCTTTGGAAGACTACAGGTGGCCAAGGAGGGCATGAAAATCAAGGATTTGGAGGTTCAGGATAAAGGTAGGCGATGGCAATGTGATCTATTTTGGGTGTCTGGTTGGGGGAAAGACATTGCATGGGACAACAGAACGCTCCCTATCCCCCCAGTAGCAGAGCTTAACACAGCTGCAAGGAGTACTCAGGGTTAATGTCGCTCCTTCCAATGTTAACTCTGTGAACTACACTTCCTGGGCTGCTAGTTTAGGCCCTGACTCAGAGGAGATGGAGAGCCTCTTACTGGGGGTCCCACCCACTGCCTGTCCCCATGGTTGGGTCTATGGTCAAATGGGGAGAGAGGGTTTTTTTGTGGGTCTCACAAAATTTGGGATTGATTGACACTGTGTTGTGTTTGTTGTGTTGGCATTGGAACTGTTGGCATTGCCAATATGTGGTTGTGAGTGATTTTAGGGGATCCTGGGACACCGAAATAGCAAAAACAAAAAACAGTTAGTGTTTTGGCATTATTTCCTATAGGCGGTCATTTTAGGGGTAGTAATGGATTTGGCTATGATTAAATATTTATTTAAACAGTCACTGTTGGTAAGATATGGTTGTAAAAGTTGGCATTGGAAATATGTGGATCACCATGGGGATCGCAGGGAGTGGGACACAATAGGTTTTGAATCTAGTTGGGGGTTGCACAGGATTTTGTCGTCGAATCAGAGTCGTCACTCACTTGCAAACTAAACTGCATGCTTGACTAACGTCACATGCAACTGTGCGAGTGTCCTCCACTGGCAGTTGCTGTGATCTGATTTCTGATTGATTTGATGATGACTTGAGTGCTGTGGAAAAAAACCCCTATTTTTAAATTTTAAAAAGTAGTAGTGGGAGCTACTGGGGACTTTTGGGGCTAAGTGTAATCTGGTGGTTAGCAGTTAAGGAAACAAGTGAATCTGTCATTGAATCTTTACAAGAGACATGTCTTTATTACAGGTAATTTTGGTTTTTTCTCACATTGATTTTGATGGGAAAACTTCCCCATTGATTTCAATGGGAAAAAATCTGGTACAGGTAATACTGGTTTTAATCCAATAATCCGATAATCCGATATCTGGTAAAAACCAGTATCCGATATTTTCCACCAAGTCCCACCCCTACTCTCCGGGTCAAAAGCACCAGCCACCTAAAAGCCGCAGCTGCCTTTGTGCAGCAGCCTTGCATAATAACCAGAGCCAGCACAGAGGCTACTGGGGCTTGTAGTCCAGAGAGCCCACATGCTGCTGGAGTTTGCTCCTTGGGTAACCCTGAGCTCCTATCATGGCGTTCTGGCCAGAGAGCTGATCTTAGGGGCTGGGTGCCCGCCCCCCCCCAAGCAGAAGAGGCTCATTGGGGTAGGCCAGCTCCTCATCTTCCCCCAGCCCTCGAGTTCCCAGTGTGGCGTGGTGAAATTTTAACAAGCTGTGCAGAGCTTGCAGCTGCTCCTGGACTCAGTGCTAGCCAGCTGATCTTTGGGCCTGCCTCCACCCCCAAAATAAGTGGAGGCTCCCCTGGAACTCACAGTGAATTTTATAATGTTTGTAAAAAAAATATTTTTATTTTTTAAAATAAATAGTTTGGCCTGGTACATGATTTAATATTTATTTATTTATTTATTTATTTAATAAATTTCTACCCCGCCCCTCCTGCGAACAGCAAACGTTTGTGAGAAGCAACATTGCTTCTTGTTTTTCAGCCCTAAACTGATCATCCCATCCCCCTTTCCTCCGTAATATTGCTCCACATCCCCAGAAAACTTGCTCCACATCCCCAGCTTCCTGATTTGCTGCCTGAAGTATAAAAGACAGGGTTGCAGCCACAGGAAGCTGTGTGTGTCTGTGTCACTTTCTAGGTTCCTGTATCATTCCTGGTTCTTGTGGCTCAGTGTCTTCTATGATGTCTGCTGAGAAGGTCCATGAGCTCACTTTGTGATACCAAGGCACCTGCTATACAACTGACCATGAGTCCACTCCATGTTTGCCTGTGAGCTCACCATGTGTCTATGTCTGTCTGTCCATCTGTCCGCTTATCAATTCTGAGCTCCCTATCTATCTCCACCCACCCACCCCCCGGTCCACATGCTCATTCCTGACCCATTGGTTCCAATCTGGAACTGACCTTTCTTGATCCAGAACCGGCCCTGCACTACTCTCTGGACCTGATCCTGTCATGACTCCACCCCAGACTCCATCCAGCAGTGTATTCTTGACAGTGGGGGATATAAATGGAATGGGATATAAAATTATGAATGGTGTGGAGAAACTGAATAGGAAACATTGATGCTTCAGCCACTCTTCACATCATTTCCCCATTACTAGCGATGGGTGAACGCGGTTCGGAAGTTCAGAGTTTGGACTGAACTCGACCAGTTCGGTCGACCGAACCGAACCTCCGAACCGAACCGAATTTTCGAACCGAACTGAACCGAATTTCCGAACTCGGCTCTGTTTGCCCATCCCTAAAAGATAATATTCCATTTAGTTCAATGGGGCTTAAATTTCCGAACTTTGTTCGGAAGTTCGGAGTTCGGACCGAACCCGAATAGTTCAGTCGACCGAACCAAACTTCTGAACCAAACCAAATTTCCGAACTGAACCGAACCGAACCAAATTTCCAAACTCGGTTCTGTTCACCCATCCCTACCCATTGCATGACCAGTCCAAAACGTGCCCCAGACAAGGGTAAATATGATTATCATGGTGCTTGGGAGGCAGAAGGGAACAAGCTCAGAGGCACACTCCCCATGAATAGTGGAATCTCTAATTATAAACGATAGATACAATGGGTGTTTTTATGCACACATTTCTCCTGCATGTTTGCTGTTACATCCTGAACTTTCTGTGTGTCTAAATCACTCACCCAGATCTTAAACATCTGACTCTTTGAACTTCTGCATAGAACTTCTCCCAGAACGTGTGTGTCTAAAAAGTTCTCCTGGTAAACTGCTTTGCTCCAGGCAGCTGTAGTAACTTGGTTTCCATGGCAGCCTGTCACTTCTACAGCTGCAGGTACTTTAGGCTGCCTCAGGGCAGCGTGTGTGTGTGTGTGTGTGTGTGTATGAACAATGCATCCGAAACTTACTAGTGGACTTGTAAACCCAGAAGATTGAAAAATCTGGAACTTTAACGTGTGTGTAAAAATGCCCAATGTGGTGATGAACCTTTCCTCTGGTATGATTTGGGTTATCCAAACTTGAGTGGAAAGTGTATGAGGACAGGCTTGCCCTTTAGTGTTCTGGCTTTTCCACTTTTCTAATCTCCTCCTTTTTGACCTTGACTGAGATTTACCCTTCTTCATTAACCTTCTCTATAGCGTGCATATGTTCCTGGGAGTTAAATTAAATTTTCTTCTTCTTTTACAAAAATTTAATTGCTTCTCTGCCCTTGGATATTAGCTTCTTTGACTTCGAAATGGATTTTGATCTTGAAAAGTGTGTGTATGTCATTCAGCTTTTCCCTTCTTTTTTCTATACTGTCATTTAATTTACCTGTGGCTTCCCCATCCTTTCTCCCTCCGCAAGCATTGTGGGTGGGTGACTTGGCTTGATTTAGTAAGGTATGTGCCCTCTGTTTTTCCCTCTGTTTTTTCATACCCCTGACCTCTCCCCACACACAGATACAGCATGAGTCCCCCCAGTCCCAGTTCTTCCCCACACCACTAAATGTGTTTGGCTAGGCCTAACACGCTCTGCTGCATTCTGCAAGTTAGGGGTAGAGTGCACGGGACTTACTTAGATTCCCTTGAAAAGCTACATTTCTCAGTATCCCCTGCATTATTTTATTTTTTTAAATTGTTGCTCTGCCATTTTGCTGCTGCAAGGCCTGCTAGGCCCAATCTCAATGATTTCCCCTTCCTCCTGCTCCATGGTGCTAGCCTCTCCTCATTCTGCAGTCAGGTGGGGGAGGGGTCCTTTGCTTTGATTTGCTTTTCTTCCCTAGCCATGTACCTCAGTTTCCCCTGTGGTGTTTTTACTGTTGCTACCCTGCTGTTGCATGGCCCCAGTCCCAACGATTTCCCATTCCCCCATTTACCATTTTGCTAGTCTCATTCTGCAAGAAGGAGGGCACCTTTCTTAGCTTACTTTGCCAAGCTGAGTGCCTCAGTTTCCTCTATGTTTTTCCATTCTGACCCCCCTATAGCTACAGTATCCCACCATAGCCAGTCCCAACCATTTCCTCCCAATACCCCCCTTCCCTAATTCAGACTGTTACAAGCATTGTCTAACCATCATTGCAAACTGTGCAAACATTTGTCTGTCTCTATTCCATGTTGTCTAACAGATGATGTGTGAGAGATGGATGAGAAGTGGCATCTGGATTGGGGGTGGGAGGTGCTGAGTGCCAGATGCCTGGATTGCAGGCAGGGGATGTTGGGGTAGCCAGCCTGGGGACAAGGGGGTGTTGTTCTTTATGTATTTATTTCTTTACTTTTATTTATTTGATTTATGTGTTAATATTATTTATTATATTAATTATATATTTGTATTATGTATATATTTTAATGCACACACACACACCCCTTTCAATTGCCTCCTGCCACCTATGCCTGGGGCCCAAACTGTTTAGGACTTTATAGGTCAAAATCAGCCCCTTAAATTGTGCCTGGTTAACTATTGGCAGCTAGTGCAGACTCTGGAGCACTGGTTTAATGGGCTATAAGTCCAAATTATTTCTAGCTATTTACATCAGAGGTGGGCATGGAGAACCTTTTTACACTCAAGGGCCAATTTGAAAATTCCTACAATGCATGAGGGCCACATAGAAGCTGGGGACAGGAGTGCATATGAGGTGCACTCAAGAAAAGGAGGGTCCTTCCAAATCATGGATCTGTGCCATGGAACGGTCTCCAGTCCTATCCTTGTGCACACACCCTTATCTCTGCTCACTTAGCCTGAGCTTGGCGGTTTTTCAGTGCTTTGGTGTAAGAACTGGATCGAGGGCCCACATAAAAACTTGTTGGGGACTACTCTTGGCCACCAGGTCTGAGGTTCCCCACCCCTAATATCAATGTTTTGACTTTAGTAAGTTGCACTTATGAAGCAGCCAGGCAGAACACTGGGCAGCACATGCATCCCATGATCCTCTGGGAGTCAGGAGAGGATCCAAAATCTGTTTGCAGGAAATGCTTGTGGATTGTAATACATTGTCTGTAATCATGCCATGAAGGATTTGGCATGTCTCCACCCCCGGCATGTCATTCCTATATTGATATAATCAAGTAATCAGGAAGGGCGGGTGACTTGTGGTCAGGCAAGTGACATACCACTTTTCAATATTCCCTATTTGACAGTTTTGTACAGTCTTGTTCTGCAAATATACAGAACTGTCATTTCACGGGCTATCATAACATTTAGCATCTCTATTACTTAACTTCCAAATGTATAGTTCACTAAAGGTGGTTTTCTAAGTATTGCGAAATATGAACCCATACACTAAAGGTGGTTTTCTAAGTATTGCGAAATGTGAACTCATACTCTGGCTTTCTTCACGGGGAACGGACGCAGCCCTCACTCTGCTTTTTCCAACTAAGCTACTGAGATGTATTTTTAAGCCTTCTTTCTGAATGAAACTTAATGACAGAATTACTATGCTAGACTGACTTTGATCTGGACGACTCTGGCCTTTTGTGAACTCCATCCCCAACCTCTTTTTTTTTAGCTTCATCAGATAAAACCATTAAACTCACCCCACCACATTTGTATCTCCCACTGGTATTTTGGAAAATGGCAACTGGTCAAGGTGAGCAAGGGTGCGCAAGCAAAGAATGGTCCAGCAAACAATTTGCACATGCACAGTGATTTTTTAAAAAAAAAATATTAAAAATCACTGTGCATGTATGAAATGACCACCAGACCATTCTGGCATGCATGCCCTTTTCCAAAATAGCACCTATGCTGCCATTTTGGAAAAGGGCATGCAATGCGTAGAATGGCCCAGTGGCCATTTTGAACATACACAGTTTTTGTAAATGTTGCTTTTCATTTTCATTTTTTTAACAAAACTGAAAAAGAAAATGTCCGTCGTTTGCTTATTCTTTTTTTTTTTAATCCGTATTTATGAAAATGAATGGAGGTTCGTTTGTTTTCATAAATAAGAGAAAACAAAAGAAATGCACACCCTAGTGTTTTTTTTCTTTTTCTTTTCTCTCATATATCTTTTAAGCTGACAAAGCCAGAATTGACACCAGATCTCTCCTCTCAAACTGACTATCTGCCTCAGATGGCAGCACCATCACAATTGGCATTGTCAGGCTTTGCCAACAGCTTTACAGTACTTTACAGTTGGAATTCCCCAGGGCTTTAAAGGGACTAAAGGCACTTTCAGATGTTGTGTTTGAAGCCCACAGAACGTTGTGGAAGCACAAAATGGAACCTCTTCCCTTTGAGGCAAACCCCGTTCTTGGACTCTCATCCTCTGACAGTCCGAGAGCTGAAATGAGAATCCATTTGATTAGTGAGCTCTCAGGACAATCTCGCTAAGGGGTTCGACAATCTTGCTAAAGATAAATAATTATTTGGGGCTGTTCTGCACGTGTGGCCCTTTTCCAAGATGGCGCGGGCAGCGTCGACTCCACTTTGGAAAAGGGACAGCTGTTATGCACATTGACAAATGGCTTTTGTAGAAAAGAACCAAAGAACATGAGGCTGTTTAACCCCTCAGATGCCTACAGTGATGTAATATCAATAATTCAAATCAGTATTGGCTGTCGTTTCCATCTCCGATCTGTCCAGATTGCTCTATCTTTCCTTTAACTTTTTTCTCAGGCTAAAATGCAGTGGTTCTGTCTCAGGAACTTTTCCCTGATTAAATAAATTAGCAGAGTGATCAAATCCCTGCCTCGTGTTACAGCTCAGGTTGCTGGCAATTAGTCCTCTTTACAAAGAAAAGTTTATTTATCAATGTCTACTTGTTACACTGTTCAAATAAATCTGTTCCTAAGTGAAGCATCTGACTTACAGCTGATGACTATCTGAAAAACATGACGATTCAACCCAATATGAGATTTACACCTCAGCTCAAAACATGTTCAAATTGGTGATGTAGCCTCCAACCCTGTCTGACAATGCACTGATCTGTGATTTGACATTAAACTCAATTATTGGGGGGGGGGAGGAGGAAGTGTGTGAGGGAGAGGGAAGAGGTACCTTTCATATCCATTATCAAAATTGTCACTATATTTTATCTTCTGCTACATCAAAAAGACTTTGGCACTGCTTTCCTCAGTTTTTATTGTTAAAACATTTTAATTAAAAAAGGGTACAATTTATTTTCTGAATTTGTTGATAGGAGCCAGGCACAACAGATCAGATTTGCATATGAAAGAAATAATTCGATGATATCTAGCTGTCAGTATTTTTTTATTTTTTTTTAAAGAATGCAAACCTGCCAAAGGTTCTTTACTGTTGCTGCAGATTCTGGGATCTTATATCAGAGTAAAGAAACGACATGCATCCTAGTTTTCTTCCAAAAGAGCTAAACTTACCCATTGAACCATTTATGACAAAGTAATTAATGTGGCCATTTATTATTAAACTCTGTGGTTCCAGTCTTCAAAGTGGTCTCTCAATGCAGGTCCCACTCACTTCAGTGAACCTATGCCAATGAAGCAGTTTGAAGATCAAACTACCACTATTCAAGGAAAGCAGTTTAGACTGATCTGGTCTACAATTCAGGATGTATATTAATATCTCTATATTATATATTCAATATATGTTTCTTGGGAAACTCCTATTTAATAATACACTATGAATTCCCATGTATCTAAGGAATTTATTAACATGCAAACCCACATTCAAATATCAATGCCCAGTTATTTACTAAAATAATAACCCTAAGATAAAGTGTCATGTCTTCCTTGATTTCACTGCCGTTATGACTGCTTACACTACTAGATTCATGTACCTCTTCATGTCACATTGCATATTTATCCAAATTATTGGTGTTTTAATTTTCAAACTTCAGTTCTCACTGAGTGAATGATCATTCTGCAACTTTTTAAGTTGCAGCTAAGGTTTGTATCTAAGTTCTTATTCACAAAGGCAAACCCATTCAAGCCAATGCAGCTCGATGTTTGGATAAAGTGAGCAGCATTAGGCCTGTAATTAAAGAAAATCAATATTATAAAAATGTAAGCATTATAAATGATGTGTTCATTCATGCACAGGGTATATCTGCGAGGCTTAAGTTCCGGGACTTGCGAGGGATACCCCCAGCAAGTCTTTTCCTGCTAGGATCCTGTCTATGCTGCTGTCCCCACTATAGTGATATTCAGAAGCACCAGCTTCAGTCCCAGTCTCTCCCATGGCAGGATTGGGGGGTCAGAGCTTGTCAGTGATGTCAAACAGCTGATTGTCAGCCATTAGGGATGTGCAAACAGAACAGGGTTCAGATGTTTGGCCATTTGGTCGTTCTGTTCGAAAACCGAGTTCAAGTTCGGTCATTCGGTTTGGTTGAGTTCGGTTCAGTTGAACTTTCGGTGGAGTTCAGACCCGCTGCGAGGCTTGGGGTGCTCCAGGGACCCCCCAGGGGTGCCTGTCATGGCATGGCAGGCCATCAGAGGCCCAGAAGCAGCATCAGCCAAGACCGGGAAGGCTTGGTGCTTGGCACCCCAGGTTGCCCGGGCAGGCAGGCTCAGCGCTTGGCCCCTGGGGTTGCACGTGGCGGCATGAAAGGCCATCAAAGAGCCAGCAGCAGCAGCAGCAGCATCAGCAGCAGCAGGCCTCCAGTTCTGCTCACTCTATTCTGGCTGGGTTCTCCATTTCTAGTCATCATTACGGTGGCTGGCTGGCTGGCTGGCTGGCTGGCCACTTGAATCACCACTGGGCAAGGCTACTTGACCAATTTGCAGAAGAGTTGGTTGAGATCTGGCGAGTAGGATGCCATCCTGCAATGCCCAACCCCGTATTGGTGCCGTGCCAGTCACCAAGCCCTGGCTGGGCTTCTTCCCTGCATGGAACGTAGGCCCCAGAACCCTGACGGTGGGTCCTGGGGCTGTAGTGGCTGGCTGTTTCTTGATGCGGTGGAATGATGACTTCCTGTGAGCAGAATGATGGCCCCAGAACCCTGATGGTGGGTCCTGGGGCTAGAGTGGCAACTTCTCAATGGCGTGGATGGACAGCCCTCCCTGCCTGGAATGTAGACCACAGAACCCTGAGGGTGGGCAGGGCCCCAATTCTTCTGCAAAATGTTTTCCAAAATTCTGCGACCCAAATTGGAAAATTCTGCGACCCATATGGCAAAATTCTGCGACCCACATGGCAAAGCAGGAAACCCACCCACAAAAACCACATGGCAAAGCAGGAAACCCACCCACAAAAACACATGGCAAAGTGTGTTCTTGCCATGTTACACACACAAA
>QEPC01012913.1:6239665-6290162 GCA_003113815.1 Sphenodon punctatus
GACATCTGATTGCCTGGTCTCAGAACTCGTGGTACAGCAGAGGCGGCATTGGCAGCAGCAGCAGACATTGGATTGCCAGGGCACAGCACGGCATTGGCATTGACATCTGATTGTCTGGTCTCAGAACTCGTGGTACAGCAGAGGCGGCATTGGCAGCAGCAGCAGACATTGGATACCCATGGCACAGCACACAGCAACAGCAGGATTTGCCTGTGCGCAGCACCCATGGAGCCAGGATGGTAGGATTTGGCAGGGAAGAGCTTCCATACAACAGCAGATGGCAGCAGCAGGATTACGTGGGCACAGTTGGATTTGCCAGGGCAGAGCACCCACGGACCAGCAGACAGCAGCAGCGGGATTACCAGGCCAGTGGGGCACATCACCCATGGTTACAAGGGCAGGCAGACAGCCACCTTGGCATGAGAGGCAGGCAGACTGGGGCAGGGTTCGAGCTTTGCCCACAGGGCGGGCAGACAGGCAGCATGGCATGAGCATGGGAAGGCAGACTGAGGCAGGGTTTGATCTAGGCCACCTGGGCAGGCGGGCAGGCAAACAGGCATTGTGGCATGAGCATGGGAAGGCAGACTGAGGCAGACTCTGATCTTGGCCACCTGGGTGGGCAGGCAGACAGGCAGCTTGGCATGAGCATAGGAAGGCAGACTGAGGCAGACTTTGATCTTGGACACCTGGTTGGGTGGGCAGACAGGCAGCATGGCATGAGCATGGGAAGGCAGACTGAGGCAGGGTTTGAGCTTTGCAACCTGGGTGGGCAGGCAGACAGGTAGCGTGGCATGAGAGGCAGTAGGGAAGGCAGGCTGGGATCTTGGCAGGGCACTCAGATAGGCTGGCAAAGACTGTGCAGCGTGCATGAGAGAGAGAGTCAGTCACATAGGCAGGCTGAGATTATCTAGCGAGAGGCCAGCTGGCAGGCTTGCAGTTTTGCAATGCAGTTTCATCATGAGGTCAGTCAGATAAGCCAGTCAAGACTGTCTAGTATGAAAGAGGGGGGGGGCAGGGTGGGCTCCAGGTAGTGGGAGGGAGGAACATCACCTCATCACAACAGCAGCAGCCCAGATTGAGGAGGAGCCCCGTCCCAAGACTGCCCCTTGCATGGGATGGCGTGTGCCACTGCACCATCAATCCGTGTCAAGGGGAAGCTCAGGGAATCCGAGTAGCTGATGGTTCATCTTCAGGAACAGCAACTAGGGATGGGCAAATGCGGTTTGGAAGTTCGAAGTTCGGACCGAACTCGGTCTGTTCGGTTGACCGAACCGAACTTCCGAACCGAACTCGAATTTCATACCGAACCGAACCCAATTTCTGAACTCCATTCTGTTCGCCCATCCCTAGTGACAACACACACCAAAAAACCTGGTTTTCAATGGCCGAACTTTGTTCGGAAATTCGGAATTTAACCAAACTTGGTCTGTTCGGTCGACCGAATGAACTTCTGAACCGAACTCAAATTTCAAACCAAATCGAACCAAACCGAATTTCCAAACTCCGTTCTGTTCGCCCATCCCTAACAGCAACTGCTCCACCAACTTGGCCCCCAGTCTCAGTCGGTGCAGCAAGCAAATGTCCCCCACCATGGAGAACACCCGCTCGCTGGGGACACTGGTTGGTGGGCAGGAGAAGATATCCTTGGCCACTTTGGAGAGGCCCAGCTACACGTTGATCTTGCTGGCCCAGTAGGCTAAGTGTTCTCTGCTGGGATCAATGCACAGCTCCTCCTCCAGGTAGATCTCCACTGCTGTTGAGGCACCATGGTACTTCCTCTGGTAACTCTGCCTGGGTACCACCATCACCACTGCCCTCAGCTATGCTGCTTGCCCTACGTGCATGACCCCATGCTCCCCAGAGTGGCCTGCAAATAGGAGCTGCTGCTGCTGCTCGCAATAGGGGTGGTGCTGCTGCTAAGTCTGCTGCTGCTGCTACTGCTAGGGCTGGGGGCAGGGATAGACCCCGCCACCTGAAAGGGGTGGCTGCTCCCATGCCCACCATCACCAGGGGCATCCTGCTGCTGCTGCTTCTGCTGCCGCGCACTCTCCAGAGCCCGCTCTGCCTGCTGGACCCTCTCCATGAGCACAACCTTCCAGTGCACTTAAAGCACTGTCTGGCGTGCCACACTGCCCTTGACCCTGGGGTCCAGAAAGGCTTCCAGAATGTATTCCGCCCATCCCAGGAGCTCATTGAAACATGCCTTCAGCCCTGCCGCACCAGGTCAACCACCTCAGTGGCCAGTTTCCTACCCTGAGGGCCACAATCCCACCCCTGGAGAATCTCCTCCAGCCTCCTGAGGAGACTCTGCATCAGAGGGGTCACCTGGCTGATGGTGGCCGTGGACAAGCTCACGGTCTCTGTCACAGCCAGGAATGGTCTGAGCACAAAGACCGTGTGCACCAGGATCTCCCATTCCACTTCATTGTACCCTGGAGGTGTCCTTCTATCTGTCACCAGTTTTACCTGATGCAAGGTGGCTTTCTGCTCGAGAAGCTGCTCGAGCATCAGGAAGGTCGAATTCCACCATATGGACACATCCTAAACCATCTGGTCCACTGGGGAGCCTTGCTCAGCCTGATTTGCCCAGAGGAGGTCGCTGCCCTTCACACTCTGGGTAAAGAAACTGGCCAGGTTCCTCTCCTGCTCGATCAGGGAGCTAAGAGTGCCAGCCCCAGTCCCCTTCTTCCCCAAGTCCAGAGCATCCCTGACCACCAGATGAAGAGTGTGTGTTGTGAAAGGGATGCTAGTGAAGTCACTCTCTCCATCTTCCCTCAGTATGTTGTCCGCGTTGTCCATCACCACACACCCCTTTGTGAAGGGTGCATCTGGCATGACTCACTCCCTCACCATAGAGGCCAGGGCTGACTCTATGTTCTTGTATGGGTGGGGGCCGTCCATGACTTCTGCTTGAAGCAGGACCCACCTATACCGTGCTTTGGAATCCCTTCTGCCACTGCCAAATGCTGCCTCCGGGTCCTGCCACCAGTGTGCCGTCACCATCAGGTAGGTGTGCTGACCTTCCTGATCGACCACAGGTTTGTGTTGAAGTATACGGTGGCACCCCCAGCCCCTGCCAGCTGCTCCCTCACCCGCTCCTTTAAAGCCCTGGCACCACCTGCCGACTCAGTGTGGTGTGCGAGGGCAGCTTAAACTGGGCAGCCTGGAAGGCAATCATTCACCTGAACCTCATGTCCTCAACCACTGAGAAGGACTGCCCATCCAGAGCGATCACTTCCCACAACATGCATGTGGCTTTCACTTGAAAGCCACGCCGCCCTCCACCTCCTGCAGTGGACAAGGGACTCGGCAGCTGCCCCCACCTCAGCTCCTCCATGGTGGACTGATACTGCTTCTGCTGCTTCTGCTGCTGCTACTTCTGATGCTGCTGCTATTTCCCCCTAGCAGCAATACCATTCCTGCTGCTAGAGGCGACTGTTGGAGCAGGATGCTTGCCCGCTGATGGAGGAAGATGACTGGACACTGCAGTCAGGAACGCACTGGCATCCACTGTCCCTGCCTGCCTGCTTAGCAGCACAGCATTGTGGCATCCCTTGAGGTGCCTCGCCATGACAGTTGTGCCAAGGTTGGTGAGCACCTGCCCATGCATCACCACCTTCTGGCACAAAGTGCACTGCATCTCCCTGGGATCATCCGCCCACACCAACATAAAATTCGACCAGCCGGAAGATTTTTTGCTCCCTCCTGCCTTCTGGCCTGCACTTGGTGACACACCACTTCCAGCGCTGTTGGGAGGGGCAGAACATGGTGGCAACACAGCTCTTGGAGGGACAGCCATTGCCTCAGCTGTAGACATCTCCTCCTCGGGATGAGTGCCTGCCTCGCTGTCCCTAATGAAAGTGATGTCCTGCAAAGGGGAGTACTGGGACCCTGAAGCTGCTGGACTGCCCACCATGCTGCTGCCAATCTCCCTGTGTCCCATATAGCAGCTGCTGCTGTTGCTGCTTCTGCTCCTCTTCCTGCTGCCATTGCCTGGGGATCAGACCTTGCCTCTAGCAGCTGGGGTGGGATCCACCAGCCCGGGACTGCTGGGGATCACCTCAATAATGGGGGACGATGGTGGCCCATGGTGAACTTCAGACCCTGCCCCTGAAGCACCTGAACCTACTCCTGCAGCCACAGCAGAGAGAGCTGCAGCCTCCTGGACTGCAGGCCTTCCAGTGATCTGCGTGGCAGTGGAGAACGCTGGTAGGAGGCACCACCAAACCACCACCCCAGCTAGTGCCACTGCTAGGAGCCTCGGAAGCCTGTCGCCCAAAATCAGGCCTGTGGAGTGGAACTAAATGGACTATTATATCTATAAAGGCCTATTCCTACAAACACACTCTAAAATATTAAAACTGAATAACTACTACACACTAACACAACATCTATCTATCTCTATAACGAAGCTAACGCCTACATCTATCTATCTATCTATCTATCTACAATATTGGCGATGATCTATAAGGCTCTTCACGGTCTTGGCCCCTCGTACCTCAGAAACCATCTCGCCCTCTGCGACCCAGAGCAGCTCCTTTGGTCTGATGGGGGTGTCTTCCTGGAGGTCCCCCCATGCTAAGCAGGTGGCCACAATGGAGAGGGCATTCTCGGTGGCCAGGCTGCGTCTTTGGAATTCCCTCCCAGAGGAAGCTCACCTGGCCCCGAGCCTTTTAACATTCCGGCGGGCTTATAAAACCTGACTGTTCGCCCAGGCCTTGGGGGGGGGGAGGAGGAGGGATAGGGTTTTTAGCCCTTCTCTGCCATTATTTTATTTTATTCTAATTTGTTCTCCTATCCCTGTGATGTTTTAAATTGTTGATGTTTTTAAAAATTGTTTTTATGAATGTTTTTTAGTTCTACATCGCCCTGGGATGTCGTAGGCATATGGGGCAACTCATAAATGCATATAAATAATAAATATAAATAAATGTTACACAGGAATTGGGGGGAGGGGCACAGACAGTCCACAACAAACAACACGAGGAGGGGTACAAAACTGAAATTAAATCTAAATCAATCTAACCCTACTCTAAATAAATCCAAAAACAGGGGAAGGGAATAAAGGATGGAATATATAGTGGGAGGAAGGGAGGATTCAATGGAGGGTAGGGAGAAAGAACACAGGGAGGGGTAAAAATTTTTAAAATAACACCTAAATCTATCTAATCATAATCAAATCTAAATAAATGAAACTAGGGAGGCAAATGTGTGGGATGGGTGAAATAGGAGAAGGATGGCAATGGATTAGGAATAGGAAGGAACACACAAACTGCTGGGAGAGGGAGACTTCTGAAAATGCCTGCTGTCAGGATCAGTGGCTAGCTCAGAAGGTGTTGGAAGGGGGGAGTGCAATGACTTGTTACATGCTGTGCCCGCCAGCCCCATTGGCTCTGTGCAACCTAGCCCCATGTCCCCCATGTCCAATCGCACACTGCGAAGCCAGTGGTCTGAGGAAAAAAGGGATGGTGATTGGGCAGGCTGGCTGATACTCCAAGCCTCTCCACTCCTGGTGCCAAGAAGTCTGCTCCTCAGCTGCCCCTCCCCTCCCAGTCACATTTTTGCCACCTGAACTCACCCGAACAATAGCGAACTGTTCGGTCATTTCCGAGTTCGAATCAAGTTTGGTTCAGTCGGTTCGGGTTTGGTTCGGCTGTTCAGTTCGGTCGTCCGAACAGACGGAGTTCTGTCTGAATTCCGAACTCCTGAACCATGTTTGCACATACCTAGCAGCCATGCCAGCCTGCAAACCAGGCCCTCATCAAGCTTAATTTGACTTTAAGTAAGAATTGATAAAGTTACCTGCAGGAACAGCCTGGGGTGGAGTAATGGAAATGAACATGGCAGGGCAGTTCCACCTGTCCTTCTGAATACTCTCCAACCATGCTTCAATGGATTCTGGAGTTAGGCTGAGCCTCCAAATTTCTTATTTTACAAACCAAGTTCCGTGTATCCAATATTAAGCTCTTGGTTCTGAGTGTGAACATTTTCCAGTGCAATCCTGTTTGCAAGTAACAAGAAATGCCAGTAGGTTCAGACCGCATCTCAATGCAATCCTAGTGCACTCCCAATTCCCATTCTAATTGCCAAAAGGGATTCTGAGGTACAAAAGTACTGCAGTGGCCATTTGTAATATTGCTTGAAAGACTGCATTTTCAGTTACATAGAGTTATTCTAGAGTCATAAAAAACAATGGAAACTTCAAGGGCTAGTCCTTCCTTTCACACTTCTACTACAACAGTTTGCATTTAATGCAGCTGATTTTATCACAACTTATAGCTGTGTATATGCACAATCAAGCCTCCTCCTTTCCTTGATCTCCCTCCCTTCATTCTTCCCTCTGGCAACTGATTTGCTGCATGTTGCGTGCCACCAACCCACTCACTCTCCCTTCCATCTCAGGCCCTTTTTACACGGGATCCTCTCACTCATGAATACGCAGATATCTGCAAGTTAATGGGTGGGAGAGGCCCATATGAAGGACATAGCACAGGCGCATGTGGTGCATGGGAGTGCATGCTCATTCCTGCCTAACAGTCATCCCCACTCATCCTCCCACTCATCCCCATGCATGGAGCAACTGGGAGAAATTGAGGTTTCTCTGTGCATGAGGTTGAGTGGGGATGTGTGTGCGGCCATGTGAATGCCCTGCCCACACACCATGCATGCACTGACGCGCCCACACACAACCCACCCAGTAGCGCAGTGTAAGCACAGTCTCAGTGGGAACCCTAAGGAACTGGGCTACATTTCTGTCTTTCTTCTGCCCAAAGGGAGAAAATCTACATCCACCAGACAGGCAGCTTCTACAGAAAATACAGAACAGGGAGGTGATAATGTGAAAGACAAATCAGCTGAGTGTTAAGCTTCACCAAGTTGGATTTTTTTTTTAAATGATTGCTTCGCAACAACTCCCATTAGATAAAGTTATCCATCTAAACAATGTTATCTTACCAAGTTTAAACTAGTGCTGAAATAAGAATGTGGTGCGTTCTTGTGAGAATCTGTGATATTCTGACAAACCCCATTGAGATATCATGCATTCTCATCCAGGTTTTTGAGATTCTCGTGAGAGTCTCAAAAATCCCCAGAAATTCTGGTCACAAAATGGCCACCGTGGCCATTTTGTGCATGTGTGACTCCTGGTGGTCATTTTTTGCATGCACAGAGTGGTTTTTGAGGTTTCTCGAAAATCTCACGAGATTCTTGAAAAAACCCTAACACCCTGCACATATGCAAAATGGCTGCTTTGACCATTCTGTGCATGTACGGCCCCCTAGCAGCCATTTTGCAAGTACACAGATGGTTTGGGGGGGGGAGGGGGCTGTTTGAGGTTCTTGAGGATCTCAGGAAGAACAGCCACGATTCCTGTGAGATTCTAGACCCTGAGAATCTCAATGAGAAGGCTGTTCTCACTGAGATTGTCGACCAGGGTGAGATCTCATTTCAGCCCTAGTTTAAACCCTTCAAAAAACAGAGGCATTAGAGTAGGCTTAAAACCATCACAGCTGCTAGTACAATGGTTTAACTCTTTTTCTTAAATGCTTCCACTGACCTTTCCACTTTATCAATTTCTTTTGTTTGTTCCTTGGGAATTTTTTCAAGGTTAGCAATATTCTGACTATATTAAGACACATAGTAACAGAGGCATCTCAATCCACTTTCCCTCCTGAAAGCTGCAAACTCAAAACAGCTTTAACACTTCTAAATATAATACCCATTTTATAGCTCCTAATTTGCTGGGTCTCACAACAGGGTGGTTTTTTCATTAATTCTTTGCCTCCAGCCATTCTTCAACTATAATTCTATTTTATTTAACAATGTTTAAAAGAGTCCCTTCAGCGTCAGGCTAAACTTTGCACAAACCAAGGCTGAGCTATTTCAAATGTCTTACCTTAATGATGTGGGTTTTTTTCCCCCCCTTTGGTATTTTTAAATTTTTGATATTTAAGTTTGACTGTGTTACAGCTTCAGTCAGACTCAGGGTGAGTTATCCTTTAGCATGGTAGGTAAGTTAAATCCGAGTTATTTTACCTCACGGGTGATGCAGGGAGACAAGATTTAGCAAGAAAGGAAGAGAGTTGCATAGCAATAGGGGAAACTGTAATGTAACAAATTGCACTAGGCCTCAGCTAATTATAGAAAAGCAAGTACAGAAATATTAAATGATATTTGCTACAGGACACAGTAACATAAACTCCTTAGCATATTTTTTCAAATGCTCTTCATTACTATGCCCCACTGAGCTATTTAGCCTGCCGAAAACGATTAGTGTACAGGTCACATCTTCTGACATAATCATAGCAAACATCATATATTTGTTTTAACTTCCAGTCAAGATATCCCCATTGAATCTAGGGGGTGGGTCAGGTCCATTGTGTTGGAGTTGAAGAGAGAAAATTATGTAGCAGTATTTCACCATAGGTCACTTAGTCCTGGACATCACTTTCAATGCAGATAAAATCATTTAAGTGGCATCATGGTTTCATGGGTCTTTCAAACGAGTTACACAAGCTACAACAGAGTGAGTTTATTATGAGTACTGGAATTTCTTCCTCCTCAGCCAACTTTTCATATACCAGAAATATGCCCTCTTTGGAATCCAAAGGGAATTCACTTGAACTTCATGTCATCGGATGAAGCATTTGTATGTCTCAAACTAGCGCAGTAGAACAGCAAAAAAGAGGCCCATGAATCTAGTGACTGACAATTTCCCCATGTCCAGTTGAATATGACTCACCTATGAGGACTGGGGGTACAAGCATTACAAGGTTAAGAGAGGAGGGCCTCAGGATTTGGGGATGAAATTTTAATTAATTTATTAACTAATGTATTCATCCATACACCCAGTCCATAAAGACTCCACTAAAATTAGAACTCTGCTTTGTCTGCCCCACTCACCTTGAGAGAGGCTGGGAAAATGCACAACCATTGCAACAAGCTCTGAATGCTGACAAATTCTGACTCTGCTGGACCTTGAAGAATTCAGACAGTTCCAAAGTTGTGTTGCTTTCTCTGCCACTAGCCCTTTCATCTTTATAGTTACTGAAGGATCTGAGGATGAGAATCTAAAGATGAGGTCAAATTCAATGTGACTTTGCAAAGGTGTGAAGCCATATCCACTGTAATCAATAGCTATCTAGAATACTGTATCCACCAAGTTAAATTTCTAAGAGCCCTCTCTCTGAACCACATGTTTCCTGACACCAAAAGCCAGAGAGGAAAAATGCTTTTAGGAGAAAACGTATTTGTCCAAAGTAAAATGACTTTTATTTTAAATATTTATAAGAAAAAGAAAGGACAGTAGCAAAACTTCTGCATGGTCCTCCTGATCCTGCTGAAGTCAAAAACTTCCACTGACTGTGATGGAAACTGGATTGGGCTCTATTAGAGGACCATGGGCATGTTGCTTATGTAAGATGCTGTAAGAGCTCCTGGAATAAATAATGTATATAAAAATGTCTATATTAGAAATTAAGTGTATAACAGAGGAAAAAGATAAAAGTTTCATAGATTTATACAAAAGAAACTGATTCATGAAAATATGACATGGAGCATATGATTAGCTCACCAAGGGAAACAAGGAATGTGCCCCACCAGCTTTCAGGTTGTGGTGTCCATAGAGCTGACCTCAACTTTTGCAAATGGCCATATATCCCTCCTACCAACCCTCCCCGCATTCTCCAGTACCTCTCAAAATAGAAGCCAAAGGAATGGGATAAACTGGATTTAGATGGGGTAGAAGGAGGTCTCTCTAGCCTGCACACACAAATGTGTACTGTACAGGATCCTACAGGAGTTAACTGCAGTCACTGCTGGGCTGTAATTCCATCAGCATGGGAGATTCAGAACCTGATGGTGGCGGCAGAACTCGAAAGCGATTTCTACCTCCAATGCTGAGCAAGATGTTACAGTGGAGGTGAGTGAGTGGCTTCCTGGTACAAACCTGTGGGAAGACAATGCAGAGGGAATGGTTATGCTGGAGATGTTTGAGAGTTGAGACAGTTTGAGCCAGACAGAGTGAGCTGTACTAGAGTGCTGTTGGAAGAGAGCTGAAATCCATACATGTTTTTGTATTCGTAAACATTATTCACATTTTCAGATAGCCCACCGAATATCCAAGTAAGTAATCACTGCGAAAACAGTATTCACATATCAGTTTATTTGTGTATTTTTGTTCAGTTATTTTAATAATAAATAATAAATAATATTTTTATTTATATAGGGCCCCTGCCTTACATGGCACTCATAGCACTTTACGGAGAGATAAAAACAATGTCAACAATTTTAAATGATGCAAAACAATTTTAAATGATTTAAACAATTATTTTTTAAAAATTAAATGGGGCATGCAAAAAGGGAGGGCAACGTACATTGAGAATACCAGCAGTGGATCCTAAAATCACCTAGAAAATAAATACGTTTTCAGGTACTTTTTAAAGGTGAGGAGGGAGGAAATGAGATGAACATCCAGAGGGAAGGAGTTCCACACCAAGGACCTGCCATAGCAAAAGCTCAATTGCCTGCAGACTTCAGATGTGATGGCAGAACCCCAAATAGAGGGTGGTTCCTGAACAAAGATACCCATCAGTGTGAGGTGGTTGATTTTGGTCTATTTGGCATTTTGGACACTTTGATATTGGAGCTGGTTGAGCTGGAATGCCTCAGCTGCACTTGCTCCAAGAGTCCAAGACTGCTGGGCTTCCTGAGGCACAGCTAAATGGCTTGAGCAGCCCAAGTGAAGATGCTAGGGTTAATTGGGACACATGAAGAGATGATCTCATGATCACAAGCCCTGAGCATTTAAGGCTGGGCTGCAAGCCTAGCAAGAAAGAAAATCACCAGGGAGAGGCAAGTGGAGGGGATAGGCTCTTCCTCAGGGCTGAGTACTTGCTGTAGAGGGCCCAACTGAAAGAGCCAGGGATGAGAGCCTGTCCCAAGGCCTTGCATCACACAGGACTTCCCTATGAACTGGCAGGCAAAGGGGCTAGGTTCCAGGTCCTGGTCCTTTGGAGTGGAGCATGAGTGAAGTTTGCCTTATATATTATATGAAGTGATATTTGTATGGTAGCCCCTGGGCACTGTATAATAAAAGAGCATGTGGGAAAGGACTTGTGTTCTTGCATACGTCATTTGGAGTGGATCATGCAGCAACTTAGCCAGGAGCAGCGCTGCCCACTCCTAGGAATTTCAGGATTTCTCCACATCACTACTGCTCACCAAGCTGACACTAAAAGTGCCCTTTTCACATGGGATGGGTCCACGCATGTCCATGCAGATCCACGTGTGGGGGTGTTGCCCATGTGACGCTGTGGCAGGTGGGTGGGAGTACGTGTGTGCTCCTGCGCCACACCCATCTCCACCCACCTCCGCCCATCGCCCACGCATGGAGTAACCGGCAAAAACGGCGGTTGCTCCATGCATGGCGGTGGGTGGATATGGGTGTACACCCATGTAACAGCACCCCCTCCTGCCCCTGCACTGGCATGCACAGCCATCCCCCCCCCCCCACACACACATCATGGCTTATTTGAAAAGGGCCAAAGTGCTAAAATCAAAATACCAAAGCAATCAAAATGCAAATACCAAACCAAAGTGACCAAAATACGGAAGTGGCCGAAATAACCAAACAAAAATACAGTAATACTGATATTTGTTTCCAGAAACGAAGTAGTGTGGCCCTTAGGTGAGGTCTGGGGAAGGCGGGGTGCGGGCTTTAAAATAGTTGGCTGGGGTATATATTAGGGGTGGTGGTGGCTGGGGGAAGATGGAGGTTGATATGTCCCACTCCTGCATATGTTGGGGAGGAGATTGGGTTGTGGAAGATTGGATGTAGTCCCCTGGTGAGAGTGGGGGTCTGGTCTAATGTGGGTGGGGGTGTGTGGTTGCGTAGTGAGAGAGGGTGACCAGGGGAAGGGGGAAAGCGATTATGGTTCCAACGATTACGGGCTCACTGGGAGGCAGAGACCAACTGCAGGGAGGAGCAGATGTTTGGTTCCGGTTCCCCGCATAAGCCCCCTGTCAGATGGCTCGCCCGTCCGTCCCCCCCCCGCCAGCCACCTCCAGCTTCTGGGAAAACAGAAGGAGGCCCTCCTCCCTATGCAGAGCCCCTCCTTGCAGCCCCTGGTTGTGGACACCGGCACAGTCACACCCACTTGGGCGTTGGTGGGTTGCCAAGGTAATCCTCCCTGACGCGGCAGTTGGAAGCATGCCAGCTGGGGCGGGCGGCGGGGCGGGGCCTGCGCCTGCCCGCCGCTCCGCGTGCCTGCAGGCACGGCAGGGGGCAGAGTCCACACTAGAAAAGCCAGTGCTGCAGGAGACACAGCGCCAGTGATTGCAGCATCAGAGACTGGCCCTTGACTGACCGAATAGAGAGAGCTACGTTTGGTTTTCCTTGTTCCCCTTCTCCCTGTGCGACTGAGTAGCTTAAGTTGGTGATAGCTTGTGATGTTTCTCGTTCCTCTTTACCTTGGTGTGTGAGTGAGTGCGTCAGCGTGAGTGAGAGAAGTGCAAGCCCCCTAAACCTCCTGGGGGTCGTCCCCTTCCCCCTTCACCCAGAGTGGTTTATTCCTCATCCTCCCTGAGGCCCTGGGACCCTGTCCTCATCCCTCATGCATCCTGCACCCTTCTTTCCCATCCCCCCATGTGGACTGGGTAGTAGAAGTTGTGAGTGTGCTTGGTGCACGACCCCACCTGTCTTGTACTGCTCGGTGCCCAATGAAGATAGAGGGCTGGTTTCTCTGGAACCATTAGACCACACCATTATCCTAACAGGCATTTTTCCTACAAGGGACCCTTTCAGAGCTTGTACTAAGGCAGCCGTTTGTGCGTGTGTGGATCGACGACTATCCTGACCCCAAAATTCCCCCATCCCCCGTCACAGAATCACCTGCACCCAGACCCTGATCTTAGCGATGCCGGGACAGGGCACCATGGATGTAGCACAACAATTAGAGGAGCTCGTTAGAGCAGTACAATCCCTGACCATGGAGATGAACGATCTCCAGGCCAAACATACGGATCTTGCCACAGTAGTGGCACAAGGAACAGGGGGGGCAGCTCCTGCAGAGCCTCCTGTGGTCCCTCCCCCACCACCGGCCCCTATAGAACAGCTAGCCCTCGCACCTACAGCAGCCGGTGCCCCGCGGGAGTCTAGGGGGCCCCGGATTGAAAAGTTCTCTGGGAAATGTAAGGCTTTCCGGGCATTTCTGGCCCTTTGTGACTTGACCTTCACGGTCCAGCCAGCCATGTGCTCCACTGATGCGCTGAAGGTCGCATTCATTATTGGGAACCTAGGAGGGGTGGCCCTGGATTGGGCAACTAACTTACTCCGTAGCAAAAGTCCCTTGCTAAGCAACCATGTGGACTTCGTACGTGAATTTGCTTTCTTATTTGATCACCCCCATAGGGCTAGAGATGCGGAATCCGCCATCATGATTATAAAACAGGGAAAGGGGACCATATTAGAATATATCACCTGCTTCCAACAGCTAGCTCTTGAGTTGAACGGGCCAAACGATGTGCTAAAAGTCTTGTTCAGGTAAGGCCTGAATGACGAATTGAAAGATCAGCTCACCTTCACCACCCTCCCTGACACCTGGGAGGCTTTAGCTACCCTTACCCTACAAATTGACAATCGCCTCGCCGAAAGGTGGCGGGAGCAAAGACAGGAGCCACGGGTATTCCTCCCTCAAGCTTCCCCCCTGGGGCCCCCTAGTGCGGAGGGGGCCAAAGGGAGTAATCCAAAGCCAATGTAGATCGGGGCCTCTCAGGGCCCCCTAACCTCAGAGGAGGAGAAAGATAGGAGGAGGGCAAGGGTCTGCTACTACTATGGGGACACCTCAAATTTCATGCATGACTGTCCCTCTCTGCCGCCCCAGCAATGGGGCCAGGGAAATGGCAGAGGTCGGGGTGGGCAGGGGACACCTCGGCCATAAAAAGGATCCCCTCCATCCAGTTAGGTTTCCAACCCAACTTTCGGATTCCTATTACCCTGACTCTTACCTCCCAGCGCTCCCTAATGCTTTGGGCCCTTATAGACTCAGGGGCCTTTGGAAACTTTATTGACCTAGCTTTAGTCCAAACTTACACCTTGGAACTGGAACTCAAAGCCCATTCTGAACCAGTACACTCCATAGATGGGCCTTCTTTGGTCTCTGGTACCATTACCACGCAGACCTCTCCCCTAGCCTGTGTCATATGAACCCATCACGAATTGATCGTATTCTATGTAGTGTGCCCTCCACTCTTTCGCATAGTCTTGAAGCTCCTGTGGCTGCGTCTCCATGATCCCTGTATCTCATGGAGCCAGTGGCAGATTCAGTTTAGCTCCGCATACTGTCTGCAAACATGTCAGGTGGCCGCGCCCGTTGCAGAAGACCCCACACTCCGTGCAGGAAGTACGGCGGAGCCTCTTGTAAAAATTCCCCCAGAGTATACGGACTTTCAAGATGTGTTTAGTAAGACCCAAGCAGTCAAATTTCTCCCGCACTGGTCATATGATTGCCCCATTGACCTGCTGCCAGGACAGAAACCCCCGTTTGGGCGCATTTATGCCCTATCCACGCCGGAACTAGAAGCCCTGCGGCTTTACCTGGAGGAAGCCCTGCGCAACGGCTTCATTCAACATTCCTCTTCACCCGCTGGGGCACCTATCTTCTTCGTCCCAAAGAAGGATGGGGGGCTCCGCCCTTGTATTGATTACCGTGGGCTGAATTCTATTACTATCAAGAACCGATACCCCCTACCCCTGATCCCTGAGTTTTTAAATCACCTCCAAGGGGCCACCATCTATACGAAGTTGGACCTTCAAGGTGCCTACAATGTTGTCTGTGATCGCAACGGGGACAAGTCGAAGACGGCCTTTCGGACGTGCTATGGGCACTTTGAATATTGCGTTATGCCATTTGGATTGGCCAATGCTGAGGGTACCTTTCAACATTTTATAAATGATATCCTGCATGGCATTTTGGACCATTTTGTTATTGCTTACCTAGACAACATCCTGATCTTTTCCACCTCTATGGAACAACATGTGTCGCACGTGAGACAGGTACTCCAGCAACTTCGACAACATAAGTTGTAATGTAAGTTAGAAAAATGTGCCTTTCACATCACAACCGTCAAATTCTTGGGGTTTGTCATATCCCCCGTAGGAATCGAGATGGAGACACAGAATGTTGAAGCCATTCAATGATGGCCCCCACCCAAGGCGGTGAAACCTCTACAGCGGTTCCTGGGGAGCACCAACTACTACCGCCACTACATCCCAAATAATGCAGACATCACCGCTCCCCTCATGTGCCTAGAAGAACCACCCGTATCTGTGGGGGCCTGAACAACAATACAGCTTCGACTATCTCTAGCAAGTCTTCACCAAGGCTCCTATCCTTCTCCACCCCAATTTACAATTACCTTTCCACGTCGAAGCCGACACCTCCAGCACTGCCATTGGGGCCGTGCTTCTACAGGAAGACAGGGAGACGAGTCTATTATTCCCAGCAGCTAACCCCCGCAGAGTGAAACTATTCTATCTTCGATCAGGAACTATTAGCCTTTAAGGCTGCCTTTGAGACCTGGCGTCATTATCTAGAGGGCGCCCCACATCTGGTCACAGTGATCACCGATCATAAGAACCTTACCTTTCTCCAGACTGCTCAAATAACCAATGCATGACACGCTCGATGGGCCCTATTTTTTGCCCGCTTTTCCTTTAGGATTTGCTATCGCCCCGGGAAACTAAACATGGTAGCAGATGCATTGTCCCGCTATTATGACGGCCTTGCTAAAGAGAAAGGAGAAGCTGGAGACATTCTAAATCCTAAGGTTTTTACTACCTATCTTGCTGCCCCCATATACTCTGGGCACACCAAGCTGGCCCCCTTGCAGGCCATCCTGAACAGGAGCACACAGCCACTCTTATAGAGCGCTTCTATTGGTGGCCAACCCTCAAAGTCGATGTCCAATGCTATGTGAGTGGGTGCGCTACCTGCGCCCGCATGAAAGTCCCTAAGTGTGCTCCCCAAGGACTTCTTCAGTTGAGTACACCTCCCCAGGGGCCATGGCAATGCGTGGGCCTTGACTTTATAGTGGAACTCCCTCCCTCTCAAGGCTATACCACTATATTGGTCGTAGTGGACCATTTTTCCATATTAGCACACTTTATCGGGTGTAAGGGTCTTCCTACGGCTCATTGGACCGCCTTGTTTTTCCTCCGTCACGTGGTAAAACTGCTCGGCTGGCCCCTCGAACTAATCAGTTATCAGGGTTCACAGTTTGTCTCACATTTCTGGAGGGCTCTATTTGCAGCTCTTCAAGTGACCCTGAAACCTTCTACAGCCTAGCACCCACAAGCTAATGGCCAGGTGGAGTGAGTAAATCAGAACTTGGAGCAATACCTTCAGTGTTATACAAACTATCTTCAAGATAACTGGTATACGTGGCTACCGATGGCCGAGTTTGCCTATAATAACATCTCCCTTGGCAACTCCCTTGGCAACTCACCCTTTTTCGTTGCTTATGGATTCCATCCGCAAATAGGCACTATAGACCTCCCTTCCATCCAGGTACCCGCTGAAAGGATGCTGGCCCAACAGATCCAACATGCACAGTCCCTTACCTGATGTACTCTTCTTCTTTCCAGGCAGCGGTACAAGCACTATGCTGATACTCACCGTCAACCCTCGCCCATCTTGCAACCCGGTGACTATGCATGGGTAGATCGCCGCCATTATCCTTTGGCTCACCCCTCTGCAAAACTTGATGCCAGATATATGGCCCCTACCCTATTCTGAAGCAAGTGAACGAGGTTACTTATATGGTTCAATTACCACCTCGTCTGCAGATTCACCCTACTTTTCATGTCTCCCTCCTGAAAAAAGCGGATGGACCGCCCTCCACCGATGAGGATGCCATTCCTGGACCATCTGCTCTACCGGACCCTTCCTAGGATTATGAAATCATGGCAATCCTGGATGCCCAGATCCGGCGCAGCCAATTCCACTATCTAGTGGACTGGGTGGGCTATGGGCCGGAGGAGCGATCCTGGGAACTGGCCTCACATGTTTCTGCACCTCACCTTAAATGACTTTTTCATCTATGACATCCTGGAAAACCTGGGGGTCTTTCACCGGGGGGCTCGGCGGGGGGGTCCATGCCCCCCCCGCCGGCTGCCTCCAGCTTCTGGGAAAATAGCAGGAGGCCGTCCTCCCTATGCAAAGCCCCTCCATGCAGCCCCTGGCCATGGACACCAGTGCAGCCACAGCCCGGGGCTCCCTGCATCGGCAGGTTCCCAAAGTAACCCTCCCCAAAACAGCAGTTGGAAGCATGCTAGCAGGGGTGGGCTGCAGCGCGGGGTGGGGTCTGCAGCTGAAATGAAGAAGGGTGAAGGTGAGGGGGATTGGGACAGAGATTGTGCCCCCTCCCTGCCCTTCCCCCCCGCAGAACACCGGAAGTGCTGGGAAGCTTAAATTGCAAGCCCCGGCGGCTGCGCCGCAGGCCGCCAGCCGGTGGCTGCGAGCCGAAGGGCCGCGGCCAAAGGGTGCGGCCCTTTGGGGCCCTTTGGGGCCAGGAGGGGGGGAGGGGGGAAAGGATTGTGGGGAACAAGCTGGGATGGAGAGGGGGGGAGGAGCAGGGAGGAGTGGTGGCGTGTGGGGTAAAAGGTAGGGGAATAGTGGAACGAGAGTATTGGAGTGTTATGAGGAAAGGAAAAGAGGAGCTAGGTTGTGATGGGGTATCATGGGTAGGGGTAGGTGAGGAATTAGGAGAGTGGGAAGAACTGGACAATCTAGTATTAATAAGTGATGTGGGTTTAGTGGGGCCACCTCCCCCTGGTGAGAGGGGGGTGGAGGTGGTAAGGTTTGTTCTAGAAGCAGCAGGAGATGAGATAGAGGTGGGAGGAATGTACCCGGTGTTTGTGGGAGAGGTTATTGAGTGGGATATAGGCTAAGTGGGTATGTGGCTATGTAGTGGTAGGAGTGTTATGTAGGGTATTTTGTGTAGATTTTGTGAATTTCTTTGATTATGGTTTTGTTAATATGGGGAAGTTTGTAGCTTCTGGTTTATTTAAGGAGCAAGGGGTGGGGGATGGGTATTGTTGTGGAATGTTGGAATGTTAGTTGGCCCTCCCGGTGAGAGAGGGGGGAGCCAGCTGAGTATCCTGGTGGGAGCAGGATACATGGAGGTTGGGCCACCGCCTGAATATAGGGGTGGCCAGGTAGGTTAGGATGGGTTTTTTGTTATTTTGGGTTATTATTGTATTTATGTATTGTATTATTGCATTTTTGTATTGTATGGAGATTGTGTGCTGGACCCCTGCGTGGGCTTGTTTTTCCAGCAGATGTATAATTTTTGTTGTGCGCCGCCTCGAGTCTTTTGAGATGAGGCGGGATATAAATAAATATGATATGATATGATATGATATGATATGCACCCCTGCACCGCTCCGCGTGCCTGCAGGCATGGCAGAGGATGGAGTCCACACTAGAAAAGCCGGCACTGCAGGAGACACAGCGCCAGTGATCGCAGCATCAGAGACTGGCTCTTGACTGACCAAATAGAGGGAGCTAAGTGTGGTTTTCCTTTGTTCCCCTTCTCCCTTTGCGACCGGGTAGTTTAAGGTGGTGATAGCCTGTGGTAGGGGTGGGAATATCGGTTCTCCCGAGATCCGATATTGCCGGTATTTAGGTGTATCAGCTTAATCCAATAAATCCAATATTTACCTGTACCGACATACTGGATTTTTAACATTGGCCACGGTACCAGATTTTTTACATTGCGGCCATTGAAGTCAATAGCCGCAATGTAAAAAATCCAGCACCACGGCCAATGTTAAAAATCCTGTACGCCGATACCGGTAAATCCGGTAGCTGGGAGATGCGATACCGGTACATCCGGTACCCAGTACTGTCCCCGGTGTCCCACCCCTAGCCTGTGGTGATCCTCATTCCTCTTTTCCTTGGTGTGTGGGTGAGTGGGTCAGCGTGAGTGAGAGAAGTGCGAGCCCCCAACACCTCCTGGAGGTCGTCCCCTTCCCCCTTCACCCAGAGTGGTTGATCCATCATCCTCCCTGTGGCCCTGGGACCCTGCCCTCATCCCTAATGCATCCTGCACCCTTCTTTCCCATCCCCCCTGTGGAATGGGTAATGGAAGTTGTGAGTGTGCTTGGTGCACGGCCCTAACTGTCTCGTACTGTTTGGCGTCCAATAATGATAGAGGTCTGGTTTCTCTGGAACCATTAGACCACACATCTATCCTGATGAGCATTTTCCCTCCCAGAGCTTGTACTAAGGTGACCGTATGTGCGTGTGTGGATCCACAACTATCCTGACCCCAAAATTCCCCCCTCCCCCATCACACCCCCAGGCAGGTGAACCAGGGATCAAGATCGGAGGGGGCCATCTCCTGGAACTGTTGCTGTTGAATGCGAGGCCGGTTGCTAATAAATCAACGATTTGGGAATTTATCCTGGATCAGTCAGCCGACCTCATATGCATTACAGAGACCTGGCTGGACAATGAGTCAGGGCCAATACTGGTTGACCTTGTTCCAGTCGTGTACACTGTGCAGCATCAACCTAGATCAGAGGAGCAGGGAGGCAGTGTAGCCGTTGTTTTTAAGGATACTTGGTCTGTGAGGTGGTATCCAGTGCAGAACATCATGGGAATGGATGGGGTCCACCTTGTAATCAGTTTGGCAGGAGACAGATTGGGGCTACTATTGGTATACCAAGCACCTACCTGTATCGCAGCATCCCTACACGCTCTAGCGGAACTGGTATCGGAGGTGGTCTTACGGTCCTCAAAGACCTTGGTCCTGGGGGGATTTCAATATTCATGCTGATGCCAGTTTAGGGGGAGCAGAGCATGAGTTCATGGATACCATGACAACCATGGGGCTGTCTCAGAGGGTTAAGGGCCCGACACATGAGGGGGGACATACCCTTGACCTGATGTTCTGCACTGGTCTTGAAGCTGGGGATCCGGTGATGGGGAATGTATTGGTTTTACCCCTGTCATGGATGGATCATTACCACCTCCAGACAAATCTTCTAGCACATGTCTTCCCCCAGAAAGGTACAGGGCCAGTTCGTTGGGTCTGCTCCTAGAGACTTATGGAACCTAAGAGGTTCCAGAATACTTTAGAGGAGATGCCATCCGATCTTGATAAGCATTCACTCGGTGACCTCATTGCTAACTAGAATAACTTGTTGGCTGAGGCTATCGACCGAATGACTCCCATGAGTCCGCTTCCAGAGAGCCGACGGTGGATGTCGCCATGGTTTATGGAGGACCTGAGTCGGATAAAGCAGGATGGATGGCGGTTAGAGCACCGGTGGCACCGGACTCGCGCTGAAGCTGACCGATTGCAGCATAAAGCTAGTTTAAGAGTTATGCTGTAGCGTTGCGGGCAGCAAAGAAGGAGTTCTTTGCTGCCCTCATTGCGTCTGCTAAATCACATCCAGCAGAGCTTTTCAGGGTGGTGCAGAGGCTGGTCAGTCTGGCCTCTCTCTGCCTGGAACTGGAAGCTTCCAGTGCCCGCTGTGACATGTTTGCTTATTTTTTTGCAGATAAAATTGCTCAAATTCACCATGTTCTCAATGCTGCATTTACTACAGTGGAGGTATCAGAGGTACGAGAAGCCCTGTCCTGTCTATTGTGGGATCGGTTTCAGTGGGTGTCTTCCGCTGATGTGATGGGTGTCCTTGGGGGTCTTCGCGCCACCTGCTGTGAATTAGATCCATGCCCTTCCTGGCTAGTGAAAGCCAGCCTAGAGACATTAGGGCCGTTGCTGGCGGTGGTGGTCAACGTCTCCCTTAGGGAGGGCAGGGTGCCGAGCCGTCTCAAAGAGGCAGTGGTGCAGCCCCTGCTCAAGAATCCATCTTTGAACGTTCACTCCCTGGCCAGTTATCGGCCAGTCTCTAACCTTCCCTTTTTAGAAAAGGTTATTGAGCGGCTGGTGGTGCAGCAACTGCAGGGGCATCTGGACCAGGTCGGTTTTCTTGATCCCCTGAAGTCTGGCTTTCATCCCGGGTTTGGCATGGAGACTGCACTTGTGGCCTTGGTCGATGACCTGCGCCATGAATTAGATCAGGGCAGATCCTCAATTTTGATTTTATTGGATCTGTCGGCGGCATTTGATACCGTTGACCATGCAATGTTGGTGGCTAGCCTGGGGGACCGGGCCGGGGTGAGTGGAATTGTTCTTGAATGGTTCCGCTCATTTCTTGCAGGGAGAACACAGCATGTGGTTCTTGGAGAATGTACATCATCTTCCCAGAATCTCACGTGTGGAGTCCCGCAGGGTTCTATTCTGTCCCCTCTCCTGTTCAACGTGTATATGCAACCACTGGATGAGGTCGTGAGAAGGTTTGGCGTATGATATCATCGGTACACTGATGATACACAACTTTGAATCTCATTTTCAGGAGACCCAGGCCCGGTAGTTTCGGTGCTTACCTGGTGCTTGACAGCTATAGGGAATTAGATAAGGGCGAACCATCTGAGGCTGAATCCTGAGACAGAGGTGATGTTGATGGGTAGGGCTGAGGGAGTGATGGCTTCCATAATTGGTGGGGTTCGCCCCCCCGACCACTCAGGTCCATCATCTGGGGGTGCTCCTCGACCCGCAGCTCCACCTAGATTTTCAGGTGGAGGCTGTGGCTATGCGACAGCTTAGGCCGTATGTCTCAGACTCGGATCTGGCCACTATCATCCATGCTTTCGTTACCTCCAGACTGGATTACTGTAATGCACTCTACGTGGGGCTACCCTTCACGATGGTCCAGAGACTGCTGCTGGTGCAGAATGCAGAGGCCTGCCTCCTAACAGGGAGGGGTCATCACGAGCACATCACACCGGTGCTCCAGACACTGTACTGGCTGCCTATTGTCTTCCTGGCCCAATTCATGGTGTTGGTTATGACTTGTAAAGCCCTAAACAGTTTGGGTCCTGGTTACCTGAGAGATTGCCTCAAGCTCCAAGTCATTTCACAGCTCCTGTGGTCGGCCAGGGGCGCCCAACTTGAGGTCCCCCGAGTACATCGGGTGGCGATGGCAGGGAGGGCATTCTCAGTGGCCGCACCTCAGCTGTGGAACTCTCTCCCGTTGGAGGCCTGCTTTTCCCCAGATATCCCCTTTCTGTAGGTGTCGTAATACCTGGTTGTTCCGCCAGGCCTTGGAGGAGGGGGGTGGGTAGGGTTGGGGGGGTGTTTGTTAACTGCTATTATAGATTTTACATTATATGACCATTTTATTCATCTATACATATGATATATTGTATTTTAATTGTTATATTTTATTATTATGTTTTATGATGTATGCTGCCTCGAGTTGCCAATGTGCAAGAGAGTGCAGGTTACAAATTTTCTGTAAAGTAAAGTAAAGTACTGCAGCAGGAGAGCAAAAGGGACCAGGCACAAATAGCTGCCATCCTCACCCGGTCCTGCATCGAGCACCTGTGGGACAGGTCCAAGCTGCCGACCTACTCCGCGAGCAGCGCCTGGACAGGCAGGAGAGGGAGAGGGCTCATGTCACACTGGAAAGAACAGCCAAAATGGCCTTCAGGCACATAGATGTGACACTGGAGACCCTGAGGCGGCAACCCCAGCATGATATAGGGCCCCAAGCCGTGGTTGGAGGGCCAGCAGCCAAAGAACATCAAGGTGCCCTCCTGCAGGTGCAAGTGCCCCCTCCCCAGGTTTACTGCCAACCCTGGTTTCCCAAGCATCTGTCCTACCCTGGCCTGACCAACAGGGGTGCCCTCTTCCCAATGGGCCCCCAACAACACCAAGGGGGGCCCCCCGGACAAACCATGCCCCTCCCAGTTCCTCTCCAGAAGCTGCTAACACCCCCCTCCTGGGCCCCCAACCAGCTGACAACAGCCCAGCACCCCCAGCAACCCCACCACCAGGCCCGGACGCCCCACAGGAGCAAGTAAGAGCTGGTACGATGTGGTGACCTACCGACATGGGGAGAGAAGGTATACTGCAATACCCAGCCCGTGGGCCTACAGGAGAGGATGGCCTGGATCTAAGCATGTTGTGAGGGCTATGGGTCAGGCATGAGCTGTGGCACCCGTGAGTGGTCACAGGGAAGGGGGAACATCTAAACATCCTGCTATGCACCCCTCTCACAGGTACCAGCTGCACAACCATCTGTGGAGCTGCCAGTGGAGGTAGGAAACCGCTAGTCAGTGTCCATGGAGGGCTGCAGCTGAGACGGGCCGCAAAGAGCCAAATCGGTGCTGTGAGGCGGGGATGTGGGTGGTCCCAGAAGAGATAACCCCACCCCTTGTAAATAGCCCTTCCAATAAACTCTTTTATGTACCACATACCTGTTTGCTGCTTAGTTATTACAGGGTGGGCAAACAAGGGGGGGAGCCATCCGCATGCTGTGGGGTCGTCCTTCCCCACTTCAGCACCCTAATGCATCCTTCCTGTTTATAGACTGGATATGCTGCAAATGCAACCCTGCCGGCAACGCATGGTAGGAGCTGCAATGGTCACAAAGGCCATGGCAGTGGCTAACCCATTAAGACGATGCTATGCCATCAGCTGTCCCCACACGTGGTTACAAATGTTACAGAGCGATGAGTACCAAGTCGTTCACTTGGGTTGCAAAACAATGTATTGATCACTGTTACAACAAGTAAGGACACGGCAAAGGGGGACCTCCAGAAGCTACGGTTGGTTCTCTGCCTGCAGGGCAGTTATGCGCCTTGTAAGGGCCTGCCTGTTCTCTTCTAATATCCTTCTGAAGGCCCCACCCTGGACATGCTGGTACAGGGGCACAGGGTCAGGTCTGTGAGCGGGGGTCGGGTTGTCCAAGGCAACCCCATTCATCTCACATATATTGTGCAGTACACAGGCCACCAGTACAAGGATGGGGGTGTGCTGCAGGTCGAATTGACTCCTGTTAAGCATGAGGTGCTACCTCATCTTTAGCTGGCCGAACATCCTCTCCCCAACACACCTTGCCGATGCCAGGCACTCATTGATGAACACCTGCTGGGGGGGTGCATGGAACCGGATAGGACCTCATGAGCCATGGGGTGAGCGGGTATGTGGGGTCCCCAATCACGACCGAAGCCATGGAAACACCCTCGATGATCCGGTAGACGCTGGGTACTATCCCCCAATTGAACATCTGAGCAAAGAAGGGAGAGGAGCATAGGATTCGGACATTATGACTCCTCCCAGAGATGCCCATGTACACATCAATGGAGAGGCATCGGTGATCTACTACTGCCTGGAGGTTCACAGAGAATGCCTGCTTATGATTGAGATAGTCCGTCTTGGCATTGGGGGGCTGGAATATGGGGATGTGAGTGCTGTTGTTAGCCCCTATCCAGTGTGGAAAGCCCATTCCCTTGAACCCCCTGATCACAGCATCCGGGTCTCTCAGCTGTATTACCCACTCCATTAGGAGATCCACTATAAGGTTGCACACATCGCAGAGCACCCTGTTCACAGTCGCAGCCCCCACACCAAACTGCTTGTGCATTCTCTACCAGGAATCAGGTGTGGCTAGCTGCCACACAGCCATCACCACTGCATCCCCGGGGACAGTGGGAAGCACATGTTCATAACGTTGCAGCGGAGGTGGGAGCCAAGGATCTCACAGCAGGGAGCGACTCATCCTGAAGTGGTCAGTCCACTCGTCATCCATCCAGGTTGCCAGCATGTTCTCCCACTAATCATTGGTCCGTTGTCGCATCCAGTTCATCGGGCACATCGGTAGGGTCACCTGGTGGCCATTGACATTGACCGGCCACCTGGAGAGGATGAGGCAGATGTGCTGAGATGCTGCTGTGCCTGCCAATGCCTGAAGCCTGGCTTGGACCCTGTACGCCAACCTCAAGCTCGCCAATCATCTCAGGTTTGAAATCCTCTTGTACTGTGCCTTAAAGTTGTACCAGTGAGGGACTGGGTGGAGAAGATCGGCCATCTGCTCAAACACCTGGTGCAGGATCCAGAAGCAAGTGCACAGAACTTCTATTAGGGCGGCACTCCCACTCGGGATGTCAGCATTCGGCATCGTGACCCCACCACCGTGTCGAATCACTGTGCACCACATACCCCACCCAGTGCCCAGGCCCTGGCCCCAATCCACCGATTCAACTTGTAATGTGCACTGCTACCCTGTCCCAGCTGGTCACCCTGTGCTGTAGCTGCACTTTCACTCCCATCCACCAACAGTCAAGAATCCGTTCACACCGCTACCTGTTCACACAGCCCCTACTGTCACACATACTCAAGCTCACTGCTCTGCCCCCCACTCTGCTCACTCTATCGCTCTCTGAACACACTCAACTCCACTCCACACCTTTCCACTACCACCTCACACACAACGCCTCACTGCTGCAGTGGCCCTGCACCCCACTTATGGCAAGGCGGTCAGGCGCTGGGACTATGCGTGTGGTTCAGTAGGATGGGTACGGCTTGCCCACCTGACTGGGGTCACTCTGATCCATTGCATGTGCACGGGCCCACACCTGTATGTCTTACCGACACCACAGCATAGGTTCAGTGCATGGTTGGGATCAATGGTACGGTCCTTTGAGTGCTCCCCATAGCACAATCCCCCCCCGGGGGGCAAGTTGCTTTACATCAATGAAGGGACACGTGATTGGCCCCAGCGGCCCTACAACTGCTGTAGCTTCTATTGACAGGTGGGCCTCCGGACAGCTGTGCCCTGTGCTGTCAGGGCGGTGCTACCATGGCATCCCAGCCTATGTCTAGTCCCCCTGTTTCCTATCAGGCTGGAATGTGTCTGCCCTGTGTGTGTGTTCAGGTTCCCAGGGCCACATAGTAGGGTCACTATCAGCTCTTCACGGCCAAGCTGTGGTTAGCTGACTGCCTTGCCTCCATCCCAACACGTTCCCTTCAGTGCACGGTCCTATTCAGTTGCTCTCAATTGCCCAGTCATTCATCTGACCATGTCAGGCCATGGAACTGACCATGTCATTGATGGTTGGGTCGGGGAGGAGTGGCCGGTGTGTGCCACCATGCTCCTGAGAACCCTGTGGTAAAGCAGCGATGTACAGATGTTGGTGAGTGACCCCCTTTCCATTTCCAAGGTTGTGCTCTTCACAACCTTGCTCCCCCCTACCTCTCTGCACTTATTGCCCTCTGTACTCCAGCCCGTGCACTTCGCTCCTCCTCTGTCCCTTCTCTCACCCTTCCAAGCCTTCCCTGCTCCCCTAAGCGCCTTCGTCCCTTCTCACTTGCTGCCCCCCATGCCTGGAACTCCCTCCCTGTCCACATCCGCCTTGCCCCCTCCCTTCATACCTTCAAATCTCTCCTTAAAACTCACCTCTTTCGCTCTGCTCTGTCTGACTCTTTATCCTGCTGAGCCACTATTCCTATACCTACGATCGGTTTACCCTTATCCTTGCCACATGGACCTGCCTGCTGTCATTCTCATCGTAACCAAGCCAAGTACGTGCACTTGAGACCTCGCATCTTCATGAATGTTAGACCCCTTGTCTCTCCCTCTGTTCCCCTTCCTATGTCTCTCCCCCAGCTCCTGTCTCTCAGATTGTAAGCCCTAGGGGCAGGGACTGTGTCTATTTTATTACTTTGTAAAGTGCCATGTACACTGCTTGCGCTATATAAATGTTTGTTAATAATAATAATAATAATAATAATAACATTGTTGATGACTTCAACCTCCTGTCCCGTTACATGTGGCTGTTAGGCCACCCCTTTGGGGGACTGGAATGCCAGTGGCTTTCAAGGGAACTTGGATTCACATCCTTCCACCAAACACATCCAGCACACCTGAACGCCGTTGTGGTGCCTTGGGAAGCACGGGAGCTCGATGCTGCTCGCCAGGTGGAAAGTCATCGCAACTTCAGTTTGGCCCTTCAGATTGGCGGTCCCCATGTCATGTGTAGCTACACCTGTGTCCTCCTGCATAACCGTGGATTCAAGCACCCTCACTCGGATTGCCCTACCTGCCTTGGTGAACTGGGTCTGCTGTCCCCTAATGTCAGTGGTCCACTCCTTACTGAAATGCCCACACCACCAGAGATGTCTGCCCTGAGAGCCGTGCTGAGCCGATCTGATGTCAGAGTTGCTGAAGTGACGGGTCATCCCCTCCTGCCCCACTTAGGGCTGGGCGAATGCAGTATGGACGTTTTGAGTTCGGGCCGAACTCAGCCTGTTCAGATGAGTGAACTGAGCATCTGAACCGAACGCTTCAACGGCCGCACAGTTCGGAAAAGTTCGGATGAGTTTGAATGAGTTCAGGGGTGGGAAAAACGTGACTGGAAGGGGGGGGGAACATGACTGGAAGTGGGAGGCAACTGAAGAGCAGACTTTCTAGTACCAGGGGTGAAGACCAGGGTGGTTTCAGGGTTAAAAAAAAATAAAATTCAAATTCAGTTTCGGTATTGATAGCTCTATTTTCAGTTGTCCGGCCAAGTTCGGCTGAACCGAACTTCGCCAAACCGAACAGCCAAACCCGAACTCAGATTTCGGACCGAACGACTGAACCTCCGAACATCCAAACCGTGTTCTGTTTGCCCATCCCTAGCCCCGCTTCCTGCTGGATGCCCATATCTATCTGGTCTGTGTGTCATGACCTGCCTAGGGCTGTTACTTTGTTTGCCCTTCCTCGGCCATGTTGTAACGTCACTGTGCTGGGCATGGTTTCCCCTCCATTTAGTGTTGTGGCAGTCTGTGTAAATGTCTTGGGTGTTTGCTCATTGTTTCCCAGGGTGTGTGTGTGCCCGATGTGTGTCTGTCGACCCCTCCACTTCCTTCCCACAACCCCCCGTGGTGGTGTCCGTGTAAATGTCTCCCTACTCTGTGCTGCTGGATGTGCAGTGGGTGTGCTCACCCACCCATCTCCACCCACCGGGACCATGGTGGGGTCTGTGTAAAAACTAAAAAAGGCCTACCTTTCACTGCTATCAGGTGATGATTTACATTTTCATTTGCTGTTTATTCAGTTTTCTTCAACTGAGTTTCCTACTTTTTTTATTTTAAATTTTTATCTTTTACTCTCTGCACTGGAATAATCTGTGTGAAGTAAGCAGCCTGCATAAACATCCTACTGTGCTTCATCTCACCATACAGCAGTTGTTAAGGGATGCATATTAGCTGGATGTAAAGGGGGGATATTAGATGGATAACTGCTGTAATAACCAGGTAAACAGACAGCTTCCATGTTCCGTGGGCAACAGAGGACCTAAGTACATTTAGTGAATGGGCAGTGTTTGCGTGTTTCTACCTCTCTATTGGTGTGTGCAGTCTATATAATGTGTGTGTAACAGAATGACCTTCTATTTATTTATTATATTTATTATAAACATTTATTAGCCGCCCCCTCATGCCCATGGCATCTCGGGGCAGCTTACAACATAAAATACACATATAAAATCAGTTTAAAAAACACAACACAATCATCAAGATTTAAAATATCATAAAAATGTTTAAAATACCCCCCAACTACCCCACCCTCCCATCCTTCCCTCCGAAGGCCTGAGAGAACAGTCAGGTCTTACAGGCTCGACGAAATGCCAACAAACCTGGGGCCAGGCGGACTTCCTCCGTGAGAAAATTCCAAAGCTGCGGCCTGGCCACCGAGAAAGCCCTCTCCATTGTGGCCCCCCATTTTACATGGGGAACCTCCAGAAAGGCACCCCCGGTGGACCGAAGGAATCGCTCTGAGGAGCGGAGGGTGAGATGGTCCCCGAGGTGTGAGGCGCCCAGACCATGCAGGACTTTATAGATCAACACTAACACCTTGAATCTGGCTTGGTATGCTATAGGCAGTCAGTGAAGAGTACGGAGCACAGGTGTTATGTGCTCCCACCGCCCCATCCCTGTAAGGAGACGGGCTGTCGCATTCTGCACCAGCTGCAGCCTCCGAACCAGAAACCAGGGAAGCCCCACGTAAAGTGCATTGCAGTAGTCTAGTCACGAGATGATGAAGACGTGAGTGAGAGTGGCCAGGTTGGGCCTGGAGATGTATGGACGCAGCCTCCATACCAGACACAGCTGGCGTAAGGCAGCCTTAGTCACCAACTCAACCTGCCGATCCAGATGGAGACCTGAGTCCAGCACCACCCCCAGACTCCGAACCTGCAGGGGTAGAGGAGGATGGACCCCCCCGTACGAGGGGAGCCAGTACCTCCCTTGCCCTTCCCATCACCATCACCTCCGTCTTATCAGGATTAAGTTTCAGTCTGATCTGCCACATCCAATCCGCCACAGCCTCCAAACATTGGGAAAGTAATGAGACAGCAGGACCTGGGTCAGTTGAAAACAAGAGGTACAACTGAGTATCATCAGCATATTGGTGACATCACACCCTGAACCCTCTCACGATCTCCCACAGGGTCTGCATATATATATTAAATAATAACGGAGACAGGATCAAACCCTGTGGAACACCACAGGTCAAGGCCTGGGGGCTTGATGTTTCACACCACCCACTGGCTTATCCCCAAGAGGAATGGGTGGAACCGCCCTAGGACAGTCCCGTCCAGACCCCTTCCCCCTCTCCCCCCAGTCTCGCAGTCGTCTCAACAGCAGTCCATGGTCCACGGTGTCAAATGCGGCTGAGCGATCTAGCAGGATCAGAAATGTCGAACATCCTGCATCCATCTCCCGGCGGAGATCATCCACCAAGGCCACCAATGCCATCTCAGTACCATAGCCGAGGTAGAACCCAGACTGAAAAGGGTTAAGGAAACCGATGCTATCCAAATGTGTCTGGATATGCAGTGCCACTGCCCATTCAATAACCTTCCTTAAAAAGGGAAGATTAGAGATGAGTCGATAACTGGCGAGTGTGTCCACGTCCAAAGATGGCTTCTTCCACAGGGGGCGCACCACAGCTTCCTTGAGACTGGGTGACAATCTTCCCTGCCAAAGGGACGCATTCACTACCCTCGCCAGCACCGTCCCCAAAGTCTCCCTGGAGACTTTCACCAACCAGGACGGGCACGGATCTAATTTACAACTAGTGGCTCTGACAGACCTCAGGACATTCATCGCATCAGCTGGCGTCACTTCCTGAAACTCATCCCAGAAAGATTGATCAGATGGTGCCTCCATAACCTCATGCCCCTCACTTACTGCTTCCAATCAGGTGTCAAAGTTACTCTGGATCCAAGCGATCTTGTCTGCAAAGTAGGTGGCAAACTCCTCACAGCTGGCCTGGGACAAGTCCCCATGCAGGCGGCGGGAGGCTGGACTGACCAGCCCCCACACCACCCGGAACAGCTCCGCTGGACACGACTTTGAAGATGCTATGAGGGCAGCAAAGAACTCCTTCTTTGCTGTCCTCACATCCTCAGCATAGGACCACAAATGGGTCCTATGGAGAAGTCGGTCAGATTCAGAGCGAGTCCGACGCCAGCATCGCATTTATTTCCTACCTACCTGTTTCATACACCACAGCCCTGCAGTAAACCAAGGAGCCCTGCCGTGACAAGATGGAGGGAGAAAATGTCTCAGAGCCACCCTGTCAAAGGCCTCCCCCGGCAAGATGTTCCAATGCTGGACAAGCTCATCGACAGAGTGACCGTCGGGGTCTACCTTGCTAGAAACCTTGTTGGCTCCCTAGTGTTCTTGTATTTTACAGGTCACCAATGGGCTTCTCTGCCCTTTCTTTATGAGGCAAGTCACTTCCTTGGGCTTCAAGCCTCCTAATTTACTCCCTCGCAGTGAGCTCCCTGGCAAGCCCTGTTAATATGGGTCTCTTAGCTCTGAGGTAAGCTTTGTGGCTGTGACTCCTTGCCTGGGCTTTAGGCTCAGCTGTTCATAGCCACCATTATCCCAGATAGCCAACAGGTTTCAGCCCTGCAATTGGGAGGTATTAACCTTTTTGAGGAGCTCATTAACTGCCTTAATGAACCTTGTAACGGGTCAGACCTTTCAAGGAATTTCCCCAGCTCCTACACTTGACCTAGTCCTGCAAATACTTGGCGATGACCTGTAACAGTATGCCTGTGTGATATATATCACACATATAACAGCAGTGCTTACAGCTCTCTCATTATTCCAACATTGCATGTTGTTGCTTCCCTTTTTTTGTTTTCAGTCAGTATATAATTTGGTCATTAAAATTCACTTTGGGTGAGTTATGGCTGATAGGAGTGTAAGAGCACTGAAGGATAAATTTAGAATCCATAAATAAAACACATTTCCCATAGAAATAATACAGGTTAGAAATAAAGACCTATTAGTCCACCTTACTGTCACTCTAGGATTGTTCCCTCAGTGCATTGTCTAGTCTTATAAGTGTCCCAAGTGATGGTGTTTCTTTCTGTTATTCCCCTTGGGAGACTATTATCTCACAATCTAATAGAGCTCTCTGTCAGGAAGGGTTTTTTGTTTTGTTTTATAAATTGTCAAAATGCTTATTTGCACATCTTTATTTATTTGTTCAATAGACCATAAAAACCCCAATATGCATGTTTTTACCTTTTCCCTTAAACTCAACGATATAAAAACTAAAACTAACTGCATTTCTTATGTAAAGTGGAGAATTGTATGTGAAATATTTGGTTTAAAGAAGAGAAGTCTTGATTCAAATTCAAATTGCAACCATAACTAATAGCGACTCATTAGAACTTTTCTGGCTCTGTGTTCACTGAGAAAAGTGGAGCCAAATGCACCAGATTTTTGGTTTTATTTTGTTTTTAAACAAGAGTGAAAAATGTCAGGATATGACTTGGGGTGTTAATTGACATAATGGGGTGTCAGTTAACCCTACCTGGGGGCAGGAGCACTGGCGGCGGGAACACACATCCTCATGTCCTGCACCAGTGGGGGAGGGAGGCAGAGGGTGACATGCAGCCGCCCAGCCAGGTCCCTGCACTGCTGCTGTTGCTCCGCCTCCTGCCATGATGGACAGTAATGACTGCCTATTACAGGCAGCCATGGCTGGGTGCCATGGGAACCCCTCAAACCAGGAGGAGCCAAGGCTGGGAACAAACGTTCCTGCCCAGTTCACTTGCTCTGACCCAGCCAGGCGGCAGCTGAGTGAAGACTGTGGGACCACTTTGATTCAGGCTGGGTTTGTACCGGGCCCACATGATACTGCCACCACCCCCAGGCTGGTTTTGTACCAGGCCCACATCTGACAGGCCCAGAAAAAATATGCTGTCATGCCGCTGGCCCATCCAGGCCAAAGTGGGCCCTGCTGTGCAAGTGCCATGTTTGTAAACTAAACACCCTTGATGTTTTAAGATTTGTAGGCTGTGGCTCCCATGTCTATCCTTTGCTCATTTTGGACCTAGTTTTTCCAGTGGAAAAAAATCAAAAAGTATGAGAAAAGTAGAGGGAAACTTTGTGGAGTTCTTTATACCTGTTTGTTTTACTCCCAATCGTGACTTTTCAATGGGGATAAAAAGAAGGCCTCTGTTGACTGGAAGGAGCTAATCTGCCAGCAAGAGGGACACCCTCACTTAATATATTACTAAGGGGATAAAAAAAGCTAAGACATGTCCACCTTTGTTGTCCAGTGTTGCTTGCATTGTTACCTGACAAATTTCCATTATAGCAGGAAAGCAGGGGTTTCCTGATATAGCTTTCTCCTAGCACTATAGAACTATCCATTGGAATGACATCATCATTTCCTGAGAATTACTTTGTTAGTTGTTGTAGCACAATGGCATTTGAGACCATTGAAATGTGCAGAGTGCAGCGATACCATTGAAATGTGCAGGGTGCAGAGAGAGACACCATGGCAGGACGGTGGGCTATCAGGGGATGGGAAAGCACCATGGCGAGTGGTGGGCGGAGAGGCACCGTGGTGGGATTATGGGTTAACATGGAAGGGGAGGCACTATGACAGGAAGACAAAATAGTGGCTGGGGGAGGGCACAAATGGCAGTGCTTGATTTCTGTATGTTTTTCACACCTCTATGGTGATTGTGGGAGGAGAACCACGTGGCACTGAAATCCTGCCACAACAACCACCCTAGCAGCAGCATAGACTAGGTACTCATGACCACTTCCATTCATGCACATGGAAGACAGTTGGTATATTTAGATGGGAAGGGCAGGAGTGTGCCGAAACACCAGGGTGAGATGGTGGGAATGGGGCAGTCTGAACAAGTGGCTTTCCTTTGGCATTTTTACTAGGGATGTGCGAACAGAAATTGGTTTGGATATTCAGCCATTCGGTAGTTCGGTTCGAAAACCGAGTTCGGGTTCGGTAGTTTGGTTCAAAAAAGTTCAGTCTCGCCAAATGTCCAGCAAAGTTTGGTCCTGCCACGAGGCTTGGGGCACTCCAGGGACCTCCGGGGGTAGGGGGGCATGGTGGCACAGAAAGCCGTCAGAGACTCAGCAGCAGCAGCAGCAGCAGCAGCAACAGAGACCGAGAAGGCTTGACACTTGGCACACCAGCTTGCCCTGGCAGGCTCGACGCTTGATCCCTGGGGGTGCCCATGGTGCCAGAGCTGGCTGTCTGAGACCCAGCAGCAACAGCAGCAGAGATCGGGAAGCCTTGGTGCTTGGCACCCTGGGTTGTGCCCGTGGCACCAGGGCTGGCCGTCGGAGAGCCAGCGGCAGCAGCAGCAGCAGCAGGAGCAGGAGCAGATTGCATGGCAGCAGAAGGCAGACACCTTGATGAAAAGCAACTGCTCCGCCAACTTGGCCCCCAGTCTCAGGAGGTGCAGCAGGCAAATGTCCCCTGCCATAGAGAACACCTGCTCACTGAGGACACTGGTTGGTGGGCAGGACAAGAGACCCTTGGCCACGTTGGACATGGCTGGCCACACATCCCTCCGAGAGCTGTGTCGCCACCATCTTTTGCCCCTCCCTCCAATATCTTCCCTTGAACCCATCGACTTGAGCTTCCTGGACAGCCCCATGGACAGAGGCCCCACCAACAAGATAGAGACCAGCATGGACTGTGTCCGGGTGCAGGATACAGACGTGGGCGACCCCATGTGGGTGACTAGCAAACCACCTGTCAAATCTTGCCTGGGCTTTGGTCTCTGGCACACTCAGAGCTGCCATCACCTGTTCAGATGCCTGTAAGGTGGGCAATGGGGCATGTGGCAGAGGTGGCAGGGGCTGTGCCAGCAGAGCAGCAACAGGCATCAGCAGCAACCTGAGCCCATCATCACGCCCCAAACTGCACAGGCCTGATTTTGGCAGTCAGGCTTCAGAGGCTCCCAACAGTGGCACTGGCCAGGGTGTGGTTCGGTGCCGCCTCCTGCCAGAGTCCTCCACTGCCACGCAGGACACTTGAAGGCCTGCGCTCCAGGAGGCTGCGGTCATCTCCGCTGCGGCAGCTGCAGGAGCAGGTGCAGGTTCTTCAGGGTAGGATGTTCCTCCATGGCCACCAATGTCCCTGACCCCTATTATTGAGGTGATCCCCAGCAGTCCAGGGCTGGTTGATCCCACCCCGGCTGCTAGAGGCAGGGCCTGATCCCCGGGTAATGGCAGCAGGGAGAGGAGCAGTAGCAGCAGCTATAGGGGGCACAGAGAAAGTGGCAGCAGCATGGTGAGCAGTTCATCAGCCTCAGGGTCCCAGTACTCCCCTTCACGGGACATCACTCAGATTGGGGACAATGAGGCAGACACTAGTCCCAAGGAAGAGATGTCTGGTGCTGTTCTTCCCCTCCCAGCAGCGCGGTCAGCAGTGTGCAGGCAAGAAGGCAGGAAGGGGCAAAAAATCCTTGGTCTGGGCAGGGTACATTTTAAGTTGGTGCAGGCGGATGATCCCAGGGAGGTGCAGTGCAGTTTGTGCCAGAAGGCAGTGAAGCATGGGCAGGTGCTCACCAACCTTGGCACAACTGCCATTGCAAGGCACCTGAAGGGATGCCACAGTGCTGTGCTGCTAAGCGGGCAGGCAGGGGCAGTGAATGCCAGCGGGTTCCCGACTGCAGCGGCTAGTTACCCGCCTCCATCAGTGGGCATTGGGCAAGCATCCTGCCCCCCTAGCAGCAGAAGTGGTATCGCTGCTAGGGGGGAGCAGCAGCAGCAACATCAGTGCACCATGGAGGAGCTAGGGTGGGGGCAGCTGCCAAGTCCATTGGGACATAAGCACTGGGGAGGAAGCTGTCCTACAACTGAAAGCTACACGCATGTTGGGGGAAAGGATTGCACTCAATGGTCAGCCCTTCTTGGCGGTTGGGGACATGTGGTTTAGATACCTGACTGGCTTCCTTGCCTCTCAGTTTAAGCTGCCCTCGCACACCACCCTGAGTCAGGCTGCCATCGATGCCTGGCAGCCTGCAACGCCCAGCCAAGCAGGGGTGCCAAGCCAGCCACCGAGTCCTGGCCGGGCCTCTGCCGCTGCTCCGTCGATGCCTGGAAGCCTGAAATGCCCGGCCCTGATGGTGACTAGAACAGTGGAGAACCCAGCACAGCATAGAACGAGAAAAACTGGAGGCCTGCCAGCACCAACCTGAGTCGGCAGCTGGTGCCAGCCCTCTACTGGGCTTTAAAGGAGCGGGTGAGGAAGCAGATAGCAGGGACTGTGGGTGACACCGTCCACTTCACCGCCAACCTGTGGTCGAGTAGGAATGCACAGCACACCTACCTGGCAGTGACTGACAACATACTGTTGGCAGGACCCGGAGGCAGCATTTGGCAGTAGCAGGAGGGGTCCCGAAGCAGGGTATAGGTGGGCCCTGCTTCAAGTGGAAGTCATGGACGCCGCGGCCCCCACCCTTCTTGGAACATCGAGGCACCCCTGACTGCCACAGTGAGGGAGTGGGTCACACCAGGTGTGCCCTTCACCAAAGGGTGAGTGGTGAAGCACAGCACAGCCAACATATTGAGGGCAGTTGGTGAGGGGGGTTTCACCAGCATCCGTCCCTTCACCTGGTGTTCAGGGTCTCTCTGGGCTTGGGGGACAAGGGGATTGGGGCAGCCCCCCTTAGCTCTCTGATCTAGTGGGGGAGGAAGCTGGCCAGCAGTTTCTTTAACTGGAGCATGATGGGCAGCAACCTCCTCCTGGCGAAGCAGGCCGAACAAGGCTCCCCAGTGTACCAGCTAGTGCAGGATGTATACACCAGTGGAATTCCTCCATGTTCCTGCTTCTTGAGCAGAAAGCTGCCTTTTTGCATCAGGTTCAACTGTTGATGGACAGCGGGGCACCTCCAGGGTACTATGGGACGGAATGGGAGATCCTGGAGCTCTATGGGCACTGGAAGGGTGAGCTGGTGGAGAAGGTCCAGCAGGCAGACAGGGCTCTGGAGAGTGTGCAGTGGCAGCAGCAGCAGCAGGACGCCCCTGGGGATGGTGGAGTGGGATCAGCCACCCCTTTCAGCCCGCGGAGTCTATCTCTGCCCCCAGCCCAAGTATAGCAGCACTAGCAGCAGCACCCCTATTTCTGGTTCTGGATGACGTGGATGGACAGCCCTCGCTGCCTGGAACATACGCCCCAGAACCCTGAGGGTGGGTCCTGGGGCTGGAGTGGCTGTTTCTTGATATGGTGGAATGGCAACTCTCTGTGAGCGGAATAACAACCCCATAACCCTGACGGTGGGTTCTGGGACTGGAGCAGTTGGAGAACTTTGAAGGCCGAAGTGGAGAAGGGTTCCTTGTGAACAGCAGTTGTTGAACATGGGTCAGTCGGTCCTAAGAAATGTGAGCCGGGCCCTTCCTTTGGATCGACAGCTGTGGCGGGCATCGCCCGCCTCTTCCCTACCCATTCCTCTATGTCATCCTCCATGGTGGCGGCGGGATCGGGGGGCTGGCATCCCAGGCCGGCGTCCCACCTCGGCATGTGCCTAGCAGCTGACTTAGGACAGGTGCAGACCAGGTGAATCTGTCTGTTTAAGTAACTTCGGGATGAAAATTGGCTCTAAGGGCTGGGTGTTGCAGGCTCATCTGAGCTATGGCGGTGTACAAGAGTGTGGAGCAAATGGCTAATATGCAGTAGCAGCAGCAGCAGTAGGGGCCCAGCCAGGACTCGATGCTGGGCACCCCTGCTTGGCTGTGCCTTACAGGCTGGCTGGCATGGGTGGGGGAGTGGCAGAGGCCTGGCCAGGGGTGTAATTGGCAGAACTCAACAAGCACTAGTGCATGTTGGTCAAGCCTTGCCTGCTGGTGAATCTCGTGAATTCCCAGCCCCCACCCTCTGGCACACTTATCCACGCTATGGCCATTTAGAAGATTGTGAAGCCAATGGCTGATGTGCAGTACTAGAAGCTGATCCCAGAGAAGCCAGTCGGAGCCCTGGGGAGAGTTCTCTTTTCTTTGTGAAGGGCAGGGTGCCCTGTAATGGGTTCACCCTGAGAGAGGGGCCCGCGCCTTGGAGAGCATTGCATTTCCAGCGGTGGCCGATCAGCCCTCACCTGTCTCTTATACACATCTAGATGTGTATAAGAGACAGGTCGGAGCCCTGGGGAGAGTTCTCTTTTCTTTGTGAAGGGCAGGGTGCCCTGTAATGGGTTCACCCTGAGAGAGGGGCCCGCGCCTTGGAGAGCATTGCATTTCCAGCGGTGGCCGATCAGCTCTCACTGCACCTTGAAAATTTGTAACTTGGCCCAGGGACAGCCGGCTCTGCTCCTATTGGACACAGACAGCTATTTTAGAGGAGGTATCCAGCATCATCACTGAGGCAGGTGAGGAAATAGCAAAGGGGAGCTTGCTTGCAGGCTGGCTGGCATGGGTGGGGGAGCAGCAGAGGTCCGGCCAGGGCTGTACTCGACAGAGCTGGAGGAGGAGGAGGAGGAGGAGGATCAGACAGTGGAGGTGGCATTGGCAGCAGCAGCGCAAGCCAAGAGGCTGGGGAGCTCACACGCTGTCAGGAGCTACCTGTCTCCAATGCCCACCTTGCTCTACCTCCAGAATCCTTCCTCCCAACCCTCAGCCATTTCCTGCTCCAGTCCCCACCCAGCTCCAGTCTCCAAACCCACCTGTGCCGAGAACCACCAGACTCTACCCTCAAGTCTCTCCCTACTGATTCCAGGGTTGCTAGACCCAAATGCACGAAATTGTGAGTCTGAATTAGAACTCAAGAGGGATTTTTTTTGTTTTATTTTAAATAACCAATCTGGAGTTCTTTTTATTTGCCTTCTGGCCTGAGCATTTTGTCAACTTTGCAAGCTCTTCTCTGCAACCTAAGGACAAGAAACTTGCCTTGTAACAATAAGAGCTGAGATTCTCATGATTTTATCTCAGGTCTTGCAATTTTAGGCTTGAAGAAACTCTTAAAATCATGGGATTTGAAATCAAATAATATGAGCTGGCAACTCTATGATCCCTGCAGCTCAGGCTTCCTCCTTCTAGCTCTCTCTCTCCCATTACTGGGTCTCAGGACTCTGCACACAATGTTCACAGGTGTGACAAGTGGGGACACATTTTAACCTGTGAATATAACCTGCCTAAATTAAGGTGCCTCATTGTAGCTTGGTTTTTGGTTTACATGTGGTTTTGGGGAAAAGCTTTGTCTGTTCTGTGGATCTTTGCTAAAGCTGCTTGTAAGCGAAGTTTAAGGTTGTGACTTGTCTGTCTGCTTTTAAACCAGGAGTTGAATAGCCTGCCTAAATGAAATTGCTGGAAACGCTGCACTTGTTGTTCACAGGTGTGACAAGTTGTTCACAGGTGTGACAACAAGTTTGTAAAGGTTCTTTGTTAATAAACAGGTCTGGAAAGAAGAGAGATACTAGTGGCTAGTCTGTGGTGAGGCTCCAAGGCTTGAATCAGACAGAGTCTTGTTCTGCTGAGAAAGATGCAATTCACTAAATCTCTGTCTATGTGGGAAAATGAACTTAAATTGACTAAGGGCAGGGACAGTGTTCACTGTATTTTCTTCATTAGCAGCAATGGGGAAACCACAGTGAACATGGGTCATTGACTAAGGGGGTGAATTTAATTCCAATTAATCCCCTCTCTACACACTTGCACAATACCGTAATCTCTTATATCTATCAGAATTTTTACCCTGCCCTTCCCCAAAGCCTCTGGGCGATTTACAGAAACAAAAGCACAAAGAGAAAAATAGTAAAAATACAAAATAATACAATAAAATCCCCTAAAGCCCTCTACCCACACCCCAAAAACCCACCCAACCTCTAGTCTCACCTGCTAAATGCTCTGCCAATAAGAGAGTTCTCTATCCCCAGGTGCCAGTACTTCACAAAGCAGCGTTCCCATCATTAAGTAATGTCATGTCCATCCAATGTTAACCCTGGGAACTCCTTGCTGCTGGGTTATGCCCTGACTCCACCTACCGTTGCCGTGGTTCCACCTACCATTGCCCTGGCTCTGCCCCTAGGTTCGCCCGGCCGGCCTTACTGCCTCTCCAACCTCAAAACCCACCAGCCACCCCTGTCCACATGATGCACCACCGGACAAGGCTTGAACAAATGGCAGTAGAGCTTCTTGAGTTCTGTTGAGTACGAGTCAAGCCTGCAATGCCCGGGTGAGTGGGGGTGCTGCCAGCCACCAAACCCTGTCTGGGCCTCTGCCACTGCTCCACCCATGCCAGCCAGCCTGCAAGCTCCTCTTGGCTATTTCCTCACCTGCCTCAGTGGTGATGCTGGATACCTCCTCTAAGTTCAAATAGTTGTCTGTGTCCAACAGGAGCAGAGCCGGCTGTCTCTGGACCATGCTGTAAGTGAATAAGGATCCTCCACATGTGAACTGTCATTCCACTTCATCCAGAAGCTGGCACTCCTGTCCCACGACCCACCATCAGGGTTTCGGGGCCCGTCATTCCTCTCATGCGGAGCCGTCATTCCACCACATCAAGAAACAACCAGCCACTCCAGCCCCAGGACCCACCTTCAGTGTTCTGGGACCTACGTTCCAGGCAGGGAGGGCTGTCCATCCACATCATCTAGAAGCTGCCACTCTAGTCCCAGGACCCACCCTCAGGGTTCTGCAGCCATCATTCCGCTCATGGGGAGCTGTCATTCCACTGCATCAAAAAACAGCCAGCCACTCCAGCCCCAGGACCCACCATCAGGGTTCTGGGGCCTACGTTCCAGGCAGGGAGGGCTGTCCATCCACATCATCTAGAAGCTGCCACTCTAGTCCCAGGACCCACCCTCAGGGTTCTGCAGCCATCATTCCGCTCAGGGAAGAGGCCCTGCCAGGGCTTGGTGCCTGGCATGGCACCCATATGGGGCACCCATATGGAGCCGGGCATTGTAGGTTGGCATCCTACTCTCCAAATCTCAACCAACTCTTCTGCAAATTGATAACCTTGCCCGGTGGTGATTCACATGGCTGGCCAGCCACCGTCTGCCATGATGGCGACTAGAAATTGAGAACCTAGCCAGCATAGAGTGAGCAGAACTGGAGGTCTCCCAGCCTACAATGCCCAGGGAACCCGGAGTGCCAAGCACCAAGCCTTCCTGGTGTCTTCTGCTGCTTGGTTTCTGATGGCCTGCCATGCTGCCATGGGCCCCCCTGGGAGTCCATGGAGTGCCCCAAGCATCGTGGTGGGTCCGAACTCTGATGAATGTTTGTCAGGACTGAACTCTGCCAAACCGAATGACCAAACCCGAACATGGTTTTCGAACTGAACAACCGAACCCGAACTCGGTTTTCAAACCGAATGACTGAACGGCCGAACATCCAAACCCCGTTCTGTTTGCATATCCCTACAGGTCAGCAGACGGGCATGGAACCGAACTCCCTGGCATGCCTCTGGCACTCCAGACCTCCTTCCCCTTCCCCCCACTGATACTTAGGCTCCATGCCCCCACACTTTGCATTGGTCTTTCAGTCCCAATTCTCTTCCTCTGCAGGTTGGGATCAACACTGAAGGTGGAGAATTGAGGAGGTGAGGGGGCAGTGTCAGAGCTGGGGGGAACCCAGGACTAAGAGATCAGCATCTGCAGGTGGAATTGAGGGGCAGGGCAGGGGAAGCATGGACTGTGAGTGGGAACAGAGGTGCAGTCGGAGAGCTGCAAGGGCTGCAAGTGGGGATAGACGGGCAGTGTTTGAGTTGGGAATGAACTCAGGACTGGAAGAGTAGGAGCTGTGAAATGGGATAAAGGGTAAGCAGCAGAGCTGGGGGGAACTCAGGGGTGGGGAAGCAGAGGTGCGGGTGGAAACTGAAGGGCAGTGGTAGGGCTGGGGGAGATGAGAATTGAGGGGCAGCAGCAGAGGTGGGAAGGAGGTCATGGCTGTCGGAGCAGGGGCTGTGGGTGGGGAATGAGGGGAAGCGGCAGAGCTCAGGAGAGTCCAGGGATGCAAGGGAGCAGGGGCTGTGAATGGGGTTGAGGGACAGCGGTAGACGGGGGGGAGGGGGAGGCCAGGGCTGGGAAAGCAGGGACTGTGGGTGGAGATTGAGGGGCACCGGCAAAGCTGGGAGGAGCCCAGGGCTGGGAGAACAGGGCCTATGGATTGAGGGACAGCAGCAGAGTGGGAGAAGGCCAGGACGGGAGGAGGATGGGCTGTAGGTGGGTACTGAGGAACAGTGGTAGAGCTGAGGGTAGCTAAGGGTTGGGTGAGTCAGAGCTGTATGTGTGGATTCAGGGGTAGTGGCAGAGGGAATCCAGGGCTTAGACAGTAGGGCCTGTGTGTGGGCATTGAGGGGCATCAGGAAAGTTGGGAGGGTCTTATGCAGGAGGAGGTTCTGCCCCCCACTCTTGCCCAGGCTCCAGGGAAGGAGCAAGTGCACAGGCAGGCGGTGGGGGGTGAGTTCTTCCCCCCCACCTGGCCAGACTCTAGGCAGAAACAGAGAAGTCAGGTGGGGGCACCATGAGTTCCTCCCCCCTTGCTCCAGGAGGGGAACAGAGTAGGTGGGTAGGGGCCAAGATAACGTTCTCTTGCTCAGGCCTCCGCTTCAATGCTGCTTCTGCTGTCAGTGATCATCTTATTTGAAATGTTCCTGCTCTGAGCCTCCCCACGGGTGTGCACTGTGGGTTCAAACATTTCCTGGATTGGGCATGCTGGGAAATGTAGTCTCAGCATGCCCGATCCAGGGAATGGCTGGTTCCAGGGGGCACACGTGTGCAGAAGTGCAGAGCAGGGACATTTCAAATAGCAAGATCACCGGTGGCAGCAGCAGCGTGGCCAGCACTCACAACTCTACAACCACCCAGGAAGGCAGGCAGACAGGCAGGGAAGTGGCAGTGGTAGTTCCTCTCCCTCACCCCCCCAACACGGATCACAGACAGTGTGCAGTGGGGGTCCCAGGAAGCAGGGCCCAGTGGGACACAGTGCTGGATGGTTGCAAGGGGACAGGGGCAGTGTGGGGTGTCTCCCCTAATGCCCCAAAAACCCCAGATGAAAATTGCCCCAAGCCCCACTGAGGAGACAAACTCTCTGGACTCTTACACCAGTAACTGTGCACGTGTTGCATAACTTTCTTTCCAATAGCCCTCCCATTGCCTAAAGCAGAGATTCAAAAGTGTATAATTTTAAAACTACTCTATGTTTTTGTTTTAAAAAATAAATAAAATAAGCAAAGGCACCCCTGGCCAGCAGGCTTCAATTTTCTAACAGCTTGTCAGTTTCACAGACAGTACTTTAAGCTCCCAAAGACCTTTCAGTTTGAGATGATCAGAACAATTTAAAAAACTGCTCACCAGCCTGCAATTTCTAAAAGGCTCTATCTTACTCATTGTTTATCAGATCTGAATGAAATTTTCACAGTTCAGCCCACGAGACACTCTCTGCAAAATTTTAAAATTATAGAATAAATCAATTTTATTTTATAAGCAATAGAATGTCTGTGCTTTTTAATGCAGAGTGCCACACACCTTAACTATCCAGGAACTAATGTCCCTGGATAATAAATAATTTCCCCAAATTACTACTGCACTTTATCTCACTGTGAATAAAGTACAGTTGAAGTGCAGTATTTCATTGCGGCATACAAAATTGTGGGGAAAAACAATATGTGGAATAGAAAAAGGTGACATGATGGATACCCTGGCCTTTTTCTGGCATTTGGGTGCAGCCTGATGTACAGAGTGGGCAAGGTATCATCCTCCAAGGCTGCCTATGTGTTCATAGGGTAGAAGATGCACACAATAGGGTTCCATGTATGCATGAGGGCCGGGACTGTAGAGACTCCATTGCATACATTCCAACATTAAATTGGATACAATTTCATACATTCCAACAACACCCACCAGATGTGACTCTTACAAGGCTGCAAGATCTCATTGCATAAAAGGGGACTAGTGCATTCACATATTATAAAATTCCAGCATTTATAACACCTGGTATTATCTCAAGCACTTATAAGAACCCATTTTTTGTCATGTGTAAAAGTGGCATTAGTGGTTCCAAAACTGTGAGTTGTGAGACTGACCCCAAGTGACATTGTGATATCTGCAGATGGAGCCACGATCCTGACTGATTCTTGATATACTTTGCATGTCTTTCTTGCTGCCTGGGGTTATCAAATTACATTTAAGTTTCACAACGTGATCGCATAGGAAAAAAATTAGAAACTAGGCATCTGTCTGTCCATCCCCACCACCACCACCACCTTCCAGGCACTTAAATAGTACTCAGCACTGTACTACCTGAGCAAATATGATTGCCTTTTTGAGTATGTTGCTGTAGGACAGTCAAGGTTAACTTTTAGGGTGTATTTGCATATTTGTGTCTCTGATATATGTGATGCAACCTGTATTTTTTTATTCACACACATTCCTCTTTGATCAGAATTGCTTGTGGTTGCATTTAATTGAAAGGAAAGAATCCCTGCCTTATTTGTATCTCCCTAATTCCTATGTGAATGGGGGTGATCTAATATGGGCTGGCTATGTGGGAAAAGGGGGAAACAACTGGAATAAAACAGAAGCTCAGGCTGATGAAAAGCTTAATAGCCTCACGGGAAAGTGGCTCACAGAGAAACTAATGCTTGTGGGGCTTAAACATCTACAACTGAAATTAATATATGTCAGTAAACTTGATTATCTTCAGAAATATATGTCCAAATAAGAGGAGTTCCTGCCATCGGGGCTACTGGCCAACAAGGAGAGTCAGAGGGAGCTTTCAGATCTGTCATTTCTAAGCTGAAAATGTCTCTTGAGCAACTTCTCGCTGGGGAGTGAGAGACTGAAGGCATCTTGCATGAATGAGCTGGTGTGCCCACAATGCTGGAAGAAAAGCTAGACTGTCCTACTGGGAAGAAACCTGAATGAAAAGAAGTAAATAAAGCAACCAACAAGAGAAGTTTAAGCACATCATATATTGACTTGTCGTTCTTACACAATGTGCTGTATCCAGCTTCTGAGTGCAAAGCCTACATTTTAATCAAGCAGTTTAGAATATGTATCTCATACCAGAGCAAGCACAACATGTTTGTCATCAACAACAGCCCTATGAAACCATCCTCAACACTTAACTTCCATTGACATTTGCCTTTCATTTTTGGCCTTAAATAGCCATTTAGGAACACAAGTTTGAAAAAGATATATGGAACACAAGGCTTGGGTGTATTTATCATACATGTTAAGAGTGCTTTGCAATCCACTCTCACAACCTCCCTGTGAGATAGATGGTTATTATTCTCATTTTACAGATGAAAAAAAGGAGCTGAAAAATAACTTGTCTAAAGCCATCCAGAAAATTCATGGCTAGGATGGGATTTGAGCTCTGGCTTCCCTGATCCAAGGCCAACACTTTAACCACTAGACTACACTGGCTACTTACCTTTTGACTTACTTCCAAAATACTTCTGCATGAGAAGATTCTGGGTCAGTCTGGTGTGTGGTTCAGTAATCCTCTAAAATGACATGTGATTTATAATTCTAACTCTCCAGTACAGAAGGGGAAACACACCTGCACACCTGTAGGCCTGAAACAAGAAATCTCGGTGAGTGCTGTTTCCGTTGGCAGTAGTGTTAGGTCCAAAAAGGGGGGAAATGTAAGAATGTAGTAGCAAAAGCAAGAAACACAACAAGACAAGAAGCTACTAAACAAATGTAACCCTACGTGTTTCAGATATAAAGCACCCTTCATCAGGGGTATATTCTAAAACCTTTGAATATTATGTAATGATGTTCATTAAAAATCTTTCTATTCCAAAGATGACAGCTTCATTTGTGACATCTCTAAATATGGTGAAAAAGGGGAAATGCCAATGAGCTTTGTTGTCCATTCTAAAATGAAAATATATCTCACTCTTGATTTCCTCTGTATCTCAAGGCAGAGTTGGCTTGTCTCTATTCTCTGCACTGGCAGTGCAGAGTGCACAACAGACCTTGTTGACATTTTTCCTTTTTATATCACACATTTTCCTCATTACATCATATTCAAAGGTTTTAAAATTATATACACTTTGGTGTTCCACAACCAAAACACATAGGGTTACATTGAGCCATAATGGGCTGTATTTTTGAATAGTAATATTTTTCAATTTTGTACATTGTGTACAGTGTTTGTCACATTTATAAGGTCATTAGAGCTTTTATGTTGCATTAAGAACCAGTAAAAATACTCTTTATATATTCATATTTTTGGTTCCATTTGTTTAGTAGCTTGTTGTCTTGTTCTGTCAGAAGTGGGGAATTCACAGATTCACGTGATGCAGAAATTAACCAGTTTTCCTGCTGTTTTTTTCCATTCTTTTTTGCAAGTTTAACAGGGATGCTATGGGCTGTTCCTAAAACCCAAGAGTGACTCACGTGCACCCTGGGAACTCTGGACATGAAAACGTGCCACCTAAGTGCTGGGGAAGTGCTGGAAATTGTGCTATAAAACTGCCATAAAATTCCCAGAAAGTGATGAAAACTAAGTAACAAAAAATCCTGGAAAGTGACAAAAGTGTTGAAAAGTGACAAAAAGTCCCAGAAAGTGATGAAAATGATGAAAAAATGGTGGAAGTGTGGAATTACCAGAAATTGATGAAGTACTGATGGACACTTGCAACCACTCCTGAAAGGCTGGTATTTCCCATCAGAACAGAAATACTTTCTTTCATCTCAGTTCTGCACACTAGGACTGAAAATCGATCTTCTGATTCTTGTTACTAAGCAGCAGGGCCAGTAGGGTCCGTGGCATGGGCCGCAGCAGGGAGACCAGTCCTGGTAATCCCAGGTCCAATTATTCTAAGGCCGTGGAATGGACTATTTCTGTGGGGACATCTCCCCACCCTCAGCTCTCTGTCCCTGGGGTGGCTGATTTTTGCAGGACCCTCCCTCTCCTTACTTTCAGTAAATCACCGATCCCACTACCAGAGGGGGAAAGGGGAAGAGAGTGTGTGTGTGTGCACGGGTGCACATCTGTGTGCGTGTGTGTGTGTGTGTGCACGTGCACATCTGTGTGTGAAAACGTATGACTTTGGTTTTTGTAAGCAAACACCAGACAGGCAATTGTTAAAGGAATGGGGCTATGGAGGACACGGTCATGGGGGCCTCACATTTTATTTTCACCATTTGTCCCACAAGTTGTAAGTCCTGAACTGTGCACCAGTACAAGTTCCAGGGCATAATTTGCACAGTTAAGACTTCCATTCTAGCTAGAGAGGGACATGAGTAAAGCAATATCAGCCACTGCATGTTCAGACTTATTGAATAGAAATGCTAGTCTATTCAACTGGGGAGTATGGGTTTGTGTATTTTGAACATTAAAAGGCCTTCTCCAATTTGCCGACATGTATTTTTTACAAATGAAAAGAAGATAGGCATTTGAGGAGCAAGTGTGAAGAATTTTCCATTTATCTGAACATTAACAAGCGCAATAGTTTAGGTAGTTATTTTGTAACTTGGTTCTAAGGTCAGCTGAGACAGAATTCTGAGGCAATTACAGTAAATCAAACTGTAGAAGATCCCCACAGGGTAGTTTGTAGATACCTTCGAAAGATGCTCTTTTTTCCCTCTAACCCTAGAGCTGACACATCTAGCAGCTGCTTTCTTTTTGACAATTCGTCACTCCTAAAAAATGTTTGCAAGCACTTTGGATAATTTCCAATTCATTCTTGCAGGAAATGAGGATTTGCTTCCTCACTTGGGATACCTGCTGCTAGGTTTATTCACTAATAAGCATGATAAATGTTTTAGCCTTTGATCAGTGCTAATTTAACAAGTAAGCTCCACAGAAAAAAGTCTTTGAGGCTCAGGGGCTCAAGACGGCACATGAGTTGGAAATATGATTGATTGTGTTGCTGTGAGAAATTTCCATAAAAAAAAACTTTTATCATGCTGCTATGTTCCGAACAATTAAATCAAAAGTGAAAGACAACTAACCTCCAAAGAAGGAGAGAGGAAGCAAACCAAACTTCACAGGACTTTTTTTCAACCTACATAGACTGATTTTCCAGGAACGTTTTCAATCTCCTCTTTAATTAATCGGTGGATTTTTTTCCCCTGCTGGTCATTTTTCTTCTACTCTTAAATAACTTCTAGTTCTTGCCATGAAACACATCAACAATCATTTTTATAATATTTTTATTTTCCAGACTCGAGTAATACAAGAGTGAGTGAGAGAAGATTTTCTCCTGGAAACCATGGCACAAAAATATCTGCAAAATGAGGTGGGTAAATCTATTGCAGAAATCCAGCTGTCACCTTGCCTTTCCATGTCCATTACTAACCTACAGTGAGATCCCGGAATTATTGAAGTCAATGGTAAAAATCCTGTTAACATCAGTGGGTCAGGCTTGCACTCATTAAGCCAGCTCCTCAAATGGTGTAAAGAGATGTATTTACTGCAATAAAGCTACACCAGTGTGCACTAGGATTTCTATGACTGTTGTACAAATTCAGCATTGAGAAAAGAATAGCTAATGAAGCCTATATAACCATGGCAGATGAGAGTGATACCCAGGAGGAGAAGCATAGACCAATGTGAATAGTGTCGTAATTCAAGAGGGATTATTTTTTTGTACAGTAGATTGTGGCATCCTATAGTGTGGCATCATATGTTCAAAACAATATCTTGGCTCTCTTAGTTATGGCCTGTCACCACAGAGTCAATTCCAAGGATATCTGGGTTGAAATGGAATTTTAAAAAGACCTTTGTAGAGATACTACAGACCTCAGCCTCTAGAATGGCCTGGTCCTGATATAGGAAGATAGTAAAATCCCAGACTGCAGCACACAGGAACTAATATGAGACCAAGGCAGAGGATTTACACTACGGGTGGGGAACCTCAGGCCCGGGGGGCAAATGCAACCCACAGAAAGTGTTTGTGTGTCCCCTTTCCAGTTCTTGTATCTGGCCACTGGACCCAATTCCTACCTCCAGTCACTGAAAAACTGAGCTCAGGGTTAGGGAGTAAAGATGAGGGCATGCAGTCAAGGATAGGGGACAGATTCATGACATAAATCTACAATCTGGGTCCTCCTTTTCTTGAGTACACCACTTAAACACCCCCGCCCCCAACTTGTATGCAGCCCTTGGAACCTGTACTAATTTTCAATGTGTCTCCCCCCATCCCTGGGACAGAAAAGCTTTCCCACTCCTGAGTTACACATTGGTAAGTGGACATATATGGAACATTATGGCAGAGGGATGCCACAATAAGGTGATATACCTTTAAGAAGGTTAGCAAGATGGCGCCTAGATGGGAGAGCACCTAAAATGGCCACCAAAGGAAGTAGCTAAGTTTGGGGCATGACCTGGGCTATAAGAGAAGAGTCCAGCCCAGGAAGAGGACAGTCTGCTCTGGACGGCGAGAGGGAAAACATCTCTATACTCGGTTCCTGAAGAAAGGAGACCTCAATCTGAACCAGATGCCATAAGAAGAGCCTGGAAGTGAGTTGAAGATAGCTAACCAATGGACAGAGTGTGGCTAGGCTACCTGTGTTATGTGACTGCATGTGTGCTGGATATAAAGCCTGGCCACAAGCCTGGCCTACGGACTGTGATATAAACTGTTATAGAGGAGGACACAGAGTGACATTCTTCCTTGGCCTAATCCTGCAAACACTTACCTTGTGGTAACGTGGGGACCTGCTAAAAATGTTGGCAAATGCAGGCATGCCTTGCTGGTTGCCATACCAGTGATTCCCCACGGTGATAAGGTCCTGGAGCAGGGGAGTTTTCTAGAGGATTGTGCCCAGTGCTGGAGAGAAGCAGAGCAGCGAGGACTGAAAAGGCTCTCACCCAGGACAGTGGCTAGAGCAGGGCTGGAGCCTGGAGGTTCACCCCAACCCCACAGCAGGATGTGGATTCAGAAAGGCAAGATGGTGGCAGGAGGAGGGCTGTGCCGTCAGAGGGGCCAAGCAGTGACACTCTGGAATTGGGTCGAGTTAGAGCTACAGCAGCATACCAGTGTGGAGATGGAGCTGTGTACCTCTTGGGCTTGGATAATGCCTCCATGCCGACCGACAGTGTGGGAGGACAGGTACTGGGGTGTATCCAAATGCAGAACCCCAAGACACTGTTATTGTTGTGGGCAGTGGGGACACTTGTATAGAGGGTGCCCCTTTATAAGTGAGAGGAGTCACCCCAGAACAAAGCCCCTGATACTGTGTCATAGCTGTGGGCAAGAAGGACCTGTCAAAATGTATTGCCCCACTGTGGGGGGTAGAAAATGTTGGGCTTGAAGTAGCCCAGGGCATGTACAAAGACCCTGTCCTAAAGGAAAGGGTCAAAAGACTGAAAATGGGGTTCAGAAAGATACAAATGTAAATAGGGAGATAACTGTAGCTACCTGTGAAGCAACAGGATGGAGAAAAGGGCTACGGTAGAAAAGATGCTGGGCTTGTAGTAAGCTAGGCCACTTAAAAAGAGATTGCCCAGATGAGGGGAAAGCTCCAAGGAGAAAGAGAGAAAGGAAAAGGGAACAAGAAACTCAAACATATCTAACCATAGAGATTCTAGAAAAGGCGATGGGGGAGGATAATGAAGGATTGTTTTAGAGAACGTCCTGACAAAATAAAGCAAAGTATTTAAATTGATGAGACAGGGGAATATCAAAAGGAAAAATTAATAAGGGTAGAGAAACAAACCCAGACTGACCTGTCTAGAGAACATTAAGCCAGGGGATGGCAATAATGACCCAATCCATTGAAGAAATGGTAAAGGAAAATGAAGCCTTGAGAGAGGCAGTCAAGGTATTAAAGGAGAAAAAAGAGAGGGAAGTAAGGATTCAGAGCATGGGAGAAATAGTGCAGGAAAATTAGGGTCTGAAACTAGAGATTCAGGAGTTAAGGACAAAGGTAAGTAGGCTTATGAGACTGGTAAAAGAATGTGAGGCCTCTAAAGAGTCTGATAATGAAGATGACTCAATATCAACTCTGGAGTCAGAGGAGGCACCAGAGGAGATGATAAAAGAAAATTAAGCTCTCAAAGAGGAAGTTAAAAAGATAAAAGAGGCCTGGGAGCAGAGGTAGAATGTTAAACTAGTATGTAGAAAAGAGGAAGGCTGAGAAAGCAGATGAGGATTTAAGGACAGCCCTAGAAGCACAAGAGGGATTAGTTTTCCCTCTTGGGGTGGAGGGCATGAGTTGAAAGAGACTCTAAATAATACCCAGGGTGGGGTGCTGGGTGTTGGAAATGCAAGGACTGTGAGATCATTGCATCCATTTGCCCAATGCAGAGTTTACAGAGGAGTGTGAGTAGTTAATCATCAATAAGCAGGCAGGAAGCATACTTAAGCTTAAGTAGCTTTATTAGGAAATACATGTAGGATAGGAAAGGCCTACATCTATGC
>QEPC01012913.1:6311128-6362634 GCA_003113815.1 Sphenodon punctatus
GTGTGTGTGTGTGTGTGTGTGTGTGGCGAGTCAAATGGGATTATCCCACCTCAACTGAATCTTTTTTATGTTCTCAAACTTGCCAGTCCCTGACTTTGCAGCTTCTCATCAAGGTTAGTTCAAGGCGTGTGTCCCAGGGGTGGGGATCTGAGAAAAGAGGATTGCAGAATGGGTCCATGTAATGGAGTGGCCAGGTGTGCTGATCCCCTAGGACATTCAAGGTCTCTCTCTCTGTAAATTGCTCTGTGGGAGCTGTACTTCCTTACGCTTGGCATGGACCATGGTATTTCATTATCTAGTGAATGTAGCATACAGTTCATTCTTTGGTTCGAGGGCAATCTGAACCACTCATTTCCCCCAATCTTCTGTCCCGGCCTCAGTCTCTGTATACTTGACCCAGAATGGGACACGTCAGCCTTGTGCATGGGTGCAACATATGAGGCATGCAGGAGTTGGGAGGTGTCTGACACCTTGGCCCTGGCTGATGTTTGGCTAAGGGATGATGTGTAGGGGCTCTTGGCTGAACCATCCTGCAAGGCAGCAGACATGGGACTTTTGAGCCATAGGGATGGGCGAACAGAACCGAGTTCTGAAATTCGGTTCAGATCAGTTCTGAAATTCAGTTCGGAAGTTCAGTTCGATCGACCGAACTGGTCTAGTTCGGTCCAAACGTCCAAACCATGTTCGTCCATCTCTAGTGAGCCAATACATGGAGCTGCTGGGTCATTGTGTGGCTGGGCCAGAATACGAGGAGAGGGCGACTGAGCTAAGTTTCCAGGTGTTGGTGGGCCTGCTGAACTGTCCTCCTCCACCCCATGGGGTGATGGGACTATGGGATGGAAATGAGAGCACAGCTTTGCAGGAATTCTGTGAGCTTCCCAAGCTTTGGCTTTGTCATGTTGCGGGGGATCCCTCACTGCCACTTTCCATCACCACTGCCCTGCTGAGGGCAAGGGCCATGTGCCTTGATCGGATAATGAAGAAGAACCTCCTTGCAAGTCCAGAGGGTTCTTTACGTGCATGAGGAGCCCAGTGCAGTCAAGCTCCATGCCATGAATGAAGTGTGGACATGGTCTGAGGTGATCCTTTTGACCCCCACTATATGGTGGATCAGCATATGCTTGCGAGGGGCTACCAGAGGGGTTGTATGCACAGTGAGCTTGGTTCCCAACCCCCGTTCCCCAGCAGCAGGAACCCTCCTAAAAACCTTTTGCTTTGGACTTCCTGTTGCTGTGAGTGAGCTCTAGCGGGAGGAGGCTTGGTCACCCCTGCCTATCAACTACCATGAACCCTCTTAGAACTTTGTGATATGGAATTCCTGTCACTGTGAGCGATCCCTAGTAAGAGGAGGCTTGTTCACCACCAGCTCCCACAAACCCCCTTGGAACTTTGTGCTTTGGACTTCCTGTCACTGTGACTGATCTCTAGGGAGAGGGGACTTGGCAACCCCCTGCTCTCCCCCCAGCTGCTGCAAACCCCTTTGGAACTGTGCCTTATGGACCATCAGTATGAGTGATCTGCGACCCAGGTTGTATATGGCATATGGATGGAATGGGACTGGACTGGCAGCCTGCTGGGGGACTGGTTATTTGGGCTGTATGTGGCTGCTTTCATAGATGTCCCCCTTCTAGTTTCTGTTCTTCTTCCTGTGCTTGCCATGGGGTGTGCGTTTTGTTCCCTGAAGCCAGCTATCAGAGGGTGGTGACTAGTTTCCCCTGTGCCTGGATGGCACCTCTGTGTGTTGGCAGAGATGACAGGACCTGCTTTCCTGACCTGTGAAGGGTGGGCAGAAGTGGCTGCTGTGACTTCCTTTGTCCACACAGTTTGCTATGCCTGACCGTCATGGCAGAGGGTGGGGATCCTGGAAGTGGGGCAGTGGCAGGGCCAGCCACACAGCTGTGTTTGCTTCCTCTGCCTTACCCAGGCTGTGTGGACAGTGGGAAGGCTCTTCAGCTGCCAGGGTCACAGGCACCTTTGCTCTGTGCCCCTCCTTGACCTGGGGAGTGGCAAATGCATTTCTTTTCCCTGGGGTGGGGAGGCACATCACCGCCACCATGTATGTATTTACCCATAGTCAGTAACCTGTGGTCACTGCATTTCCTCCGTTGGTGGCAATGTGGGAAATGCAGTGATCACGAGGCCCTGTCCACAGTCAAGATATTGACTGATCACCAGCTTAACTACACCCAGCTCTGACTCCAAGCACTTCATTCCTGTGTCCTCCAGTATATATTATATTTTGTTGGATAACAAGAAGTGTGTTTCCATGTGGGCTTTATGCATGTATTATGTATACCCTAGATATTTTCTTTTAGAAAAATTGTATTCTTTCAGGATTGGCTGTTTTTAAAAATGCCCTCTGTGATGCTTGCAAAACCTGCCAGATAAGTACAACAATGAATATTTACTGAATTATTGTCCTAGCTGTATCTTCCTTGACTTGTGCATCAGTTCTATTAACAAGCCCAGAAAGTGGGTGCTGCATCTGAGATTTGTTTTCAAAAATGAATATGTAGTAAATGAACTGACATACACGTGCATATTTATCTATTTCTTAAATGGTAAATTTTTTAATTTATCTGTTTCTTAAGGGAACTTGAATAATTTTTTGCCCTTATGACAGGCTACTCTTGTCTTGGCCTTGAACAGACATTCAACAATCACATTACAACACAGTTGATAAAATTAGCTCTTTGGTGGTAAATATTGCAGTTCTCATATGTTTCATGTCATAAAAAGACAGAGAAGGGTGAATCACTTCTACCAAAATACAAACTGGCTTGAATTTGCCTAAACTTCCTTTTGCCCTCCCACTGACTGGAAAAAGGAGACAGACACCAATGAATGGGATTAACCGACAGCACCCTTTATTTCATTGCTGTTAGGAGTAGGGAAAGGGCCAAGGGATCAGAGGGGAAACAATCAGGCACACCCCAAGCACTAGGGCAGTATAGCTGCAGAAAAAGGTCCCTCGGGGTCTTATAGTGGCGTTGGGTATTAGCTGCAAGAGCTAGCCCTCACCGAAGCTCATCACGGGGACTGGTGACCTGAGTACTGCCCACTCTATGGCTCGTACGCACCCAAGTGTACAGGACTAAGGTGGGGGTGAGGGTCAGTGGTAGTTCAGCCCTGGAGAGGGCCCTTGGACCGCGGGGGGGACAACCCAGGAGGGGGGAACAGGACTTTCACACAGGATCAAGGGGGACCAAGGATAGGGTCAAGGAATACACACACACACTCTACACCCAACTCCTAGTACTAAACAATCACCCAAGCACTCACCAGTCATGCTCCACACTCTCACACAGTCATCCACATCTCTTCGTATATCCGTTCAATCACCACTCCACACTACGCTTTGGGGCCGGTCTCACGGCACAAGTCCGATCACCAGCAATGTAACGCTGTCTCCACGGGGTTTAAATAGGGTGCGGCCTGGTCTGAGCTTGCAGCCGTGCGGAGCGTTGGGGCTGCACTTCTGGGTCAATGTTGCGCATGCGCACTGCGCCCGGGGTTGCCGGGCTACCCAGGGACGCTTCTTCACTCTGACTCCGCCCTCCCACTGATAGCGCCGGTGGAGGGGCGGCACGCTGGGCCCCCCTCCTGCTCCATCGGAGCCTGCAAGGTCCGATGCGGCCGTGCCGGAGCGGCCATCCCCCTCTCCCTCTCTGGGACCTGACAATTGCAGTAATTGGTAAAAGTATCCATTCAAAACCAGAAATGTCCAGGACACACAGGTCAGAGCTTCTAGGTCAACTCTTCTGAGGGGGTTACTGGATCCCTTCCTGCCCAGGTACAGAAAGAATACTTAGGGTAGTGTCCTAAGCCCTATGCACCTCTTTATAATTCCCTCAGGAGAAGAAAAAGGGTGTTAGTGTCAGCCTTGCCAGGCCTCCCAACCTAAGGAAGACTGCCACCTACATCCCACTCCGGGACCAACAGTATAGTGGAAAGAACCAGCTATGCTAAACCCCACACCAGTCATCACCTCAATGGGGTGACCATTTAACCAAACTAATCCTGGGCTGGCAAATTAAAATTCCTAGCCCTGGACCAACCGCCACTAGGTGCTACAAACTGAAACTACTAGCAATAAAGCTTCACTCCCCTTACTCAAACATACCAAGTCAAGTTCAAAGCACACTAAACAAGGCAATAGACAAGGTGAGGAAATTCAAACCAGTTTGTATTTTGGTAGAAGTGATTCACCCTGCTCTATCTTCTAATGAAATTAAACATATGAGGGGGAAAAGGGGGGGGGAATACCAAAACCCTTATGCCAATTGGAATTAGGGGAAAATTCCTTCCCAACCCTTTGATAAATGTACAGTTAAGAGGGCGGGTGGGTAACATTTTGCTACTTGGTCTAACCTACCAACGGACTCCACGTCTGCCAGGTTATTTATAAGACCTTGGGGATTTCTCCCATCATGAGAGGTCCCCCAGAATGAGAGGCGGAAAAGCCAAGATAGCTTGGGAAGATTTGACTCCTCCTGTCTCCTTCCACGGCTGTCCGAGTGGGAGGAGGGCAAAACCCTCTCTGCACTTACGTGGATTGACCTTCTGAGGTAAATACATGCCTATTCCCCATCTCCTTGTAGCCCTCTTACCATCTTCTTGTAGCCCTCTTACGATTTTCAAACCTACTGAAAGGAGCCCGAATGCATCTCTTTCAAAATTGAAAGACGTTTCTGACACTGACTGGGGAAAGTTCAAATAACTTTCTTTTCCCTTGCCCTACCCACAGAAGCCTTTTGCTCTCTCCCCTCTCTGCCATGAATACAGCTGTCAGAAGCCCAGAAGGAGAGGAATTAAGCAGGGATGTAGTTGGTGTGCTTCAGTTTCCTCTCTGTAAAATTGCATAATAATCATAGGAGGTGTGAGTGTTAATTTATTAATGTTTTCAAGGTGCTTTGAGACCCACAAATAAAAAGCAGTCTTGGAGTCTCATGATTACATAACATGCCATTTTGTCACTATGTCCTGATTCACATTCCATGGAAGGCAATGGGATTCTTTTCCATTGGCTTCAATGGATTTTGGATCATTTCCTCTGCTAATTATGTGAGAATGCAGGGAATACGGCTTAGCCAGTAAGCCATTTTGTCTTGTGTCTTCCTGTGTTAGAGTCTTGCAAACATAAAAGCAAACATAGCATTGTGTGCAGATGGCTGGGCCATATGATGTGAATGAGTAAAGCAATGTGGTGAGAATAAGTGACACTGGGTCATGTGCCATTGCCTTTCTCTTGTCCCTTGATATCCGACGGTTATTGGAGTGGAGCCTTGTAGAATGCAGAGGGGGAAAAGTGCTCTTTGGACTTACAGAAGCTGTGTGAATGAATGCCAAGAGGAAAGCAGGGGAAAGTAGCTGCCATGAAAGATTAAGTAATTTGCTAAAACAGCCTTTGCCAATCATAAAGTGCCAGAATTTTCTTTTCAAATATTGGGGGTAATAAAAATGCTTCCCTATCATCAAAGTGGAGATCCTAATCATCTTCATGTCCTATGTGTCTGACAATCAGGCAGACAATTACATAAGATCAGGCAGGCAGGCAGTAGCAGAGTACTATATACAGAACAATAGTACAGTAACTTTGTATTATATACATTGATCTGGTGTTTGGTCTCTGACTGTAAATAAATTCTGTCCTACTCTATTCTACATTGTTCTTTTTGTTAAAACATGGGTATAATGTGGTGCCCAGCTATCTTATTTTTAAGCACTTGAAATGAGTTTGCTTTTGTTGGATAATTGAGATATATGGGGAATTCACATAAGGCACTACTTTATGTATCTCCAGCCCTGTTGATAAACTCTAGAACTGGGGACTGAAGGTTTTCAGGAAATGGGTTTTCTATTGTGTTTACAACATTCGTTTCATGATGTATTCTGTTACTCTTCTAGTAAGAGGTATCTGGGTGATCACAGTAATTATAGTTTTGCTGAAGTATGTTTGTACAGTAATTCAATATGGATGCATACACGGACAGCTAGACTATAGCTGGTTAGTTCTATATCAGAGATGGATTTATGAAATGGCAGTGAGTATGGAATTTATGGAACATGGAATTTATGCACTTCCCACGTATTATCTCCTGTGAACAATTTTATGATGTGATAATTGGACAGTCGCTCTGAGGAGATTCACGTCCACTATAATAAAAAGCATTACAGAAATACAAGTCTTCTGCACTTCCTGTTTAACAGTGTACACACTATCAATGTATTTTTTTTACTGTTTATCTTCATTTATTACTCTCTGTATGAGGCTGAAAAACTATAGCATGTCTTTTAATCCAAAGTGCCAGCCCATGGAGAACTGACTTGAGAAACAATGAGCATGTAAACACCATGCTACAAAGGATCAGATAAATTCTGTATAATTCCGATTACTACCCTGATGACTTCTTTATTCAAGACTAGTAGTCAGATTTGCTTCTTTGTAAAAAAAAACTGCTGGACTGACAGCACACAATAAATCATGTCTAACAACATGCTGAAAAACTGGCAAGAAACAGCTTGTACAGTGACAAATACAGCTGACAACAAGTGTGTACATCTGTTTGGAAGGATTTATGAGAAAAGAATACAAACTGGGAGAAGAGACTTCTTCATTTTACCAAAGACTTTTAAAAGCCTTTTATTTTTAAAAATAATTTTACCAATATTAGCATAAAAGTAAGCAATACATAAAATTCTATTCTTTTTTTAAAAATTACGTTCTTACTTCAGTATGAGCCCACCTAGATTAAAAATGGACCATGTGGATTAGCATTTTGATTATCAGCTGCTGCTCGATATATCTGATGAAGTGATATTAAAAATGTTCTTAAAACTCACTGATTAAAGACACATTGGTGCATCTATTTTTAACAAGTACGTTCAGGCCTAAATCATGTTTCAAATTCTGCATCCAGAGCTTGAAGCACTCAGCACTGCAAAACTGCCTTCTATCTCTTTCTTTAGCAGGGAAGAAACGCCAAACAATTATCTCATTTTAAAATGTTTTTTATTCTTTTAAATGACTTTACTATAAAGATTCAGACTCTCTTATAATTAATTGTTCATCTATCTTATGAAATGAACAAGATGCCCTCAGCTAAATCATGACCAATTCTCACTGAAATTGCTAAGAATTTCTTGATATAACAGCTTTACAATAACAGAATTTTTAAGAAAACACTTTCTGTAAGACTGACATGGTCTCTCAAACCAAGTCTTAGTGAGTTTCACAGAAAGACACCATCATATTTGTCACGCATTAAGTAGGACTGAAATGAGAATACTTTTTTTTCTCATGAAAATCTTGTGAGAATCGTTACTGAGCTCTTGGGACAATCTTGGTAATGGTTTGAGATCTGTCAAGAATTTTTCTCAATTTAATGTTTACCGTGATTTACTGTGTACTGTATGCCAATTTACTGTGTGCCACTTACTGTGTACTGATTTCGTTCCAGTAATGTGGATGTGCGAAATGGCCACCTCAACTGTTCTGCACATGTGTAGCCCTCTTCCAAGATGGCGTCAGCAGCACTGCTGCCATTTTAGAAATGGGCAGCCATTTTTTACATGTGCATTACTGGGTTGAATCTGGGTTGAATCTGAAGCGTTAAGTGTACACAATAAATTGGTATACGGTACACTGTAAATCATGGTAAATGGTAATCACAGCAAACGGTAAATTGAGAAAAATTCTCAATGAGAAGGTGTTGAGAACTGTGACTATCAGGGAAAATTCAGAAAAAGAATCAAGATCGAGTTTTAGCCCTAATCAACATAAAAGGTCTATAGGTAGGTGGAAAAACTGATCAGATGCATGGAAATCTTCCTAATCCTGGACCATGCCACTGATCTCATGTGTATTATGGAGATCTGGATGGACGATGAATCGGGGCCAATTCTGGCTGATATTGTTCCAGTCTGGTATTCCGTGCAGCACCAGCCACGGCCGAAGGGACGGGGGGCAGTGTAGCTATGGTTTTTAAAGAGGGGTGGTCTGTGAGGAGGTATCCAGTGCGATCCATGGTAGGTATTGAGGGTCTTCATCTTGTGTTAGATTTGGCAGGGGACAGTTTGGGTGTGCTACTGGAATACCGTGCACCTACCAGTCCAGTAGCCTCCCCACAGGCTCTGGCGGAGGCTGTGTCGGAGGTGGTGTTGTGGTCCTCAAGGACGATAGTTCTCGGGGACCTCAACATTCATGCTGATGCAGTCCTCGGGGGAGCCGAGCATGAGTTCATGGCTGCCATGGCAACCATGGGTCTGTCCCAGAGAGTCAATGGTCCAACACATCTTGGAGGACATGCCTTAGACCTCATGTTTTGCACTGACCTTGAGGCGGGTGATCCGTTAATGGAGGCGATTACAGCTGTGCCCTTCTCATGGACGGACCATTACCTTCTACAGACCTCCCTTCTAGCACATGTCTGCCCCCAGAAGGGTGTGAAGCCTATTAGGATGGTCCACCCCCGGAGGCTGTTGGACCCAGTGCTGTTCCTAGGCTCTCTGAGGGAGTTACCCTCTGACCTAGATGACCGTCAGATCGATGACCTTGTCAAGCTGTGGAACATCTTGCTGATGGAGGCCATAAATCAAACAGCTTTCAGGCATCTGTTGCCCAGGCGGAGGCTTCGCAGACCTCCTTGGTTCTCCGAGGAGCTGTGGATGCTGAAGCAGGCAGAGCGACGGCTGGAGCAACGGTGGCGTCGTTCTCGGGCTGAAGCTGACAGATTGCAGCATAGAGCTAGTTTACAAGCCTATGCCATGGCTATGCGGGCAGCAAAGAGGGAATTCTTTGCTACCCTCAAAACATCCACAAAATCATGTCCGGCGGAGCTGTTCCAGGTAGTATGGAGTCTGGTTAGTCCAACCTCCCTCAACCCTGGAGCTGAGTCATCATCTGCCCATTGTGACCTTTTTACGGATTATTTTGCAAAAAAATCACTCATATTCACCAAGACCTCGATGCAGCACTTAATACAGTGGAGGAGGTAGAGGTGGTAGAAGCCCTGACTTGTCCAATTTTGTGGGATCAGTTTCAGTTGCTGACACCCGCTGATGTGGTGGGGGTACTGGGGGCTGTTGGAGCCTCCTCTTGTGAACTAGATCCGTGCCCATCCTGGCTGATTAAGACTTGCCAGGAGACAATGGGGCCATTGCTGTCTGGGGTGGTCAATGCCTCCCTGCGGAAGGGCAGAGTGCCAGCCTGCCTCAAGGAGGCGGTGGTATGGCCTCTGCTCAAGAAACCATCACTTGACGCTGACTCCCCTGCCATCTATTGGCATGTCTCTAACCTTTCCTTTTTAGGGAAGGTTATTGAATGGGTAGTGGCTCAGCAGCTCCAAGGGCATCTCAACCACACCGGTTATCTGAATCCCTCACAGTCTGGCTTCCGTCCGGGGCATGGCACTGAGACAGGATTGGTGGCTTTGGTCGATCTGTGTCGTGAAAAGGATAAGGGTCGGTCGACTCATTTGGTCCTATTAGATCTGTTGGCTGCATTTGATACCGTTGACCATGAGATGTTGGTGACATGCCTGCGGGACAGTGTGGGGGTGAGCGGGATCGTTCCTGAATGGTTCCGCTCATTCCTGACTGGGAGAACTCAGTGGGTGGTGCTCGGTGATCATTTTTCATCTCACCGAGTCCTCATGTGTGGGGTCCTGCACCTGCAGGGTTCTGTTTTGTCCCCTCTCCTGTTCAACGTGTACATGCAGCTGCTCAGCGAGGTGATCAGGGAGTACGGGGTGAGGTGTCATCAATATGCAGATGACACACTCAACTGTATCTCTCATTTTCAGTTGACCCAGGCCTGGCTGTCTTAGTGCTTACTCAGTGTTTGGCAGCTGTCGGGGACTGGGTGAGGGCTAATCGACTGCGACTAAATCCTGACAAGACTGAGGTGATCTTAGTGGGAAAGTCGATGGAGATGGTGACCCCTTTGGTTGAGGAGGTGTTCCCTCCATTTAATTCCCAGGTGCGGAACCTGGGGGTGCTCCTCAATGTGCAGCTCCGCCTGGATCTCCAGGTGTAGGCTGTGGTGAGGAGTGCCTTCCACCAGTTACATCTGGTGTGGCGGCTTCGGCCTCTGGTTTCGATTCTGGATCTGGCCACGATCATCCATGCTTTTATCACCTCTTGGTTAGACTACTGTAACACGCTCTACGTGGGGCAACCTCTGGTGATGGCTCGGAAGCTACAGCTGGTGCAGAATGCAGTGACCTGGTTCCTGGTGGGGCACATTACACCAGTGCTCTGATCTCTGCACTGGCTGCCAATAGTCTTCCAGGCCCAATTCAAAGTGTTGGTTTTAACCTATAAATCCTTACATGATCTGGGCCCTACCTATTTGTGAGATCGCCTCACTCCCCGGGTTCTTGACCAGCCCCTATGGTCTTCTGGGGGTGCCCTGTTGGAGGTCCCCTGGGTTTCTTGGGGGGCCATGCAGGACAGGGCATTCTTGGGGGCCACACCGCACCTTTTGAACTCCCTCCTGGTGGGGGCCTGTCTGGCCCCAGACCTCCCGGATTTCTGCAGGAATTGTAAGATTTGGCTGCTCCATCAGGCATTTGGTGAGGGAGACGGGTGAGGGTGGATGGTGTTGTGGGTTTTGTTCTCCCCATTTTATTGTTATATGTTATTTAATGCTTTTATATATTTTATTGTATTTTTATTGATCGATTTTGTTAGCCGCCCCGGGCTGTCTGGCAGGAGGGGCAGGGTATACATTTTTAAAATAAATAAAGGAGATGTTTAAAGTATGGTTGAAACGAATAGCAAAAAATTTATTCATGGGTGTTTCCGAGGACTAGCTCCGAATACTTCCTATTCGGTACTCGGTAAAATAAAACTGAGTATTTTCCAAATACTGAATCACCTTATATAGGGGCAGGAAAAGTCCCGTATGTTGTTCCAGCTCCTGGACTGAGTACCAATTCTTTGGTTATTTGGTACTCAGTAGAACCGAGTTGAATATTGAGATACTTGGTAAAAACCAAATAATTTTGAATACTGAGTTTCAGTACTAGTTTAAAGGTTTGCTTACTTTACAAGGGAAGTAATGAAAAGAAACAGTGTTTTGAACAGTGCTTTAGAAACGTGTGGAATCCATTGCCAAAAACTACTATGGAGACCAAGTGTTTAGTAGAATTCAAAAGAAGAACTTTTATTTTATTTTTTTATTTAGTTAAACTTAATACCTCACCCCTCTCGCCACTGGCATCCTGGGGCGGCTTACAAAATAAAACAATACAAAAATACAATTTCATAAAACATCAATAAAATCACAAAAACAAAAATATAAACAATAAAATTCTGTGTATAAAATCCACCCTCACCCATCCCTCCCCTTCTCCCCACAGAAGGCCTAGACATAGTTACAACAATGAAAACACCTGGAGTAGGAGTGGGGAACTTTTCCCCTCTCAGGCCCCACTTTGAACATTAGTCTACGCTCCAAGGGTCGGTCAGGGGTACGTACTATGTAAGGGTCAGGAAGAGGAAAGTCCAGCTCATGAATCTAATCTGTCATTGATCTGTTCTTGCATGCATGTCCTCATCTCGGCTCCTTTACTCTGAGCTCAGTTTTTCAGTACTTGGTGGCGTGAAGGGGGTAGAAACTGGATCCAGGAACCAGATCAAAGAACTGGAAAGAAGCCATATAAAAACTAGTCATGGGCCGTATTTGGCCCCCCATGCTTGAGGTTTCCCATCCCAGATCTAGAAGATCATTATATAGAAGAAAATATATCAGCAGGAAGCAAGCATTTATGATTCAGAGCAAAACTCAAGCTATTAATTGCACAAACTCTGAAAGAAACTTTCCATATATATAACTGTAAATTATCATCAAATAGCAAGTGTGCTAAATGCTCCGCTATCACCTCTCCTGTATTAATACTATGGCTGTGTAGGACGCTATTGGGACCTATCCTGGTAACATCTGTTGGGGCATAGCGATAACTGTAACCTCTTCAATATTACATCAACCAGGGGATAGGGGAAAGCAAACCAGAGGGGTGAGTAGAGCGTGAGGCTTGCAAGGATTGATGGTATAAATACTCGTAATCCAGTGCTGGTACAAGCAGTTGTAGTCCGATTGGTATGCCCCTCCATCGGGATGTGGCCAAGGCAGGTGATAGCTTAACTAGATATTAAGACCATTGTTTTCATGGGGAATCAGTTCCTGTCAAGAGGGGAATCAACCTGGTACCCCAGGGAAGTAAGGGGATTGTGTTGGAGTTCGGAGATGGTCAGCACTTGGTTATACAATGTAGTATTGTATGTTGTTTTTATGGGGTTTTTTTAATTGTATTTTTGTATTGGTATCGGATTTATTGGCAATAGCGGAAGCTAAGCTGTAATAAACTATTACTATTACTATATACTCTTTTTCAACGAACCCAGACCCTGCTATCTCGATGCTATCCCAGTGTCTGGAGGCTGTGGCGGAATGGATGTGGCAGAGCAGACTGAAGCTGAACCCCGATAAGATGGAGGTGATGGTGGTGGGGAGAGCAAGCGAGGTGTTGGCCCCCCCTTATTGGGGGGGTTCGCCCTCCTATAGCTCAACAGGTCCGGAGTCTGGGGGTGGTGCTGGACTTGGACCTCCGCCTAAAGCGGCAGGTGGAGGCAGTCACTAAAGCTGCCTTCCGTCAGTTGTATCTGGTGCAGAGGCTAAGTCCGTTCGTCTCCAGTCCAGACCTGGCCTCCCTCGTCCATGCCTTTGTCACCTCGAGGCTGGACTACTGCAACGCGCTCAACATAGGGCTTCCGTTGTGCCTGGTTCGGAGGCTGCAGCTAGTGCAGAATGCGGCTCCTTCAGTCTGCCGGGGGTGCCTTCTTGGAGGTCCCCCGTGTTAAGCAGGGGGCCACAATGGAGAGGGCATTCTCGATGGCCATTCTCTTCTAGTAGGAAGTTCTCTGGAACTCCCTACCAGAAGAGGCCCGTCTGGCCCCAAGCCTGTTGGTATTTCGGCGAAGATGCAAGACCTGGCTGTTCGCCCAGGCCTTTGGGGAGAGGGGTGGGTAGTTGAATTTTTTATCTCCCCCATCCTAACTGGTTTTATATCCCAGATCCTGTTTAGTTTTAATGTTCTGGAATGATTTTATGTGTTTTAGATTGTTTAGATTGTGATTTTATGATTGGAAGCCGCCCCGAGCCGAGGAGGGGTGGGGTATAAATGCAACAAATAAATAAATAAATAAAATAAATAAATATATTGAGTGAGAGATGCCATTTCGTACATCTTGTATTGAAGCATCTGGTATTGGCTAGTATTAGAGACAGGTTAGTAGACTGAAGACCATTGGTCTGATTCTGAGGCCGCTGGATGAGATTGTATGGAGGTTCATGGTGAAATGCTATCAGTATGCTGATGACACCCAACTCTATCTCTCTTTTTCATCCAAGCCCTGCAGTTTTGGTGCTCGTCCACTGTCTGGCTGCTGTTGGTGACGAGATGATTGAAGGTGAATCCAGACAAGACTGAGGTGATGATGGCTGACTGACCTTGTAACCTGCAGGACTTTGTGACCTGAGGGACACCAGTCATTGGTGGAGTCTAGCCTCCCTGTTCTTCAGGTTCAGTCTTGGAGTGTTATTCATCCTATTGCAGCACCTGGATTGTCAGGTTGTGGTGGTGGCCAGGAGTGCATTTCACCAACTCTATCTGGTGAGAAGACTGCAACCTTTTTAAAACCTGATTCAGACATGGCCACCATCATCCATGCCTTCATAACCGTGAGACTAGACTACAGCAATGAGATCTACATGAGGCTGCCCTTGATGCCTGTTTGAAAGCTGTAGCTGTTGCAGAATGCAGTGGTCTGCCTTCTGTCAGGGGTGGGTTGCTGAGAGCACATTACACTGGTGTTCTGGACGGAATCTGTGCTGGCTGCAAATAACTTTCCAGCCACAATTAAAGGTGCAATTTTTTTACCTATCAAGCCATATGGTGGAGATGCAAGGAGACATAAGGACCTATAAGGAGATGTTTAAAGGGCCACAAATATCTGAAAGCTCTTCTCTTTCCTCCTGCTCCATCATGGTCTTCTCCGACATTATCTGGGAGCACCCTCTTGCACATACCATGTGCCTGCCAAGTTTCTACAACGAGGGCATGTAGAGGCAATTTTGGTTGATGCTCCACAATTATGGAACTTCCTCCCATTGGAGGTTCATGTAAGCATGAGCCTGCTCAACTTCTGGAGGCAATGCGAGACCTTTTTGTTTGGCTGGGCATTTGATAGGCAGGGTAGAGTTGGAGTGTTGTAGGTTAGGGGACTGTATCTGTTTTAATTTGGGTATTTTAATATTTGGATCTATTTTGTGGATTTTGTTTTTGTGTTTTGTTGTTGTTTTTCTTTTTATTTATGTATTGTAACTTGCTCTGACTGTCAAGAGAATGGGTGGGATAAAAATATAAATAAATACATTTTGTGGTACTTACTAAACTAACTGAGTCAGACCAATGGTCCATCTTAGCCCAGTATTGTCACAACCTGACATGACAGCAGGGATTTCAAACTCGGGTCCAAATCCGGCTCTTAGAGGGTCTCTGGCAGAGGCCATCCTGGTGTGCTACCCAAGACCTCTCCAAGCCCCCAGCAGAGATCTCCCCCAGGCGTGCTACCAGGGATCCTAAAGTGGAGATGCCGGGGATTGAACCTGGGACCTTATACATACAAAGCACACGCTCTTACCACTTAAGCTATGCCCCCCGGTATTGCTGTCTTCTAGTCCAATTACAGTAATAGAGTCATACATCTGGAAGGGACCTCAAGGGTCATCACTGATGCAAGATTCACCATACTTAAATTGGAAAGGTCAAAACATGGAGAGTGAACCAACAACTTACGTGCAGAGTATTAAGATTGGAGTATATAAGGTGAAATGCCATCAATGCTGTACCCATTCCTGTGGTTAAACACAGTAATGTCAGTGAGTCTGTAACCTTCCAGCAGCACTAATAATTTAAAATTAGGACTGAAATAAGTATCTAAATTCATACTCGTAAGAAATTTCTCCATATCGGGAACCGGTGTCGATTTCCTGACCATTTCCCAATATTGATCTGATTTCTCAATTCTTGCAATACCACAAGATACCATCCCAATTTACCAACTTTTCTCTTACTGTTAACTGTGTACCATGTACTGATCAGTTACTGTTCATCACATTGATGAGACTACAGTTTTACTTCTGAGTTTGTTGTTTCCACATTGCTGAGACAATCATGCGAATAGCCCACCCCTTTAACTCCCCCCTGTGCCCTTAACCTCCACTCTAGTGCCTCCAATCAGAATTGTTGTTCTATATTTTTCCCTTTGCCTTTACCAATCTGTAGCTGGACTGCACATTAGTAAAGGAATCTGCATACTAGCCAATGAGTGACAAGGAAGAACAAGGAAAAATGGAATGTAAGAAATGCAGGAATGCGTTTCCTGTGTTACCTCTTGGGATTTGAAATGAATGGCAAAGTGGTAAATGGTAAAGCAGTGAACAGAATCTGGGTAAGCAGAAAGTCAGTAAATTAAAAAAGGAAATGTTGTTTGAGACTAGGGCTGAAACGAGAACCAAATTGGTTCGCTAGGTAATATCGCGATAACCAAGAATTGCTGTAGAGATTTTGCAGCTTTCTCGGTTCTGTCGAGATCTCGGACGAGACTCGATTTACCGGTTTACCATTTACCAGTTACCGTGTTTACCATTTACCATGTTTATTGTTAGTCATGTTTGTCGGTTTATTGTGTTTATCTGTTTCTGTTTCTGTTTATGATGATAATGATAATAACAATAAAACTCAATGCAAATGGTACCTCGGAACACGGTAACTGGAAATCCAGTAAATGGTAAGCAGTAATTCGAGAAACGGTTCTCGGCTGAGAAATGGCAATTTTCTCAGTTATTGTTTCTCTGTTAGAACGAGATGAGAATCAAGATTCTCAACAATAATCGAGAAAAAGTCAAAATCAAGTTTCAGCTCTAGTCGAGACATTACCTAGTAACAAGAGGTTCTCAATTTGACCGAGATGGTATTGGGAACCAGGATTTTGATGAAATGTCGTGTTTTGGCAAAATCTTGTTTCATCCCTACTTAAAACTATAAATATATAAAGAGACTTTATGCAGTTCAGTAGCAAGTAGCTGACATTTCAGTTTTTTTTTTATCAGTTCTACTGGTGTGGTACTGTAGTTAACTAAAATATAAGAACTCTGGTACTGTGGCATTAGCAATTCCAGTTACAGTAATTCTCAATATCCAAACCATATCAGTGCTGAGACAGTGAGAGCTATAGTCACAAAAGCAAAAAATTCACAAGTAGATTTTAAACAATACCAGGATAGAATGAGGCACAGCGGGATGCCATTACAGTGGCATCCCCATTGTGTCTAAGGACTGGAGGTTATTCTTTTGAATTTCCTTCTATTGTGTGCCATCTCCCATCTTTACCAACGTTCTTGTGCCTGTTTTATGGTGAGCCTCTGTAGATCTTTCAAAGTAATATTTAGTCAAATGTCATGTATATATATATAATTAGTATAATTATGCCTAAGTACATAATTAAGGTAAATACATGTAATTACATGATTATAATATGCAATAATCTTGAAAAAAAATCTTAGACTTTGTGGAAGAAAATATTACGATGAGCACACATGGGATGATAAGTGAAGATCAGTATCACAGGCATTTGTTTGGTTGCCTTTTTTGCCTCATGAGATAATATCTGTATGTTATAGATTAATGAATTTTAAAAGCTATTTTAGTATGTTTATCCAAAAGTATAAAATAACTCTTTAAAATTTTGGCTGTCTTTAGCCCGCCTTTCTGAAGCTCAGATATGAAATGCCTTTGGAATTCTTTGTAGACATGCATAATTTAGAGGGTTTTGAAATATACTCCATATGCAGTGATTCAGCAATGAAACACTCCTCAGTGTTACTGCAAGGTATGACACTGTGGATCTATGCACAAGGCTGAAAACACTCTGCTTTATTCTAGTGTCAGGCTGAAGAGAATTTTTTCTTTTTAATTATTTGCTCGGTGCAGCCCTTAAAGTAGAGGTTTTAGTGAAACTGCCTGTAAAACCGTAATTATAGTGGTGCTATCTGGGTGCCATTATAATAATTATCAGGCAGTTTATAAACACTGGTGGAGCCAAATTAAGGCAAATATAAATGGGATATTTTGTTGCTCAAGATTCTGTACGTGTATTCACGGTTCAAGACAATGAGGTGATGAGCACCCTAGATCTGATCGTGCCAGATCATTTAAGCACATTCTTAACTTTTTTAAAAATGAGTCATCCCCTGGATTTAATGAGACTCTGATATAGTGCTGAAAGTAAAATACTTGTGTGACTTTTTTTTTCCAGGATCAGAATTAGATTTCTCAGCACCAGGAGTTTCCATTCTATGGAGAGTGGGGTGGAGCAAAATTGTGTCAGTAATGATGTAGGGAGGGTTAGGATTGGCAGCCAGGCTGCTTGTGGGTTTTTTTGGGGGGGCGGGGTTCTCTCTCCTGTTGAGGGAAGCAGGGACTAGTAGGAACAGGACAGAGTAGGATCTTATGGGGGAAGATGATAAATCTGCACCGACTTCTGTCCCAACCAAGTCTCTTCCTCTGTGGGGGAACCCATAACACAAGCAGAAGCAGAGGGTGCCATTAGACATAATGCTAGCCACTCCTTTGAGGTCTCTATCATATGTCTCTATCATATGTTGGTGGGGAGAGCGAGGGAGGTGTCGGCCCCCCTGATTGGGGGTGGTTCACCCTCCTATAGCTCAGCAGCTTCGGAGTCTGGGGGTGATATTGGACGCAGATCTCCGCCTGGAGCAACAGTTGGAGGTAGTGGCAAAGGCCGCTTTCTACCAGTTGTATCTGGTGTGGAGGCTGCATCCATATGTCTCCGGCCTGGACCTAGCCTCCCTCATCCATGCCTTCGTCACCTCGAGGCTGGACTACTGCAATGCGCTCTATGTGGGGCTGCCCTTGTTCCTGGTTTGGAGGTTGCAGCTAGTGCAGAATGCGGTGGCCCGGCTCCTTTCGGGGATGGGTAATCGGGAGCACATAACACCTGTGCTCTGGACTCTGCACTGGTTGCCAATAGCAAGCCGAGCCAGGTTCAAGGTTCTGGTATTGATCTATAAGGCCCTTCATGGTCTGGGCCCCTCATACCTCAGGGACCATCTCACCCTCCACGTCCCAGAGCGGCTCCTTCGGTCTTCTGGGGGTGCCTTCTTGGTGGTCCCCCATGTTAAGCGGGGGGCCACAATGGAGAGGGCATTCTCGGTGGCCATGCTGTGCCTTTGGAACTCCCTCATGGAGGAAGCTCGCCTGGCCCCAAGTCTTTTAACATTCCAACGAATTTGTAAAACCTAGCTGTTTGCCCAGGCCTTTGGGGCAGGGGGGGGGTTAGGAGGAGTTTTTATCCCCCTTCACCCTTATTTATTGTATTATTTATCATGTTCCCTGGTCCTGTTTTAATTCTATTTTATGAGTGTTTTAAATATTTTATGGTTGTATTTTTATATTTATATATATATAGAGAGAGATTGTAAGCCGCCCTGAGCTGCTTCAGGAGGGGGGGGGGGGTATAAATGTAATAAATAAATAAATAAAATAAAATATACTGTCGATAGAGCTGAATGTGTGTGCCATATGTACACCACTTGCTTGTCATGCATTTTATGACTCTGTCCATTGTGGCTGTAAAATCTGTAGCAGCTGCATGCACAGAGTCAGGGATCAGTGCTCACTGCATTTTCCTATATATATACATATCCACCCTAACCCTCATCCCCCTTCCCATTACCCATCTCCTTCACCAAGGGCCCGGTGGAACCAGATCTTTCATTGTCATCAAAAGGAAGAGAGGTCAGATCTTTCATTGTCATCAAAAGGAAGAGAAGTCCAGGGCCACCCGGGCCTCTGCTGGAAGGGAGTTCCACAGCCTAGGTTTGAACACCGAAAACACCCTCTCCGGTCACCCCCTGGGATACCTGGGGACTTCAAGAAAGGCACTCCTGGCCGACTGCAGGAGTCAATCCAGAGCCTGGGGAGTGAGGTGGTCCAGCAGGTGGTATGGCCTAGGGCATAAAGGGCTTCATAGGTAAGCACTAACACCTTGAATTGGGCCTGGAAGACTGTACGCAGACAGTGCAGAGAATGGAACATTTGTGTAATATGCTCACGGCAGCCCGTGTCTGTGAGGAGACAGGTCACCGCATTCTGCACCAGCTGCAGCTTCCGAACCATTACCATGGGTAGCCCCATGTAGAGTGCATTACAATAGTCTCATCTAGAGGTAGTGCAAGCATGGATGACAGTGGCCAGGCCGGAACCTGAGACATACAGCCGAAGTCAACGCACCAGATGTAACTGGCAAAATGCACTCCTCACCACAGTCCCCACCTGGGCATCCAGGCAGAGCTGGGAATTGAGGAGCACTCCCAGACTCCAAACCTGGGGAACCAGTGGGGAGCAAACTCCATCAATGATGAGGGATGCCACTCCTGCCTCCTTACCCACTAGCATCACCTTCGTCTTGTCAGGATTCAGATTCAGCCAGCTCACCCTCATCCAGTCCCCCACAGCCAACAGACACCAAGTAAGCACCGAGACTGCTGGGTCTGGGTCAGATAAAAAAGAGCGGTAGAGTTGGGTGTCATCAGCATATTGATGACACCCAATGCCAAACCCTGTCACGACCTCACCCAGCAGCTGCATGTACACGTTGAATAGGAGAGGGGACAGAATAGAACCTTGCAGGACTCCACGTGAGAGGTCCTGGGGAGATGAAAAGCAATTCCAAAGCACCACCTGCTGAATTCTCCTGTCCAGGAAAGAGTGGAACCATTCAATAACAATCTCGCCCACTCCGGCTCCGTCCTAAAAACAGGTCGTCAACATCTTGTGGTCAGTGGTATCCAATGCAGCCAACAGATCTAACAGAATCAGCAGGGTTAAGCTACCCTGATCCAATTCACGACGAAGGTCATCAACCAAAGCCCCAAGTGCAGTCTCAGTGCCATAATTAACACTATGTCTGGTGATGTGTCACACCCTGCTGTGTGACACAGGTCATCCTGAAACCTCAGAGATGTAGTAGCTGAGCAGTTTTTCTGAAGGGTGACAGCAGGAACTGAACTGCTGCATAGGATGAAAATCTTTATTTATTTTTTCTCAATGCTCATCAAAAATCAATGCTCTCAACTCATTTTTTAGTGAGAATTGATAAGACCCCTTACTTTCTCAGTTGTTTTTTCCCTTCGTTTATTTACCAGAGTCATGTGTGTACTGTGTAGTATGTCTCTCATTTTCTGCTTTTCTTTGGATTTTTTTCTTGTTTTCTCTCGCTCCTGTTTTTTTCTCTTTGTTTTCTTTCTCTTGTTCCACTGACTTGATGAGAAAAGAAACGCACACAAAAAAGAGCGGTAGCTGGAGTCATTTTGCGCATATACAACCCTTTTCCAAAATGGCACTGGCAGCATCGTTGCCATTTTTTTACAAGTCTTTCTCTCTCACTCCCTAAGAAGGCCACCTCCATGGGAGAGGGGAACAGGGGAAGCCTCTTCCCCTGCATCTTCCCCTCAGGCATGTAGGGGAAGGCACTGGAGGGACAGCAGCAGCAGTTTGGCTCTGTGGTAGCAGTTCTGACTAGGTTGCTTTCTGCTCTCATTCCCTCAAAGGTAGAGGAGGTGATGGGAAGAGGTAAGGGTTTTTTTGCATATGGGAAACCTGGCATTTGGCTCCTTGAGGCAGCTACTGATGCCAGTGCTCTGATTATTGGCTTGAGCGGGAAAGAAGGAGAAAGGAGACAAGATAGAATCAATGTCCTCTCTGATCAGCATTCTGTGTAGACTGCCACAGCAAGAGAAGCCTGGGCAAAAGAGGAATGAGGTTGATTTCAGCCTTCTCTTAGCCAACCCTGTCCTTGTATTCAGACCTTGTGTACCAGAGGAGTATGAAACTGAATCCCTCACCACAGGCAGATCCCACTACTTGCCAAGGACTAGGAGCAGTCACTGAAAGACATGGCACCAGCTCCTGGCCTCTAGGGAAGGCACAGGCAGATCTGGCAAGGATAAAGCAGGCTGTTTTGATGGGGCTGGCCTTACTGCTTCTCCTCAAAGCATGGGTCTTGGGGTGATGGTCCCATCTGTAGTTACACTCCTGCTGGCATGGTAGGGACTAGGGATGGGACTGTCAGTATCCGATTAATCCGATAATGCTGATAATTGTCTATCAGATTAATCCAATAATACTGATAATATCGGTATCAGTATATCTTTTTTTAACAAAGCCGATTTTTTGGATCTTTAACATTGCGGCCATTTTAACAATGACCGCAATGTTAAAGATCCAAAAAATCAGCAATGTTTAAAAACCGATATACCAATACCGATAAATCAGATACCGATAAAACCGGTAACTGATAATTCGCCTAGAGTCCCACCCCTAGCTAGGAACTGCAGCTAAAAATGGAAACACTTTACGACAGAAATAGAACTGAGCTGAGGTGGATAATGCAGCAGCAGCAGAAGTGGTATCACTTGGGTGAAACTACACAAGCAGGCCTGGACTTAGGGCCAGGCCTCATAGGCCTGGGCGTTGGGTGGCATTTTCTGTGGGGTGGCAATCCTGGTGGCGGCACCGCCCCCTCTGCGGGTGCACATGCCGCGTCATTCACACGGAGTTCCCCCTTTCATGAACACACAGCATGGGGCCGGGGCTTAGCTTGGGGGCAGCAGCCTGAGAAGGGTCTAGGGGTGCAAAATTCCTAAGTCCGACCCTGCACACAAGACAGAGTGGGGATGCTACCAAACCTGAGGTAACCTTACCCCACTCTGGGCAGCCAGGCTACGCAAGGCAGTGCATTGTGTTGCTGGTGCCCGAAAGATGTTCCCCCTGCCCCGGGGCAGAAGGAGAAGCTGGCTGCTACACAATGCATCCTTGGAAAAATTCTGATGGCAAGTCACAGAGCAGCTTTCCCCAACATGGGGTAAGGCTGCCCAAGGTGGGGCAACTTGTATGCCTGGGCTGGGCACTCATTTGTGTGGCCAGTGCTGCGGTCCGCCCCAGCTGGGGTGGTAGCTCTGGCAATAGCCAGCCCCGCTGGCTTTCCTGAGACCATCTGCCTAGCTCCCTGTGCTTGAGCTACACTCCAGCATCTCTTGCCTGCTAAGAGGCTTCATGACGTTTGGGCTACCTCGGTTCATCTGGCTGCACCCCAGCTTGCAAGAGAGAGAAATAGGAAGAAATAGGGATGGAGGGATCTATTGGATGGCAGAGAAATCAGCAACGGGAGTGAAGTTTGTTCAGGTTGCCACATGCACCCAACAAAATCACCAGAAACTGTACACTTTGGATTTGCATGTGGCCAGTGCCAGAAACGCATGTGGGAGTGAAGAAGGAAATAGTACATAGAAACAGTTTTCTCTCTTCTCCGGAATCAACTGGGGCATCAATATAGAAGGTGGTTGGTGGGGGGAGGGGTAGAAGAAGGGAAAAAATCAGGGTTTGAGAAGATGATGGTTCCCCTGACACCTAGACCTCATAATATGACACCCCTGCTCAGCCCTACATAGGACTGAGCCCTAAATGAGTCCAATTTGAATTCATCTACTAACTACTGACCTTGGTCTCAAGTCCCATTGACTTCAATATAGATTGTTAAAGAATATATGAACCTACCAGCTTACTAATCAAGATAACTGCTGTATTCATTTTTACATCCCTCTCTACAAGGCTCTGTTTAAAATCCTATTGTTTGCTGAACCCACAATAAAGAAAAAAAGGTCAACTCCTGTAATCTTCGGTCCTTACTCAAAACTACTATATAAGTCATTCCTGATTTGTATTAAACCCAACACACACAGAGGCAGGTTGCGGGGGAAAAAAATTATATTTCAAATTGGCTTTTCTCATAGAATGGACAATTCCCCGCTCCCCCGCTCCCTCCCCAAAAACCCCACACTTCCAACTTCTAACCATGTTTAATAATCAGGAGGAAACCAGGATTTCACCCAGCAGCCTACACTGCAGTGAGGATTAAGAATTTAGTGCTAGTTCTGTAGTGTCAGTTCACATCACAATGCAAAGTAAATTCCCAGACTTCCATCCTGACACCGATGCCTAACAAGAGCTAAAGCTGCACACCAGCAATGCTAATTACACCAATAATCCTGCTAAGTAGGATGGTATATATTCTCTCTAATGAAGCTCTAACATGCATCAAAATTCAGAGGGATGTGCCGTCTGACATATCAGAAAGACGAGCTGATAGGAGAGAACATAATTTTTCATCTGTCTTCAGACATTCTTGGGAGCTATCTGCAAAACAGAGGGATAGATCAGGAGTTGTTGCAATGTTCAGCCTCTGTCAAAGGGGTTGCATTCGTTTGGGGATAATCTTTTACTTTTCTCAGGGCAGTGAAGCGACATGAACGCCTGCTACTGAATTTTTGGGACAAAGGTAATCGTGGCCTTGATGGTTGCCATGCTGAGATAAACCTTCCTTGCAGTTTTCCTGCTGTCAATGAGAAGCAAGTTCAAAATGAGTTGCTCGTGACATAAAACTATCGTCAACACAGGAATTGCCATTTAGAGGTGATAATGAACCCTCTGTTTTCACACAATGGGAGTTATTTTATTATTCTCTCCTCAGCTGCTTGCTGTTTCTGAAAGTTCGTGTTGTCAGATGAGTGAGTGCAGGATGTGGAACATCAGCCTGTTTTTTTTAATCCAGTTTATGAAGAAACAGCCAGTCGGGAGACAAGATCTGCTGCAGTTGAGAAAATTCAAAGACCCAGCTTCTTTTCATTAGAGGCTCAAGTCCAGCAGACATTGTTTCAAGTGTTTACCCTCGTCTGTCCCTATTTCACAACGGCCTTTCAGATTATTCACACTGAATGGCCTTCTAACATTGCTTGGCACTTAACTGGCTCGAAAGCTCCCAAAGAAACATCCAGTCCAAAAGTGGTTTTGTACATCTTAACTGCTGGTTCCATCTCTGTTGTAATTGGCAACAAAATAGTGGATTGCCCTGAGGAGACATGGGGGTGTTTTCAGACGAACTGGCTGTCCTGTGCTGGCTGCACCAGTCTGCTTCACTCCCAGGTGGTCCATACGTCTGATGGCGATCTTCCAGGTGTTTTAGCTGAGCAGGCTGCTCCTGCTCTGGGGCAGCCCCAGGCTGGCCAAGCCTGGGGCACTGGGCTGCAGAGGAGCAGCAGTCCGTCTGATGCACAAACCCACATTGCTGCTCCACTTCCAGACAGACATTGCCCCAGGCAACACCATAGCATTGTGGACGCTCTAGCCTGCAACTCTTTGGTGTGGGAGGGTACCGTGCAGGCAAACCATGGGCTGGAAAACCTGCCAGGTACATCTGATCCCGACCCAGGTGGAGCTGGGAGCAGGCGGATGCAGGGGTACACCCCTTGAGCAGCTCCGGTGGTGGGTAGCCCCATGTTCAGAAAACATCTATAGTTGTGAGGGACAGTCTCTAGAAATTTCCATATCCCTCATTACCTTTTTTCACACACACATACTCCAACAACAGTACCAACTACAGCCAAGGCACAGGTGTTCTTAAAATCCTTTCCACTAAACCCAGATGAAAACTGCCCCAGGTGCCCCATCCTCTTTCCCCACAACAACAGCAGCAGCAGCAACAAGAACAAACAATAGGGATGGGCAAATAGAACTGAGTTCGGAAATTCGGTTCGGAAGTTCGGTTCGGTCGACCGAACTATTCGAGTTTGGTCCGAACTCCGAACTTCCGAACAAACTTCGGAAATTCAAACCCCATTGAACTAAATGAAATATTATCTTTTAGGGACGGGCGAACAGAGCCGAGTTCGGAAATTCTTTTCAGTTCAAAAATCGAGTTCGGTTTGGAAGTTCGGTTCGGTTCCGTTGACCGAACTGGTCAAGTTCAGTCGACCGAACTGGTCAAGTTCGGTCCGAACTTCCGAACCGCGTTCGCCCATCCCTAACAAGCAAGAGCCTTCACAACTTTGTGGCACCAAACCCAGCTTGAAACTTAGACTGTCAATAATCTCTGTCTCCGATGTCCCCTTTTCTACCCATTTCCTACCAACTTATTCCCTTGAAACATGTCATTGGGAAAATGTGGTTTGGCCTGCCCCAAGCCTGGCAGATCCCAGAGAATTAATGTAGGATAGGGCTTCTGTCTGTACCCCACAACTAGCTTTGACTTCTAGCTGTCTGGCCTTATTCTTTTTCCCCAATGGAGTGAGGTATGATAGAGATTCCCAAGTGGGGAAGTGCGGACAGGATTCACACAACCTGAGAATGCAATCCCAATCCCAATTGATCGTTGATATACTCAGCAATTCTTTACTTTTTTGATGCAATAGGATTATGTTTATGTCTCAAACTAGGGTCACACAGGCAAAAAAACATCTTGAGGAGGGGGGGGGGAAATATTGATGTAGAGGAACCTCCATGAGTGAATCCTTGTAGAGATGTCCCCAAGCCCATTGGGGCTGTGCTAGCAAGGACTTCCCTTAGACTACAGCAGCCATTTCCAATAGAATCCTCAAGGGTGGAAATCCAGAACAAGAATCTCCTTATTCCAAAGTCTGCTATTTCTCTCCCAGTCCACCCAGTCTATGCTCTTATCATCAGATCCTGGACAAATGGAAAAGTCACTGAGTCCAGATGAAACTGAGGCACTATAGCGAGACAACTGAGCACTTCTGTGCAGAAAACCTGCTCACATGCAGATAGGAGAACTTGTCTTGCTCTCATTTGTAGTGAAGATCAGCAGTGGGAAAAATCTTATTCAAGAAGAGAAACTTCTGACCATTTTAGGGTGGCAAATAAGCCCTAGATGTCAAACATCACCATCTCAGCACAGTTAAACTTTCTATAAGGCCCCCTTTGCATGACTGGTGCTCTATAAATCTGCAAGATATGGAAAGCTGAGATTGTTATACAATTCTTAAAAATTCCTATCTAGCTTGTGTTACTATGTATTAATAGGCCTATAGAAAATTAGGGATATAATTTCATGAAATTTCACGAGAATACATTTGCAGTTTTGTGTCAGGTCACTTTATGTCTCCAAAAAAATGTACGTTCACAAAACTGAATGATGTTTTGTGGAAGAGAAGGGAGTTGTTTCCATTTGAAATAGTCACGTGTTCCAGTACATAAACTGTGATTTGTTGGAATGGAGTTGAAAAATTTGGAAACTTCATGCTCTAGCCCCAGTAACCATAGATCTATTCCTGATTATATGTGGCCCAACACATGTGGGACATACATTGGATTTGATGTTTTGCATCAGCCTGGAAATGGGTTCTGATTATTGGGGGCATGGTTACAACACTGTTGCTGTGGTTGGACCATTACCTTTTGAATGCCCAGATCCCTGCCCTCCTAAATGCCAGTTAGGCTGGTCCGCTCCTGGAGACTTATAGATCCGATTGGCTTCCAGAACTCACTGGGGGATTTACCCATTGACCTTGATGGCTACCCTGTTGGTGACCTGGTCATTTTATGGAATGACATCCTGACCAGGGCCATCGACATGGGTTCACCCAGGTGCCTGTTCCCAGCATAGGTCCCCCTGGTTTACAGATGGCCTGAGGCAGTTGAAGCAGGAGGGGAGGCAGTTAGAGTGCAGGTGGCACTCAACTCGTGCTGAAGCTGATTGATTGTAGCATAGATCATTTTTAAAGGACTATGCTGGGGCTGTGATAGTGGCGAAGAAATCTTTCTTCTCATCAGCTATAACATCTGCAAAGTCCTGTCCAGCAGAGCTTTCTGGGTAGTAAACGGTCTACTTAATCTGGTCTGTTTTAGCCAGTAACCTGAGTCATCTACTGCCCACTGTGACACTTTTTAAAACTACTTTGCAGACAGGATTGCTCATATTCACCATGACTTGGGTGCTGCAGAGTCAGAGTTTGGGGCTGTGGAATCTCAGCCTTGTCCCATTTGGTTGGATTAGTTTTGATTAGTGTCAACTACTGATGTGAAGGATGTGCTTGGAACAATGTGGGCAACGTTTGTGAATTAGATTGTTGCCCATCCTGTCTGGTGAAAGCCAGATGGGAGACAATGGGACCTTTGCTGGCTGAGGTTGTCAGTGCCTCCCTTTGGGAGGGTAGGTTGTTAAGCCCCCTTAAAATTGCAGTTGTCCGGCCCCTGCTTAAGAAACCATCTTTGGACACTGACTCTCCTGCCAACTATTGCCCTGTCTCTAACCTCCCTTTTTAGGAAAGGTTATTGAACGGGTGGGTTTTTGCCTGGCAGCTTCAGAATCATCTCAATGCTTTTGGATACCTGGACCCATTTCACTCAGTTTTTCCTCTGGGGTATAGTACAGAGACTGTGCTTGTGGCCTTAGTTGATGATCTACGCCTGGAAACTGACAGAGAACTGTGGCCAATTGTTCATATTAGATCTTTCAACAGCTGTTGATATGGTTGATCATGAGGTGTTGTTGACACATCTGTGGGACCTGATGGGTGCACAGGACTGCTCTTGAGTGGTTCTGTTCATTCATGTCGGGGAGGTCCCAGAAGATGGTGATGGGTGATAGTTTGTCGTCCCCTTGGTGCCTCTCTTGTGGAGTCCCTCAGGGTTCCATTCTGTTCTCAGTCTTGTTTAATGTGTATCTGAAGCCGCTGGGTGAGATCATCCAGAAGCTTGGAGTGAGGTACCATCAGTATGTTGATGACACCCAACTCTACCTCTCTTTTTTCATCTGTCCCCGGTCATGCAGCCTCTATGCTTTCCCAGTGCCTGACTGCTGTTGAGGAGTGGGGACAGGATGAGGGTGAGATGATTGAAGCTGAATCCAGACAAGACTGAAGTGATGACTTGGGAGGGGATTGGGACCCCTGTTATTGGGGGAGTCTAGCCCCCTCTAGGGATGGGTGAACAGAACGCGGTTCGGATGTTCAGTCGTTCAGTTCAAAACCCGAGTTCGGGTTTAATGTTTCAGTTCAGCCGAGTTCGGTTTGGCCGAACTTGGCCGAACATTCAAAAATAACGAAACCGAAACCGAACTGAAATTGAAACTGAAACCTAATTTTCAGCCCTGGAAAGATGTTTTTCCTGCCTCCAAACTCATCCAAACTTGTCTGAACATGACCAAACTGTTCGGTCATTCGGGAGTTTGGTTCAGACATTCAGTTCGGACGTCCGAACAGCGCAAGTTCGGTCCGAACTCCGAACATCCGAACCGCGTTCGCCCATCCCTAGCCCCCTCTAGTTATTCAGGTTCACAGCCTTGTTGTGCTTCTGGACTCTCTGCTGCAGCTGGATTTTCAGGTTACAGTGGTGGCCAGGAGTGTTTTCACCAACTCCATATGCTGAGATGATTGCACCCTTTTCTTTCTGACATATCTGGCAACCATCATCCATGCTTTCATTACCCAAAGGCGGCTACACTAATGTGATGTGCTCTTTGTGGTGCTGCCCTTGGTGACTAATCATCAGAAGCTTCAGCTGGTGAAGAATGCGACAGCTCTGCTCCTTTTGGGGGTGAGTCACTGTGAGCACATTATACCTCTGCTCTGTAGGCTGCACCGGCTTCCTATAGCTTTCGGGGCACAATTCAAGGTGCTGGGTTTGACTTTTTGGCTTGGGCCCCATGTATATGAAAGACTGACTCTCCTTCCATGCTCCACTGCAACCCCTTCCATAGGCTGGGAGCGCCCTCTTGCGGGTAGCACTGTTCAAACTTGTCCATACAACAAGGTCCCACCGAGAGGCCTTCTCAGTTGCTACCCCAGTATTCGGGAACTCCCTTCCCCCAAAGGTCCACCAGAGCCCAAGCTTGAGCATATTCCAGAAGCACTGTAAAGCTTTTCTTTTGGACATAGCATTTGGCAGGCAGGGACAGAGGTTGCTATGGTTTGGGGGATGAGGTTAGGTATTTGGGGGAGATTTTATTGTTTTTGTATTTATACTATTTTTCTTTTTGAGCTTTTGTTTTTGTAAACTGCCCTGAGCTTTCAGGGAAGGGCAGGGCATACATTTTTAAATGAACAAGCAAACAAACATTTTATGGGATTAGAGATTATTCAGGGAGAATTATAATTATTACATCCCTCCCGATTTCCCTCTTGACAGTAGAAACCTCCCTCCTCGTTTGAACCCTACTTGTTTGGAGAAATAAGTACCTCTCCTTTATCATTACTTTAACATTCTCCGCTCATCAGAACACATGAGAGGGTAAAGTGCGTTAACAGGCACTTGCCTCTAATAAAGTGTTTGTAAGACCAAGTCCTGAGCATTGGCCTAACTCTGCTCCTTTTGAAAACAACTGTAGTCAAAGTCAGCAATGACAGGTCGGTGCCCAGGAGCTTTCAGAAATCCCACCCCAAAGAGCCAGCTGAGTTACTATTTTTTGTAAAGGGATTTAAAAAAGAAATTAAGACAAAGGTCCCCCAAATTGTGGGTCAGGACCACAGGTGGGATCACACCATTTGCAGATAGGGTCACAAATGATACTAATTTATATGTGATATACTTTGCATTTCTTATTTGCTATCTTTAATTATGAGATAGATTTATGTATGAAAATAGGGTTACACAAGCAACAGTCTTGGGAACCACTGCATTAAAAAGATGGCTTAAGACCACTCGACAATATCAGACCATCCACCAAATTGTAGGGCTGAAATGAGAATGAAATTAATTCTCACAAGAATCTTGCAAGGATCTCGCAGCCCCAGTGAGATCTCATGAGATTCTCATGAGCAATTCGGGATTATTGTTAGAAATTCAAGAATCTCAAAATGTCTAAAAAATTATTTGTGCATTCGCAGACATGACTGTGCATGCGCAGAATTTCATCTTGCAAGAACCTAGAGTTTCTCATGAGACTCTTGCAAGAGTCTCGAGATGTGAAAATGTTGTCGAAAAGCTTGTTCTCGATGAGATTTTCTACAAGGGCGGTATGTCGTTTCAGCTCTACCAAAGTGCCATCAGGAAGTGATAACTAGGGTTTAAATGACGTTTTGACCTGTTCAAAAATCTTGCTGAGAATGGGCTTCTCAATGAGATTTTCCAGGACGAGAATCTTTCAAAAATCAGCTCTCTTACCACCATTCTCACAAGAGCCTCAAGTGCCACAAAATGACCCCCCAAATTTTCTGCATATGTGCAAAATGGCCACCAAGGGGGAATGCATACACAGAACATCCACAGTGGCCATTTGCGCATGCACAGCACATTTGAGAATGTCATGAGACAAAATGGCCTCCAGGGGTGTTTGCATGTGCAAGATGGCCATGGCAGCGACTTCACACATGCACAGAGTGCTTGGGGGATTTTTGAGAATCTCAGGAGATCTTGTGCAGTGAGAAACCCGAGATCTCCATGAGAACCTAGTGAGAACTTGTGCAGTGAGATCTTGTGCTGCGTTCTCGTTTCACCTCTAGATTTTAGACTAGATTCAAAGGGTGTTTTCAGATGGATGCAGAGGCAGCCTGCCCTGGAACTGCTCTAGGGGTGCACCCCCGCATCTTCCCATGTTCAGCCCCGCCTGGATCAGGTTCAGACACACCCAGTGGGTTCCCCAGCCCACACTCCATCTGCGTGGCGTGCCTCCCCACACGATAGAATGGCGGGTGATTCACTCAATGCTCTAGGCTGGTGCCCACAACTCTATCATGTTGCCTGGACCAACAGCCAGCTGGAAGCAGAGCAGCAGATAGACAGCTGCTCCACTTTGCAAATTGCATCAGATCCTTGCATCAGATAGATAGCTGTTCCACATTGGGCCAGTGCCCTGGATTTGACCAGCCTGCTCTGCCAACGGCACTCTGGTATGTTCCAGTAAGCCACCTGGAGCAGGCCTACACATCTGGCAGGGCACCTTTAGATAAACAGCCCACCTTGGGGCGAAGCGGGCAGAAGTGGGCAGAACCAGGGAAGCACATTCATCTGAAAACACCCAAAGTAGTGATCCAAAGTAGTAGAGGGGGAAATGCCAAGTTCCATATCCCTTTACCAGTGTATTGACTCATCTACTAAAAGCCTAGATAATCATCTAGCCTGTATTCAAATCTGAATGCTAGTGTAGTGTTATAGTAAGTAGATTGTAATTTTTCCCTGGAAATGGACTCTTCCTTTGAAATATTTTGATAAATTTACTGAAACAAAACTGACTGCACAGCACAGTGCAGTGAAAGTCTTCAAAATAATGCTTTAATTTGAGAGAGTGCGATACTTTAGCCCAAGCACTTTAAAATATGCCCCTTCTCTGCTTCAAAGTGGTGTTAATAAGAGACCTCTCAAAGCAGGATGGTAGCAGTAATGGGCATGTTTTCAAGTGACATCTCTAATTTGTAAGTGTGGCTCAGTGGCTGTTGTTGAAGTTCTTACATTCTGCACTTTAAGTCAGCATGTACTTGTCAATTCAACCCTTTAACTGTTATCCCTGTAGTCTTTCATGGCTGTAGATAATAAATATTATGAACCAAACACTAGCTGCATGGAGAGTTGACTCTTCATTGCTCTTGCCCCATCTCTTAAAAGCACAACCGAGTCCCAAATATGCATGTTGTAACTTGATCAAATATGGTATAAAATATTTACAAATTCTAATGTAAAATGCATAAGAATGAGACATCAAATGAATTTGGAAGTAATAGTTTATTTTGATTTTAATCTTGAAGTGAAAGTAAAATTGAAGATTGCTGCCTATTTTGTGTCCTGTTTGTGCTGCATAATTGGTGTCCAATTTTCTCTTTTGACCATTAAAAAACCACTTGTTTGGCAATCTGACATTGTTAATTTCTTCCTCTAAAGTGTGTGTGTGTGTGTGTGCATGCATGTGTGTGTGTGTGTGTGTGTGTGTGTGTGTGTCTGCATGTGTGTGTGGACTAACAGGATTTTGCTTCTGCTATTTGTTATGAGCAAATCTGAAACTTTAAAATCTCAAAATTGTTCAGGCAAGAACTCAAAAGATGGGTACCTGTCATGATTCCTTGGGCTGAAGCCTTATAACCCTTTTATTGAAAACATGATATTTCATCATTAAGTCAGAAGCTATAGACATCATGAAGGGATTACTGGATAAAACATCTGTGGCCATAAGGTCCAGGAGGTCACACTAAATGAGCATAATGAATGATCCCTTCTGGCCTTAAATTCTATTAATCGGTTCTGCTCTTGTGGTACATGAAGGCTAGCTGAGAGGTCCCTTTAGTGTAGGAAAATCAGATCTTCCATAGTCAACTCTACATGATCAGAATGCGGTAAAAGTGCAACAGAGAATGGGGACATAGGTTGAGCTCTGCTTTGGCTCAGACATCTGTAGCATACACACACACACAAATTATTTTCCTTTTTATTTTCCTTTTTGTTATTAAAATAGCATTTGGTGTGGGTTTTTGTTAATTTTTGTTTTTGTTTCATTTTTGTTTTCCATTGGTTTCAATGGGAAATGGATTTCCAGCTGTAACTTCTTTATTTGTCATTCAATTTGCATGAAATTTGGAATTGTTGTACACCTCACATATGGCATCATCACTGCCAAATTTCAGAAATAGTGGATAACGAGTCCTCATTTGATAAGCAATTTAACTGTTTCACGATTTGTGCACACACACTTCCAGCTGTGATATCCTTGTTTTCCATCCAATCTGGATGAAATTTGTTCCCTTCACACAAGGGATAAATCCCTGCAAAATTTCAGAAAGATTGAAAAAGAGTCTCAATTTTATAAGCAATATAAGTTTCATGATTTTAACAGAAATTGCAAATTTCCTTAAATCACTTGCAGGTGTTGCCTCTGTTTAAATTATAAACATTTTACAAGATGCAGAGATCTGCTTTTTGGAGCACTTGTAGAGAGGGTGAAGAAGACAGAGGAGGAGAGCGGGCAGAGGAGGATTAGAAGCCAGAGACTTCAGTCATTGGCAACCCAAAGTCTGTGGGGGCATCAATGGAGGAAAATAGGTGCAGAGTTTAGCTTTTATGAGCATTTACAGTGAGGCTGAAGACTGCAGTACACACAGTCACACACAGAGAGCACTGAGTTTCACATGATCTAGCCAGAGTGGGGGCTGTGCAGCTTGGCATATGCTTATATATGCTCCCCAAACCTCCCTGACTGCAGTGATTGGGTACTGGCAAGTTGGAAGCCTGAGCAGCATCTCCAGAGAATGAGCCTATACCAGGGGTTTTCTTATGTTTGTCACAGTGTTACAAGATAGGTTTGTGATTCCAATTGGCAAAGAGAAAAGTTAACCCTCTATCCACATTCTGTGCTTTACCCACCCCAACAACCCTGCTTCTTACTGGGGGTTGGAAGCATCTGCTTAGGAAAGAGCCAATAAGGGATTCTCTATGTCCTCTGTCACAGTGCTTCAGGATGTGTTTGGGATGTTAACTGGCCAGCCTGGATGTGTCAATCATGTATCTTGATTGCTGGGCTACTTCTCCCTCCCCAGCCCCAAGCATGCCCCATGAATGATACACATGCAAGGCTTGAAGCTCAGGGTGGGAGGGAATGGGTTAGACTAGGGTGCCCCACCAAAGAAAGTCCAAATATTACATTAGCAAGCAAATAAAATGGATCAATCAAGTTTCAACAAGCTTTTTTTTGGTGGGGGGGGGCTTGTTTGGCCCCATGGGTACCACCAGTCAGACAGCAGCCATAACAACCACACACAATAAACATCTTTTTTGCATCTCCTTGCAAAAAGTCTCCATTGTGTGTGCCCAGCCCACCTATACAGGGCAAGCCCCCCACCCCCAACACCCACCTTATTATTAACCAGAAAGAAACTAGAGAGTATTTCCCCAGTGCTCAGGCTGGTCACATTTTGGTAAAAGTCCTTGAACCCACAGTCAAAGTACTACACAGAAAAGCAGGCTAGCAAGAGTGGGATAATTGCTGCAGAAGAAAACCGCACAAAAGTGCAACTGTGTGCAGAAGAAACAAACCCAACAACAATAGTGTGTGTACCCACAGCATGCCCCACCTCAGCAGTGAGTGCACCCACTGTACAATCATTATTATGCCAAATAGGGGTGGGACATTGGGGCAAATACCGGCTACCGGATTTACCGGTTACCGGATTTTAAAAAACCAGATTGCTGGATCTGTGTTTACAGATACCAGATTTACCGGTACCAGATTTGTTCCATTGATTTCAATGGGGAACTGTCCCCATTGAAATCAATGGAAAAAAACACAAAAAACCTCCCCCTTCCCCCTCCCAGACTGTGCGGGTGGAAGGGGGGGCACCCCCCCACCCACCCTGCCCAGCCTGACTTTAAAAAAAAATGTTTTCCCCTGAAGTCCCTGCTAGTGCGGGCTCTGGGGCCCGGGCCACTGCCGGCGACCCGGAGCCCACACCAGCAGGTACTAGGGTGATCTCTGGGGTGGTGGGTGGTTTAACACCCCAGGAATCACCCTACTTACCCACCCAGGGATCGCCTACTTTGCGCTCCGGGCGGCGGCGGCGGTCCGACTCCAGAAGCTTCAGCGCTGGCTGTGGCTGCTGGCTTCAGTGCTACTAGGTCTTCCGGTGAACTTCTGGGTTTCCCCGGAAGGCCTAGTAGAACTGAAGCCGGCAGCTACAGCAAGTGCTGAAGCCGCCGGAGTCGGACCGCCACCGCCCAGAGCGCAAGTTAGGCGATCCCTGGGTGGGGAGGTACTAGGATTAGGGTGATCTGATCCCTGGAGTGGGGGATGTGTTAAACCACCCCCACCCCAGGGATCGTACCTGCTGGTGCGGGCTCCGGGTTGCCGGTGGTGGCCTGGAGCCCACACTAGCAGCAACTTCACGGGAATTTTTTTTTTTTAAAGCAAGGATGGGCAGGGTGGGTGGGGGGTGTCCCCCCTTCCACCCGCGCAGCCTGGACTGGGGAGGGAAAGTAAAGTGGGGGGTTTTTTGGTGTGTTTTTTTACATTGCGGCCATTCACTTGAATCCGGTACGGGGTAATCCGGTAAACGGGCGGGATTACCGGGATTAATCCGATACTGCCGGTACACCAAATACCAGTAGTATCGGATAGCGGATGATTCGATAGTCCCACCCCTAATGCCAACCAAGCAGTGCACAAAAAAACAGGCTAGCAAGAGTGGGATGTTCATTCAAGAAGAATACCACAAAATTGAAACTGCATGGAGAAATCCCACCAAAAGCCAGCCAGTCTGATAACACCCACAAGAAGGAAACCAGACAGTCATCCATACCCACGGGCACCCTCTTGTCATGGCATTGGTACTGTGGCACAGTGGTAACTTCAACAGACCAGACACTGGTAATTTGAAAAGACCAGACTGACTAGACAAACCAGACTTCCAGTAAGGAAACCAGAAATTCACTCCCACGCCCACACGGGCACCCTTTTGGCATGGCAGGGTTCTGTGCTACTCGTACCTTGAACAGACCAGGCAAAGGGAAGTGTAGCAAGGCAGAGAGATCCCTCTGGCCTCATGGTGCCAAGTGCCAGCCAAGCAGCAGGCAGAACTAGAAGCAATGTGGCACCCAATTATTAATTTTTTTAAAAACCTGCATGGCATGGTAAAGGTAAATGAACCCCCATCCCCCAGCATTGGCCCTATGGACATGCCATAGTAAGCCAGGCACCCCTCCCCACCCCCAGCCAATTATTTACAGAGCCAGCAGCACTGTAGCACACAGCCAAATTCACCAAAGAGATTGGACAAATGGCTACAACCACTTTTATTTTACTCTGCCAGCCAATCAAAAGTTACCAGCTGGCTTACCATCACTCAACTGTCCCCTCCCATACCCCCTTCCTACTAGGGATGGGTGAACGAGGTTTTGAAGTTCGGAGTTCGGTCTGAACTTGGCCTGTTCAGACGACTGAACCCGAATCTGAACACGAACTAACCTAACCAAACTCAATTCCGAACGTTGAAATGACCGAACAGTTCGGTCAGTTTGGATCGTGTTCGAGTGAGTTCAGGTGGCAAAAAAAGGGTCACTGGAAGGTCAAACGTGACAGGGAGGGGTAGTCAGCTGAGGAGCAGACTTCCAGGCACCAGGGGTGGAGAGGTTGCAAGAAACAAAACTATCTGCCTCCCCCCGGCCCTTACCAACACCTTCTGAGCTAGTCACTGTTCCTGAACAGCAGGCGTTTCAGAAGGTTCCTTCTCCCAGCATTTCCCAGCTCCCCAATCCATTGCAATCCTCCTCCCATTTCACCCATCCAACCCATCTACCCCCATAATCTCATTCATTTATTTAGCTTAGCTTAGATAGATTTAGTGGTTATTTTTTGTTTTTACCCCTCCCTGTGTTCCCTGTGTTCAACCTTCCTTCCTTCCTCCCCCCTCCATTGAATCCTTTCCCTCTCCCATATATTCCATCCCAGATTCCCTTCCCTTCCCCTGATTTTCATTTAGAGTAGGATTATTAGATTGATTTAAGTTTCATTTCAGTTTTGTACCCCTCCTTGTGTTGTTTGTGATTCCACCCCCATCCCAGATAGATAGATAGATTAGATTAGAGATAGTAGATAGTTGTAGGAGTTAGCTTAGTGATAGAGATAGTGTTAGTGATTTAGTTTTAGTGTTTGTAGGAGTAGGCCTGTGTATTTATTAGATAATCAATTTAGTTCATAGCATTGAGAATACTTAATAGCAGTTAGATTTAGTGTAGATAGATATATATAATATTAGATAAAAATGTAAATTAAAAAAACCCATATAAAAACAAAAAAAACCAAATAAAAAAACAAAAAACCATATAAAACCAAATAAAAAACCAATTTTTTTAAATAAAAAACAAACAAAAAAACCCATATAAAAACATTTCCCGAATGGCTGAACCCAAACTGAATGGCTGAACCCGAACCCGGCGAATGAACCGAATGGCCGAACCGAACGGCTGAACCGAACAGCCAAACCCAAACCGTGAACTGTTCCCCCATCCCTACCTCCTACCAAATATGGCACTAAGTTTCATTTTCAGAAGAAACTCAACAGTCCACCAGCCCCTCACGTGTACAGCAGTTTTAGAAGTTTTCTGAATAACGGCTTTCGTTCTTGGAACTTCAGAATTCAAACTTTCTGAACCAAATCATTATTGTTGCCGAATTGTGAAGATTTCCAAAGACTTAGTTTCAGTCCTAGTCTCAGAATTTTCAGGACTAGTATTTTCATGACTTCTGTTAACATCTCAAATGTTTAATTGATTAAAGAATTGGGACCCTTTATCCAATGTATCTGAAATTTGGCTGGGATGATCCCTTGCACGAGTGGTACAATTTGTCCAAATTTTAAATCCTTGCTTGCAGAAGAACAGACTGGATTTAGACCAACTAGGTGGACCAATGTTTTGTTCTGGCTCATATTATTGAGAAATATGTTCATTTAAGAAAGCATGCTGTGTATGACCTTTTTGTTGAGTTAAAAGCTGCCTTTGACAGCATTGATAGGGCTATTCTATGGCAAAAACTCCAGGATTTTAACATAGAACCACAGTTACTATATCTTGTTCATCTGCTCTATTTGGATACTTCCTTTAGAGTTAGGCTAAATTCAGCAGGAGCCGTGTCAGAGCCTATCTTGGTGGCAAATGGGGTAAAGCAAGGATGTGTCCTGGCCCCCCCTTCTTTTTAACCTGTTTATTAATAACATCATTTATTAGGGATGTGCGAACAGAACCAAGTTCGGAAATTCGGTTTGGTTTGAAAATCGAGTTAGGTTAGAAAGTTCAGTTTGGTCGACGAACTATTCGAGTTCGGTTGAATTCCGAACTGCGTTCGTACATTCAAAACCGGGGTTTTTTGCCTTCTGAACTAGTTAGAATTTGACCGAACAGTTCGGTTGAATTAGAGTTTGGTTCACAAGTTCGATTCAGTCGACCGAACTATTCGAGTTCAGTCCGAACTCCGAACTTCCAAACTGCGTTCACACATCCCTATTGTTTATAGTCTTGCCGGCCAGGAGGGCCACCCTCCATTGATATGTGGTTATTCTGTGCCAGTACTCCTGTATGCAGACAATATGACCATCCTCTCCACATCAAGGGTGGGTATGAATCGACAGCTAATTAAACTGAGCCAAAGTTGTCAGCATAATCATCTGACCATTAACCATGATAAAACTAAAGTAGTGTTTTTTGGTCTAAAAAAGCTAAAAAGCACCTATGGATTCTAGAATCCAACAAGATAGAGCAGGTGGCTTCTTACAAATACTTGGGAATTTGGTTTAGCTGTAGTAGTAGTTGGACAACCCACTTAGTTACAGCGAAAATGAAAGCAGCCCATACAACAACAGGCTTACTGAAATTTTGGAGTAACAGCTGTGTGAAAAGAATGAGGCCTTTGCTTAAATTGCTTAATGATAAGATGTTGCTCCAACTTTTGTATGGAGCAGAAATCTGGGGACCGGGTAACCAGGATGTCCTGGAACCATTGCAAAACAAAATTTTGTGATTTACTTTGGACATCACTCACGGTACTCCATCTGTTATGCTGCGGGCTGAATGTCGGATCCCCCCGATATCGGTCAAAATAAGATTGGCCCATCTGGGGTATTGGCTTAGGATTCGTGAAATGCTGCCTACCCAGCTTCCTTGATTATGTCTACAGGAGCAAGAGAACCCCTTGGCGAGTTATAGGTGGTACAATTTGATATTGTCTAATCTGGCCCAGTTGGGCTTTTCCCCTATAGGTTTTCAACACCATACCCTAATGCAAGCCAAATTATTGATTAAAACAAGGGCAGGGGATATTAACCTCCAGAATGAAAGAATGGCATTACAAGAACAAAAGATTGCCCCTTGGTATCCCTTCTTTAAGGCAGAGTTTGTTTATGAAAACTACCTTTCAGGCATTACGAACTTTAAAATTAGAAGAGCTTTGACCATGGCAAGATTCAACGTGATGCCCACCCAAGTCCAGGAAGATCAGTATCTGAGTATACCCCCTGACTTGCGTTTCTGTCATTGTGGACAACCTGTTACAGAGGACTTGTCACATTACCTTTTAGCTTGTCCCAGATCGTCAGCAATCTGCAATGTGATGTTTGACCCATGGTTTGAGGATAAAGACCATTGGGACATGAAAACCCGGATCTCCTTTTTATTGGCAAATCACGATAAGGATATTATGAGGAGGTTCGCTTTTGGTGTCTTTAAAATAGAATTCCATTGGAAGGAAATTCTTGAAGCAAATTGATAGGTCCTGTGGAAAATGCCCACAATTTAACTGACGTGGGTAGTACTCTGCCATTCCAAGCCAACTTGCAAGAGGTCCTCCTGTAGAGGTTTTACTCTATAATACATTTTGGATTTGTTGGGTATTTAGCAAATGCCAGGTCTTTGATAGGTCACAGGCAAGTTAAGAGAGAGTCTTGTATAGGGGTGGGAGCCCAACGATGGTTGTGTTTGTGCCCCTTCCTATTGAATTGGTATAGGCCGGGGCCTTATTGATGATTATTGAACATACAGCCTTTTAATTGAATGTTTCATTTGATATGTAAACTCATATGCTAGATATTATGCCTTCCTAGAGGAATTTATCCCTGTAATGGTTATCTACGTTTTATCTATGTGTTATTTTATACAAGGGACTGTCGTAAATAGTTGTAAATTGTTTTAACATGTTTAAATTGTTATAACTTATGGTTTTAAACAATAAATAAAATACATACATACCTTTGTCCAAATCTCATCCAAATTGGAGAGACGATAAAAGTGTTACATCTAGATATGCATGCATAACTTTTTTAACCTCCATTAAACCTCTCTTTAACTTCTGTTAAAATCACAAAGTATCAGTTGCCTAAAAAATCGTAACCCTTTTATCCAATGTTTCTGAAAATTGACACAGATGATTCATTTGGTAATTGGAAATGTTTTTCTAAATTCCATGCAGATTGGATGAAAAGCAAAGAAGCTAAAGCCTGGAAACTATGTCCCAAAAGTTTCATGTTTTTTGTTTTTAGTCCAATATTTTTGTGACTATTTTTTTGTTTTTGTTGTTGCAAAATGGAATTTGTGTTTTTGTTATTCAAAATAACTAAAACAAATCCACACCCCAAGTAATCTGTGACTAGAGGAAAGGCTGCTTGTGGGTATTAGCACTTGTACCATGCACCAGACACCTATAACAATATTTTATTTTATTTTACTATTTTTCTACCTCATCCCCTTCTGCTCACAGAGCAGCTCATGGTGGCTTACAAAATACATTAATATTAATAATAATAATTAATAATATTTCTATAGCTCCTTGTGATGCCCCACCTTGCTGAACCCCATCATGAGTCCATGCAGGACCAGTTCCAGTCACAAATTTTCACTCTTTTGTGCTCCTCTCCAATCTCTTTTGGTGGGGGAAGGTCTTCTTCATATCACTGTTGTTCACTTGTGGCTTCTCCACTCTCCGGGAAATCTTCCTCACCGGTCTCACAGGTGTTTCCCATTATAAGGGAGTTAGCTCGTGGTGTTCCAGTCATCATGGGCTGCTATCTGTGATGCTTTACCAGTCTGTTCCCACCCTTCCGAATAGGCCTGAGATGAGAGCAAGTGTTCCTGTACTGCAGGGAAGTACTGACATTTTAGGAGCACTTGCGTTTGTTTGTTGGTACTTCATCAGTCTCTGGTGCTGCTGTGCTTCCGCCGTTGTCAATATTGGTGCCAGTAAAAACTTTTTTGTCATTTCCCATCAGTTTTGTCAGTTCTGACTATTACAACAGTTTTACAGCACTTTTGTGGCACTTTTGAAGCAATTTCCAGTACTTCCCCAGAATTGAACTGGCACTTTTGCACTTCCATCTTCCTTCTCTGCCTCGCCACTTCAGGTTTAAGGCACTGCCTATCAAGGCCCTCCTGAACCCCTTGACCTCCCTATGGTGAGTCAGGGGTCCCTCCAACCTCCCCACTCAGGGATGGCTCCAGCTGGTCATGGAGCTCTTTCCCCTGAAATCATCACAATCATACTCCCCAGGCAGGGATCTCCCTCTCTCCTATAAAGCTCCAGCCTGATCATGTTCCTCGCTGCTTGCGAGAAATTTCACCATTTCAGGAAACGGGATAGATTTCCCGACTGTACCAATGCAATTTCCTGTTCTCACCATACAGTGAGATGCTGTCCCAATTTACCAACTTTCTGCTTACTGATAACAGAGTACCATTCATTTATCACCTACCAATCACTTAGTGCATTGCTGAGCATACTGTTTTACTTCCAGAGTTCTTGTTTCCGCATTTCAGAGCCAATCACAGTATGAACAGCCCACCCCTTAACCTCCCTGCCCCAAGAGACCCATAACTTCCACTCCAGTGCCTCCAGTCAGAATTTTTATTCTATGTTGTTCCCTTTGCTTTGACTTATCTGAAACTGCATTATAGATTAGAAAAGGAATCTGTATATCAGTCAATCTGTGACAAGGAAATACACGGGAAAATGGAGTGCAAGAATTGCAGTATTGCATTGGTATTACCTCTCGGGATTTGAAATGGATGACAAAGTGGTAAATGGCAAAGCAGTAAATGGGATCCTGGTAAGCGGAAAGTTGGTAAATCGAGAAACACAATGTTGGTTCAAACATTACTGAATACCAACAGATTCTCAGTTTGCTGAGATGGAATCAAGAACTGGGATTTCCCATTTTGGCGAAATTTTGTTTCAGCCCTAGTTTCAAACCCAAAGGAAAAAACACTGAAGCCACTCTAACTTTATACAGGTCTGAGAGAAAAAAGTGGCCCTGTTGGAGTGAAGTAGAGAGAGACTTTTAAGCTTAAATTCAAATGGCATTCTCTTTTTAAATAGCATATTTTATATTATTTTAGAACAGCTTTTCATAGTAAGTAGATGACAGAAGGGCTAAAGAACAGGTCAACTATGTTGCAGTAGAAAAACCACAAAAAGCGCTAGGGTCCAGTAGCTGCCAAACTCACTGTGTGGTCACTCATGGAGGAGCGGACAGAGAGTCAGGCAACAAAAGGACGTCCGTGTCCATTGGGTATTGCAAACCATGATGCCACCTGAGTCCTTCAGTTCCCCTGCTTATGCTTACTTCCTGACTTACAGAGCTGCAGTTCCTAAGCAGAAGTGGCTGAAGGCAGCCATGTGGCACTGAGCCAACTATAGTAACATATAGTGCCAAGTGAGTAGACTGCAGCTGCTTAAGAACTGTGCTGCTATTTCCGAAATGTAAGTCTTGCCTCGCTGAAAGCTCAAGACTAAATATATTTTACATGCTAATTTGTTTTAAAATAAAGATTAATGTAACACTGACATCTAGTTTTTCTATTCTATCTATGGCTTGGGCATTCCTTCTCTGTGCAATGCTGAGGGAACTGCAATATAAGTCTTGCAAGAAAAAAAATAAGCTCATAAATCTCTAAGAAAGACAATAAAATGTTCACTCAATAATCAAAAGAGAAAAGTTAGGAAGAGAGAGTAAAAGGCAAACACAGGTAGTGTTGAAAATCGCCAATTGAAAATACTCAGTTTTTACTGAGTATCTCAGAATTCGACTTGGTTTTACCGAGTAAACGAGGAATCGGCCCAGTACTCGGTACTTAGAAAATCCTCACATGAGCAACATACAGGGCTTTTCCTGATCCTATTTAAGGTGACTTGGTACTCAGAAATTCCTCGGTACTTGTTTTTATTTTACCAAGTATTTTACTGAGTATTGAGGTCAAACACTCAGAGCTGATCCTTGGAAGCATGAAAATACTCATGAATACATTTTTTACTCTTTGGTGCTGCCCTAATATATAGTTGGTAACCAAAATTCAGAGGGCAAAGTATGTACCTATCTCTTGTGTAAGGTGGCTACCGAAGAGGTTACATTTCTGATTTTAACCCAGTGTTTGTCAAATTCAAGCTTACTTTCTTGTTCTTATTTATCAAACCATCTCCCTACTAACTGGCCTCATCCACATTACCATCTAGGTTTTGTAGATGCTTAAGCTACATCAAGCTACTTCAAGCTACAGTATTCTTTTCAAATAAGTTGAGCTCTCTGTGGCATTCTTTACTCTATGTCAGAACTAAAGCAAGCTCTGCATTCAGTACCCTTTAGTGCAAAATCTCCATACTGTTCCTTCAACAGCTCAACATAATTGAGCCGGCACTGACAGGCACTTGCAGAAAGGCAAGGCTCAAGTCAGCCCTGGGAGAGGCGGTTCTGGGAGAACTGCAGAGAGCAGCTCAGTGTGAAGAAGTCTGCTGTGTGACAGAGAGAGTTAAAGGAAGAGCTCTGCCCAGAGCCAAGGCACAAGGTGTTTGGAGCCTGACTAAGACGACTAGGGTGAGAGGTAGGAGCTCTACCTCCAAGTATGCTCAGAGGAGTTGCCTGGGCCAAGGGCTCACAGAGTCCAGAAGGTGTTGTCTGGATGGAGCCCTAGAGATTTCTGAGAGCAGCTGGGACACTTGGGAAGACAAGATGGCTTTTGGAGAAGCAACTGGGAGTTGCCTGGACTGGGAAAGGCTTGTAGCTTGTTGGGTGTGTACCAAGATGACAGGGGCTTCTTGACCCCAGTGAGAAAGAGACACACACATATTGGAGGTCTGACAAATAAAGAAACTTCCATGAGTTAATTCCTGATTGAGACTGCTGTTTGGGTCCTGATCCTGGCAAAACTCATGGTAGGCAAGGTTTCCCCCTGTTACAAGCACTAAAATATATATTTTTTCTACATTTATTTGACCCCATGCATATGTTAGTATTCCTTGCTTGTAACTTTCCCCTGGGTTTTGTGTTTGATATTTTTAATTGACATTTTATTTTATTTTTTCCTCAAAGAAGTGTAAGGAATATCTTACCCATAATTCAAGGATTAAGAGATTACCAAGGACTGCTAGGGGAGGGAACCTGGCCTGAGCTGAGACATTCAGGAGCTGTCACCTTGTCTAAGGAAGAGAGACAAGTTTGTAGTCCAGAGGGCAAGCCAAGTCATAAGCCAGGAAAATTGGAATCTAACCAGAGCCAAAATGTAGAAATGAGCCAGAAGCTGAGGTACAATTTGAGATCAAAGCCAGAGGGTCAAACAGAGCAGGGCAGGTGAGAGCAGGGGCATAGTGTGAGTTAGACTGATGTAGAAGATTCAGGTCAGGAGCAGGTGTAGAGCTCAGGCAAGGCTGGAAGCAGGTTACTGGGAGTTCTCTCTATTGCAGGAACCACTGCACTGCCAAGACATTTCCTGTGACATCACTATATAGATGGGGACAACCAATGACCACACAAATTGAGGTTGGCCAGTAAGAAATAACAGGTATCCTGAACTACCAGGGAACAAATACTGAGTTTTATTTGCTGACCACCAAATCCTAGGTGGTGAGAGTAGTTAGGGAAACTGCTAGGAACTCTGCAGACCCTGGGTCTGATATTGGGTTCTAACAGAATTTTTCTCTTAATTTCCCCCAGTTTAGGATGAAGTACTTCTGGATTTTGGTTTTTTGAAAGCCCACTGACACATCATTGTCAGTTCCTGCTTTTGGGGGAAGCTGGGGTGTAGGCGGAGAGTGGGAGCCAGCTCGCAGAATGTGTCCCTGTGGGAGCCTGGCACATTGGAGTGAGTCTTTGAAGAAGTGTGGCACACCAGGAGTTAAGTCGTTGAAGGATCAGAGCCTACAAGGATGAATTCATATGCGGAGTCAGGCCTAGAAGCCAGTATAGAGAGCAGGTGTAATTCAGAGAATTCAGCCAGTCATAGTCTTGTGGCACTGCAGGGGTCAAGTCCAGTAAGGCAGGCACCATTTTAGGAATTGAGCCAGTTATAGTCTTGAGGCAATTCAGGGGTTGAAACACTTTAGAGGGCAGAAACAAGCAAGGGGGGGGGGGAGAAGACAAAAAGTAACTGTGTAGGAGATGAAGGATGGCTATGTGAGGGCAGAGAAAGTGGGTATAGTAGCCACCAAAAGGTGTTGAGCTGCTCTTGGGAGCCCTGGGCTCTTTAAAGCCAGCAGGGAGCCGCCATGGCCAATGGGAGGACATCTATCCCCAGAGAACCACAGCAGGCCCAGCTGCATCTGCTTCTTACTGGTATCAAGGCGCCCCTGTGCTGTGGAATTCGCTCCTGGAGGAGGCTCAGCTGGCTCCCACTCTCCTGCTGTTTCGGCGTGTATGTAAGACCTGGCTGTTCCGTCAGGATTTTGGCGAGGGGTATGGGTGGGGCGGGGGTGGGTGTTTCCCCCACATATTGTATTTTTAAATTGTTTTAAAATTTTAATATTGTTTTATTGAGTGCTGTTCACCACCCCGGGCTGCCCTGTGGGCAGGAGGGACGGGATATAAATTTTAAATAAATATTTTTTTTAAAAAATAAGGCCCAGCCAATATGAGGTGAGAATGAGCTGCAGTGTTAGGCAGGAAACCCTGGGTGTTTTTAAAGGAGCACAGCAGGAGGGGTGTCCATGACCACTGAGTGGTGCGAATGCAAGGCTTCCACATACGCAACCTGTGTGGGCAGCACTTCAAATGAGTGGCTCCCAGTATGGCTGCCCCGTCCATGGAGGCGGACACCCTGGTCCACACAGGGCACTCTGGATTTTTTTAGGAGTGCTCCATGCATAGTCATAGGTGGCCACTGTGTGGGCTATGGGAGCACGCCTCCCCATACACCAACCTCAAACCAGTGGTTAGACATGTGGAAGGGGGGGGGGCATGCGTGGACATGTCTCGTTTAAAAACACCCCGACAGCAAGACCCAGCTGGTGCAAGGTGAGAGTAAGCTACAATGTTAGAAAGAGGGGAACCCTGACACCTGCCCTCATTGACACTCTTCCATTTTGGGCTCTAAATGTAGGTGACTTTCCCTGTGATTTGGAGGGAAAACCATTCTGCTAGAAAGAGCACCTTAGTTATCTTAGCAGCCATAGCTTGCTTACATTTGGCTTACTGGGTTTAATTGGGACTGAAATGAGCAGATAAATTGTTGCTCATGAGAAATTTCACCATGTAGGGAACTGGGATTGATTCCCTAACAGTTTCCCAATACAGATGCAATATCTTGATTCTTGCAAAACCGTTACATACCACCCCCAATTTACTGACTTTCCACTTACTGTTTACCACATATCATTTATTTACCACTTACTACATTGCTGAGGGTATCATTTTACTTCCGGATTTGTTGTTTCCGCATTTCTGAGCTAATCACTGTAATGCTTGAATTGCTTCTTTTTGTCTTAAAGTATATATTTTGCATAGTACGCTTCTTAATACTATTATCTTATTTTTGTATTATGTGGTAATTTTCATGGCTATGGCCTATGGCCACATCTTAATAAACAAATTGAATTGAATTGACGATGCAAATTGCCCACCTGTTAACTTCCTCCTGTGTCTCTTAACCTTCACTCCAGTGCTCCAAATCACATTTGCTGTTCCATGTTGTTTCCTTTGCTTTGACCAGTCTGCAACTGGATTGTACCAGGCAACAAGTGACAAGGAAGTTCAAGACAAAATGGAGTGTAAGAAATGTGGTATTGTATTACGTTGGTATTACCTCTTGGGATTTGAAATGGATGGCAAACCGATAAATGAAAAAGAGGTAAATGGGATCCTACTAAGCTGAAAGTCAGTGAATCGAGAAACAAAATGTCGGTCAAGACATTACTGAGTACTGAGAGCTTCTCAATTCAACGAAGACAGTGCCAGGAACTGGGATTTTGATGAGATTTCCCATTTTGGCAAAATGTCATTCAGCCCTAGTTTTAATTATTTTCTTTTGCATTGTTAATAATAAGTCTAATCGTGCACCTAGTGAAACTCTTACTAACATCAGTATTTTGGGAGTCAGCCCAGTCAGAACAGTGCTTTGTATTTCTATATTGACTTGACTATGTTGGCTATTTGAAGCCGCCACTCTCATTAATTGGGCCTGTTTTGGTGACAGAGTCCTTTGTGAAAGCAGAAATCTGATAAATTTTATGTAAGCTGCTCTGAGCCCTAGGGGAAGGGTGGGGTAGAAATTTGAATAAATAAATAAACACGTCAATTTTCTGACAAAAACCTTTACTTGAGAAGCTGTGTCCCACTCTTTCCTAAATTGGGAGCTTTTGAACACTGGATCTGATTTTGGGCAGTTCTCTTCACAGACAGGTAGAGCTCTTTAACCAGGTAATCTAGCTTTGTTGCTGAAATACAAGGAGTCCTTTAAGTTTTAGTGATAGCACATTTAAACTGCTTGCCTCAGCTACTCTAGCAACAAAATTATGGAAATTTATTTCAGAACTGTTGTATATTCCCCCACTTCAACAGTTCTCCTCCTTGTAATCTTCAAATTAGACATTTACAAGGTACTCTGTGCCCAGTCTCTATTTCTTTGTACACTGCAATACATATTTATGGCCCATGGATTGCAGGGTGCAGGGTAAGATCATGCTTTTATCATCTTTCTTCTTCCTAAAACAAGATAGAAATTCTGTGCAGTGGTTTAAAACAAAGCCAAAGTCATTTACATTTGCAGACATAATGTATTTCCATAATAACTTTATTTTTTCTGCATTTATTCAGTATAACTAATTGTCTAATATAAAAAATCCTTGGCAGAAAGCACTATTTACTCCTAAAGCAAAGGTGCTAATGCATGGCACGTACACAATCCATTTCTTTTGCTTACAGGTAACTGATTATTTGCTTATTTAACAAAGCTAGTGTAACTAAGATGGAATATGTTGCACCCCGGGGGCTTTAATACTGTACCACAAAGAAATATCAAAGACATTTAAATGTGTTCTCATTAAATACGGTGGCCCAGATTCCAATGCTGAGCTGAATAATCCTGATCCAGTTCCATTAGAGCAACCTTGTTGTGACTTTCACGTTCCTGCAAGGGAAAACAGTTCCAAGAGGAAGCCTTTCAACAGGTAAAGCTTGGGGGAAAGGCATTTCTTCCCCCTTGACCATAACAACAGTGCAAGGTCCAAAGAGCAGGTGAAGTTTAATCTCTTTCCTGAGGAGAACTGCATAGGTCTGAGGATACATTTATCTGCTCATCGAGAAACACAAGAAAACACTCCAGAAAATGTTCACCTAATTGTTGTTTAAACGATGTCGTGCAAACAGGGCCGATGCTACCATTAGGCTGCTCAGGCAGCCGCTTATGATGCCAATGTGAAGGGGGCGGCTCTTTTGCTCCTGATCAAACTGCTCCCCTGTCACCACAGGTGAAATGCTCTGTGTTTGATGGCACAGGAAAGGCGCCCCCTTCAACTTGCTGCCCTAGGTGTCCTTGGCAATAAGCTCTGCACTGGATTGGGGGTGGGAGAGGTGCCCTCTAGGTACCCCACCTGACACACCAGCCCTAACCTCCACGTCTGATCTAGCTTCCGCTGCCATCTCTCCTGCTCCTGATCCAGCCATTGCTGCCGCTTCTCCTGCAAGTTGAAGGGGATGCTTCTCCCGTCCCCGATCCAGCTGTCACTGCTGGTAAACTCTGAGGTTGGGTCAGGGGCTGGGGAGCAGGAGGCAACAGGACTACCAACCCCTCAGTGCCCGAGAAGCAGGCTGTGCATGTATATGTGGTGCACTAGCTGTGTGCACATGGGAGTTGTGCGTAATATGCATGTGGGTTGCATGAGAGGTGCACAATGTGCACAGGGTTACACAAGGGGTGCAGATGCAAGGGTTTGCCTAGGATGACAAAAGTCTTTGCACCAGTCCTGCATAGAAAGGTCAGAACTCTAGACGCATCAGAGTTACTGACCAGCTCTCTGCTTTTATTCTGTTTAGCCACCAATGTTGATACTGCTGCTGCACATTCTAAGTAAACCTTGCTTTCCAGAGAAACATAGCTGCACTAGCAGTGTTCCAGGTAGTGTAATGATATTGGATCCAAAAATGGAACTGAGTGCAACCAGAAATGGTGTAGTGTTAGCTTTGGTGCTTTGACACAGTAGCATTCAAAATATTTTTAATGTAGTTATACTGCTCTTAAATAGAGTTCCAAAACAATTATGCAACATAGTAAATGCTAGTGTGTTTGAGTCGATCCCTGACCTAATGCTTTCCAAGTATGCTAGATTCAGACACATAAGTGAGTGTGCCTGTTTCTCTACAGGTGACCTGGATCTACATACTTTAACCAACCATCTTTTCCAACCCGGCCGGCTAAATATTCTTGCAGATGCCCTCTCGCACTACTACGAAGACCGTGACAATGATGACAAACCTCAGGGATCTATCCTTGAATGCAAGGTCTTTGCCTCAACCTATGTGTGCCTCCAACAGTTACAAGCAGCTACCCCACCTATGGAACCCGGGGACATAGGGGGACACGAACCCCCACAGAAAGAGGAACACCTCTTGGTACCACCCACTTGTCACCCTCAGATCCTTTGGGCACATCACGAGGCACCTTTAGCAGGACACCTGGGAGCACAACGCACCATACAACTTATTCTACGCTCCTTTTGGTGGCCTACCTTGGTGCAAGATGTACACCAGCATGTGCAGAACTGTGTCGTTTGTGCATGAACCAAGATCCCCAGGAAGCCTCTGGTAGGCCTCCTTCAACTGCACCCCCTTCCCCAGGGACCTTGACAATGAGTGGGGTTGGACTTTATTACAGAATTACCCCGCTCTCGCCAGTACCTTTGTAGACCACTTCACCAAGACGGCCCATTTTGTCACATGCAAGGGACTCCCATCGGCCCGTTGCACAGCCTTATTGTATATTTGGCATGCCATGGAACTCCATGGATGGACTCTAGAGATCATTAGTGATAGGCAGCCGCAATTAGTGATCAGCGGCCGCAATTTGTAGCCCGCTTCTGGAAGGCCTTCTTCCAGGCACTGCATGTGAATTTAAAACCAACCACCGCCTACCATCCACAAGCCAATGGACAAGTGGAAAGAGTGAATCAAAATCTTAAGCAATATTTAGCCTGCTATATTAATTACCTGAAAAATGATTGGTACACCTGGTTACCAATTGCTGAGTTTGCGTATAACAAAGCACCCAATGTATCGCTTGGAAACTCTCCCTTCTACGTCTCTTCAGGGTTCCACCCACAGATCAGTGTGGTAGACCTTCCATCAGTCACAGTCCCAGAGGTGGGAGCCCTGCTGCATCGTATACAGGAAGCACAACACGTCGCCAAGCACACCCTCGAACTCGCATGTCAATGTTACAAAAAGGCTGCTGACAAACATCGACAACCCCCCCTCCATTGCAGCATGGGGATTATGTATGGGTCAGTCGCTGACACTATCCATTCTTGTGACCTTCAGCAAAACTTGACATATGATACATCGGGCCGTACCCTATCCTTTGACAGGTGAATGAGGTCATCTATACAGTGCAGCTGCCCCACCGCCTCTGCATCCACCCCACCTTTCATGTCTCCCTCTTGAAACATGCCCGAGCCCCATCAGCAGAAATTGCTACTTCCCCACTGTCCCATGAGCAAGATACTCTGTTTGATAAGGACTATGAAGTTAAAGCCATATTAGATTCCCAGTGATGCTATGGCTGTCTCCAATATTTATTTATTTATTTATTTTATTTATTATATATTTATTTATTAAATTTATATCCCACCCCATGCTGAACCCAGCTCGGGGTGGCTTACAATCATAAAATATCATATAAAACACTGTAATGCCTAAAATGGCATATATAACAATTTAAAACATATAAAACAGCATATAAACAGGGCCTGGACCATAAATTACTGGGAGTAGGGGGAATAAAAACCAACTACCCACCCCCCTCCCCAAAGGCCTGGGCAAACAATCAGGTCTTGCATCTTTGCCAAAATACTAACAGGCTTGGGGCCAGGCAGGCCTCCTCCGGCAGGGAGTTCCAGAGACGCGGCCCGGCCACCGAGAATGCCCTCTCCATTGTGGCCCCCCGCTTAACACAGGGGACCTCTAGGAAGGCACCTCTGGCAGACCACAGGAATCACTCCGGAGCGCGGAGGGCGGGGCGGTCCCTGAGGTATGAGGGGCCGAGAACATACAGGGCTTTGTAAATCAATACCAACATCTTGAATCTGGCTCGGTATGCTATTGGCAACCAGTGCAGAGCCTGGAGCACTGGTGTTATATGCTCCTGGAGACCCGTGCCTGAAAGGAGACAGGCTGCCGCATTCTGCACTAGCTGCAGCCTCCAGATCAGACACAAGGGAAGCCCCACGTAGAGTGCGTTGCAATAGTCCAGCCTCGAGGTGATGAAGGCATGGATGAGGGAGGCCAGGTCCAGGCCGGAGACGAATGGATGCAGTCTCTGCACCAGATATAACTGGCGAAAGGCAGCCTTTGCGACTGCCTCCACCTGCCGCTCCAGGTGGAGGTCCGCGTCTAGCACCAACCCCAGACTCCGGAACTGTTGAGCTACAGGAGGGCGAACCCCCCCAATAAGAGGGGCCAACACCTCCTTCGCTCTCCCCACCACCATCACCTCCATCTTATCGGGGTTGAGCTTCAGTCTGCTCTGCCACATCCATTCTTCCATGGCCTCCAAACACTAGGATAGCACCGAGATAGCAGGGTCTGGGTCCGCTGAAAAAGAGAAGTACAGCTAAGTATCATCAGCATATTGGTGACA
>QEPC01012913.1:6366448-6386747 GCA_003113815.1 Sphenodon punctatus
AACTGGAGAGTGGAGACCCTTGCTAGCCTGGCACATGTTTGGGTGGGGGTGCTGCTCATGCCAGAACCCCCCACACTACACTGTGGAAGACATCCGCTGCCACATGCTGATGCTCACTGTTTGTGCCTAACTGATGACCACCACCCACGCACCCACCCACATGCCAGTGAGCTCGGTCTAACGGATAGAGCCTTTCTTGTCCTAAAAGTAAAAAAAAAATTTACAAACCTGGCAGGAGTGGCAGTACCTCCAGAGCCCACCGCTTCCTCCTCATCCAAGGAGTACTCCACCATTGCCATGGGAGGTGTAGTGGTAGGGGCAGCAGCCTTGACTGCTGCCTCCTCCTCCTCCTTGAGTGGCAAGTTCGCCCCCAGCCGGGGGATCAGCACTACAGCCTTCTTCATTATTTTTTTTAAACAAACACTCACTCACACCCAAAACTGTCACCCAAAACACACACCAATCACCCAAACACACAGCACAGTCAAACCCAACACAATCACAGCCAAAACACACAAACCGAGCAGTCACTGAGTCAAACACACACTCACTTACCACACAGCTCTGCACGCACTCGAATTTCCGGTTTCTGGTGCGATTACAGCTTCCCGTGCTCTTGCATTATTTTAACGGTCGAACAGCCGAACTGAACAGCTGAACTGAATGGCTGAACCCAGCGAACCGCCCGAACGCCTGAACCCGAATGCATGAACTGAACGCGGCCGAACTGAACGGCCAAACCTGAACCACGGTCTGTTCGCCGATCCCTAGGTCACATGGTATGCTTCTGTTTCTCGAAGTGGATAAGCAGAACCAAGTTTCTGGTGCATTTCTCCCTTCTGTGAATATTGTGCACTGATCATACAGTTCAACTTGTGAAATCAGGAAAAAACAGTGTTGTGACATGATAAGATGCGTTAACCAGTCAGTTGCGGGAGGAAGGGTAGGACTGTTCCACCTGGGGCTGCCCCACCTTCATCCCTGGCCCTCAAGCTCATAAGGACTTCTTAGAAAGTAATAAGCAAGCATCTCAGAAAAGACACATTAAAGTAGGAATACTTAAGGAATCTTAAAGCGCTGCCTAGATTTTAATGCTTTGCTCATCAGAATAGCATTTAAGTGCTTTATCAGCAGGTGTGGTCAGCTGGGGTGTCTTTGTTACCAATTTTAAATGTGAGAGGGCTAGAGACAGGGTAATCTCTGCTATGGGCCTTAATTCTGGAGCTCAGCAGGTTGTCCAGAACTTTGGTTTAATCAACGTAAAGCTCACTTTTTAGCTAGTTTCTATAGATGGAAGGCCTGTGTAATTGCTTGGGGGTGGAGATATGATGGTAGCTCACTTTGGCCCGTGAGCCACCAGCATGTCTGTTTTTGTGCCACCAGATGTTGGCCCTCTTCTGCATTGGGACGTGTTGATGGTTAGCCTGGGCTGTGAGCTCGGAAAATCTCTGCAACCACAGCCTGGGCTAAGGTCCGTCCAATCAAGCTAAAACGGGCAGTGCAGTCTTGGCATGCCCACTCGGGCTGGGGGCCACCATGTCTGGCAGCCATGACAGTGTCACATTGGCCACTATGACCGCCCATCATGATGGGAGGCAGAGCACTGACAGCACTGCAAGGGCAGGGCCAATGGCCATCCACCCACACAGTTGTGCTTATGGCCCTACCCAGGTTGTGCAGCTAGAGGAACAGCTCCCCAGCAATGGGCACATCACTTTACTGACCTGTCCTGACCTGGACCATGTCACCCAGGAGTTTCCATCCCAGGGCGGCCCAAGGAGCAGTCCCGCCAGCTGCACATCTGTTTTTACTGTGTGTGTGTACCCCAATAATAATTTTTGAGCATACAGGCCAATTTCATCCAGATTTGGTAGAAAGGCAGGAGGACCTGAAAGGTAAACGGATCCAAAATTTCATAATAGATGCCCCGGGCAGTGAGATAGTTTTGTAGTCAAACACTCCCGGCTTTATAAGTATTGTCTTGGATCCCTTGTGCAAATTTCAACCAAATTTTCAGAAACAGAATGTTGGTGCCTAAAATTTCATAATAGGATCACCTGGAGAGGAGATTCTAGCCCTTTTTGTAGGAAACCAGACTTAATTAGTTCAGAAGTTTGTTGTAAGGAACCACTTTCATTTCAGGCACTTGCCTCGGGAAGTGAGAGAGAATTGTCATGAGTCTTCACTGCTTTCAGAGTGTGGGAGGGAAGTCCTTTCCTTTCCACCTCAGAGAAAACCAGAACTGATGTATTTATTTCTCTCTGTTGCATAAAGTGATGCATGTGTGCACTCGGAACATGGAGGGCTTTAAAAAAAATAAATAACTAAACAATGCTTAAATAAAAATAGCATATTTCAGTTTCACTCTAATTTGTGCACATCTGACTGTTAGCAGAGAGTCACAAAAAACATCCGGCAGACCCCACTGTGCATAATTTTTTTAAAAATAAAATAAATATGAACAATAACATTCAGTAGTATGCATATGAATCCACTTGACAGGAGGGGAATTCTTTAAAAGATTTTGTACTTCTGAGGGATCTTTTTTCTCTTCAAAATTCATTTCTTTGTGTAAGTTCTTTTTTAACCTATACCTTTAGCTGTTTAAAAAAGAGAGAGAAAGAAAGAGAGGGAAAGAGAAACCAGGGAGATGACAAGAATGCCAGAGCTCCCTACAGCATGTGATTGTTTAACCTTAAGCCACCTCAGCTGTGAAAAGTGTGGATGTAACTTTGAGAAAACATTTTGAATGTGACAGCAAAATTACTTTGTGATGTTTATACATTTTTCATAATGTTGCTCCCAGTAGAACTGATTCTTATATTTCTTACAGTGACAGTATGAAGAAGCAGGGTTTTAAAAGGCTGGGGTTTTGCTGATGCTGCTTTTGCAGTCTCTTGTTAGACTATACCAGAGCTAAATGCAACAAAGTAATAATAACACTGGTGCATCAGGAAGGAAAGTTGCATGTTCATACACAGTACAGTGGGGATATGTGTGCAAGTGCAAGCATATGTGTGTGTGTGTGTGTCAGCTAAGTCAGACAGAAATGGAGTAAGACAGCTAGAGCAGAGGACTTAGACAATTGTGCCACAGAGCTCAATAAATCTATAGTTTCTTTATACCCTGCAAGGTCATAGATGACGCTGACACTGGTCTCCTAGCAACCCACTCTACTAACCTACTTTTGTCCCAATCACTGGAGAATGGGTTGAATGCTCAGAGCTGTGTTTCAACATGTGGAGGAAAGACTCGGATTGATGCTGTGTAACTGCTAATGTCCGAAATGCAAAAGGAAAGCATTTTCCTGATCTTCATCCCTAGCTGTAGTGAGCAATGGGTTTTGATTTTAAAAAATTAAGATAATTCCAAATCTGGAACCCTAAAATCAACCAGAGGCTCACTGGAGCTTTTACAGAATCATTCTTCTTGCCAAGGACCTAAAATAACACACACATGTTCATCATGACTCACTAATCACAGTTATATTCAGTAGTTTAGACAACAGTAAAACTCTACACCAAACACAGCCTACACGAAGCACTGGGATCTTCTGAACTGCAGGTAAAAACATGAGAATAATGTAAGAATTGACCAAAGAAGTACCAGTTCTTCTACATGTCATTTGATCACTCATCAGTGTGGCCCATATGGCTTTGGACTCATTATGCTGCATAGTAACTGGAACAGCCAACTTTAGAATACATACCTGGATGAATTTCCTTGATGTGTAAAACAGGAAAGCAGTGTCATTAGGTGACTAAAACTCTATTTACTCTTTTGTGGTTTTAGTAAGTTAAATTATCTGATGTAAGTGCAGTTGTTAGGTAAAAATACAGATAGTGACTCTGTCACAGGAGCAACCTTTAAAAGGATGAACACTCTTTTATTTGCCTTGTTAATCTATACATGTTACTCTCACAATGGGTTTTTCAGACATAATGGTATTTGGCTTTAGCGTGCTTTACTCCATGGGCCACCATCACATTATAAAACACCCACCAGATGTTTGCACAGGATGAATTCTAACCATGGTGGAGGCTAGCCCAGGCTGTGACTTGGGAAAGTCTCTGAGTCACAACCCAGGCAAGCCACCACCATGGTCGGAATCCCACTGCCCAACCAGGAGTAAAGCAAGCTTTCATGTTGGAAAGCCTTCTTTACTCACTGGGCCCAGAGTGGCGGGGGGAGGAGATATGGTGGCCCTCATTGGCTGCCATGGATGCCCGTCAGGGAGGGAGACATGCCACTGGGTACAGCATGGGGGCAGGGCAGATGGACATATTTCTTCCCAGCTCGCCACCCTTCTGAATGTCCAGACCCCCATCATGTTAGTTCGGGGACCTGGCTGGATCCCGAGCATGATGGTGTTCCTACTCCTGACTGGGTGAGTCCATGGCGGCACTTCAGTGCCGTCTTGTTAGAAAGAACCCAATATTAATGGCAGAACAGAGCAAGTAACATACAGAAAATAATGGGTTTGATTAATTTGCCCCAGGGGAACAACCAGATTTTTAAAGGTGGGGGCCAGGCTTTGGGATACCACAATTACATTGTTTGCTATGAAGAGTCACTCTCCCAGACATTCCCTTGCCTATGGAGTGGATGCTGGTTCTACTCTACTTCTCCTGTTTTCTAGGGATGGGCGAACGCTGTTCGGATGTTCGGAGTTCAGGCCGAACTCGGTCTGTTCGGACATCTGAACCTAACGTCCAAACTGAACTCTCAAATGACTGAACAGTTCGGTTGTGTTCGGATGAGTTCGGGGGCAGGAAAAACGTCTTTCCAGTGCCAAAAATTAGGTTTCTGTTTCGATTTCATTTCGGTTTTGCTATTTTTGAATGTTCAGCCAAGATTGGCCAAACTGAACTCGGCTGAACCGAACCATCGAACCCAAATTCAGTTTCGACTCGAATGACCGAACATTTGAACCGTGTTCTGTTCGCCCATCCCTACTGTTTTCCTCATTTGCCTTATTTCCTTTGTGCTGTGCTGGCACATAACTTCAAGACTCAGAGTGGAGTGAGCTGGCACATTCAACTCCTGGTGCTTCGTTAGCCCCAACCACTCCAGCACTCTCTATTCCAAGTGTATGGCCAAAGGACAGGCCTGTTTCCTTGGCCTTCCCACCCTGTTACACCCATGAGATTCAGCTGGAGCTTTTGCAGGAAGACAAAATTAAGAAGTGGACTGAACCAGTTGATCAATTCATTTTTCATAAATGGAACTGGTTCTGTTTCGAGTTTACCAACCCTCTCATGTTGGCTTGTGAAAGGGTAAGAAAACTATCAATAAAAGCAACCCAGAATATTTAGATTTCAATTTGTTTTAAATTTAAATATGTAAATGTGGCTGTAAATGAGTGTAATCAGTGTCCCCTGAGTACTTGCAGAGTCAGGCCTAATAGGGTTTTGGAATAAATCCCTGCAATTATGTGATCACATGGAACAATCTTCACATGGGCCTGTGCCTATTGCTTTAACATTCTTGGGCTTCAAACAGCAAGAGGTTTGCTGTGAAGATCATCCTAGATCTTCCTATGACAGAGCTCAAAAAAACTTACAGTATGGTTGTGGGACAGTGCAATGGCTAGATCTTCCTTGAATTCCAGCAGTCTTCTCTGGGGCTAAAATCAGACCATGGTGAAAATCAGACCCAAAGAATTTACCAGAGAAGCAACTGAGCCAATGTGAGAGTTGGTGGCTGGAAGCAGGTAACTTGCAGGGGGATGGTCATCTGACAGAAAATCCAGAGATAAAGACCAGGGGAGATCCTTCTGGTGGGAGACAATTAGGGAAAAGGGTGCTGTCACTGCTGTGACATGAGGTGAAAGTCCTGTGCCAACAGGACTGGTTGAGAGGTGGGACAACGACATTGTGTGCAGGGCAATGAACAAGAGCCTACTCCAAGTGGCCAGGTGAAGTGGGCTCACTTGTAGGCAATGTTTAATTTGTTAAAAAAAACAAAAAAATTTGCCAAGGTCCAAGTCTGCCTGCAATGCCACGTCTCCCAGCCCAGAATTTGTCAGAGCAGGGAAATGAACCCTATTCTTCTGCTAGCAACCCAATCAATGGACTAACCTGCCTCCATGCAGCAGAATATAAAGCAGGAGTTCTTAGGATCTAATCTATATGGTGTTCAGCACAGGGGCAGGAAAGTCATGAATGAAAGCCAAATAAACCATTTCCCCCACCCCCAGCTTTCCTTACCAACCCTGAAATGACCAATATCAGTCTTTGCCTGATCTTTCACAAATTTGGATGCACACTCCTACTGGGAACATGTCTTAGAGAACCAGGTCCCCCTTGAAATTAATTAGAACATAAGTAGTGCCATACTGGCTCAGACCAATGGTCCATCGAATTTTGCATCCTTTCACTGACAGTGGCCAATCTTATTTGCTTGGGAGAAGTACTCAACAGGTCCCAATGGGCAATCCATTCCCCGTTGTTCACTCCTGTCCCTGCTACCAACAGTAAGAAATTACGTTCCCTAAACCTACTTGGCTAATATCCGTTAATGGACCTACACGCCAATTTTAATATATTTGTCTGCCACGTTTCCACTTCTAAAAGTATCCTAAAGGCAAAGCCTCAGAGTGGCTTACAATCAATAAAACAATAATAATAAAATTCAAGCAATAAAACCTCCCACCCTCTCCTCAAAACTCCCACCATCCCCACAACCCTACATACAAACACATTCAACCCGTATCTCCACCTACAAAATGCCTTTTTGAATAAAAAAGTTTTACACCAACTCCAGAAGATGCTTAGACTTGGGCTTAAGTGAATCTCCTGGGGAAGGTAGTTCCTCAAAACCAGGGCAGTAACCAAGAATGTCTTTCTGCACCCCTCACCTCCCCGTCCTGTGGACAAGGGTATCAGGTGGAACCTGAAAGAGTGCACTCCCAGCCAACTATAAGGGGCCATAGTGGGACATGGTAGGACAGCCTGTCTTATGGTGCCCCAAGCCTGCCTGCAAAGTTCTGTGTATGCCTAGTAGCGCTATAGAAATGAATAGTAAAAGTAATAATATTTTACTACTATTGACACCTTGCAAAAGGGGTGCACAGTCATTGACATTTACTTTTGTGAGGCTGTTTCCATGAGTAAGGTAAGTAAGATCTAGTTTTCATTACTAGCTACTGGGATACAGTGGAATTCTCAGTTTTAAAATGTACACATTTAAGAATATAATCACATTCTGAGATGCACTGAGTTTACAAAGGTATAGGCCATTGTATATGATATAAGTAAATCTTCCTAACATCTTCAGTTGCTTCTCTGGTAAATTCTTTGTGTCTGATTTTCACCATGGTCTGATTTTAGCTCCAGAGAAGACTGCTGGAATTCAAGGAAGATCTAGCCATTGCACTGTCCCACAACCATACTGTAAGCTCTTTTGAACTCTGTCATAGGAAGATCTAGGATGATCTTCACAGATCACTGGTAAAGTAACATAAAGCAGCCCTGACCTAGGGGAGAATCTGGGCCAATATCATGTTTGGTAATTTTTATCTAATCCTCTTTACTTAAGTTATTATTAATAGTATTCTGAGTTCAGTGAGTCTTCCAACTTCATTACACTGTTGTACACTTTTCTAAAGCTACTGAAGTAAGTACTGTTGGATACAGAATGTTGAACTAGACGAACAATTGGTCTGATTCCGTTTGGTATGTCTTACATAGTAGACCACCGGAATACTTATTTAGGTGCCATGAGACAGTCTTTGAAGGTTTCTGTAAACGTTTTATAAACAGTTGCCACAAGGCCTTGCACTTGTTTTTACATTCAAAATTCTTCTAACTTGGACATCTGGAAGAGAGATTTTAAAATCCCTCCCACAGTCATTTGATTTGGCTCCTTAAAAATTATTTTCTAAGTATAGCTACTTGGACCACTCATAGTACAAAAAGTACATATACTGCAGTGCATTATAACTCTATAGGACACGCTTACATTACCCTAGCCGGGTCAGAAGTAGTTTTAAAGTGAGCAATATTGTTACTTCCAATCTAAGGACATATTAAATTTTAAAGAACATTTGGGAAATATAGTTTGGAAAGGTGGTGCTGTGGTTTAGTTTGCTTTTGTTTGTGACAGGCACCTGACTGTTCCATATTAGATCACTGATAACTGGAAATAAAAAACAATAACAAAACAATAAATATCACCACTGCTTTTGCAGGAGTGTCTCTCTATAGGTTTACGGTCACAGACACCTATTCTAGAGTACAGGATGATGGCACAAGGAACTTTCAATCTGCTTCTATTAACATATTTTTTCAATGAATTAGTTCTGACATGCAACAACTTCACCTTCAATGACAAGCACTATCTCCAGATACAGGGCACGGCTATGGGGACACGCATGGCTCCATCATATGCCAACTTATATTTATGGGTAATCTCTAACAAGAAATCCTTAAAGATTCCACATACAAACCACTAGTATGGCGGCATTACGTTGACGATATATTTTTGATGTGGACCAATGGTGTAGAAAGCTTTGAAAAATTCAAAGAACACATTAACTCCTTTCATCCTACTATCAAATGTACATGCAACAAGATAGGAAAGGATAAAATCCCATTCCTTGATGTTTTACTATCCGTAAAACAAAAAAAGTTAGTCACTGACTTACATAGCAAACCCACCGATGCACACCTTTATTTAAATTGGAACGCCTGCCATCCTAAACACACCAAAATTAACATCGTCTGCAGTTTGGCACTCAGGATTAAACACATTTGCAACATAAAATACTAATTATCTCAAAAGAAGCAAAGAATTACAAGAACACCTCCTAAAACTTGGATACCCTTCTCACGTAATTGATTACAACATACAATGAGCATCTGTTTTGGTCAGGTTACCTCTCCTTCTTAACAGCACAGAGAAAAAACATCACCTACAATGCATTCCTTTTGTTGTAGACTATCATCCTGCATCGCCTAATTACAAGCTGGCCATCAAAGAAATCTACCCCTTGATTGCCAATTCAGAACATCTCAAAAAGGAATCAGCAAATCCCCGGTCATTGCTTTTCAACAACCACCCAATCTACACAAGCTACTAGTCAGAACCAAACTCACACCAACTGTTGACAATCCTGGCTCACATCCCTGCTTATCTAACCAATGCATCACCTGCTCTTATCTTAGAAAAACAACCACCTTCAAGAGCACAACTACCAAGTACCTCATCAGGCAGAATCTAACCTGTAAAACCAGCAATGTTATTTACATCATTCAATGCAAACACTCAGGTTGCCACATACAATATGTTGGTAAAACCACCACAGATCTGCGTACCCGTTTTAGGAATCACAAATCTGCTATCCTGAGCAAAATAATACAACAACCTGTTGCTAAACACTTTAATTTAGAAGATCATGAGCTATCAGATTTAGAAACATTCCCCATTGAACACCTACCAAACCCTGTGATTCTGGATAAAAGGGAGAACTTCTGGATCTATAGACTTAACACTTTAACAGCTCATGGCCTCAATTTGGAAGAGAATAGTTAAGAAGAGTTTGCCTTCTGCTTTTTGCCACTTCTGCAGGAGTTACCTAGCTAGCCTTGGAATTTTCAGAGCACAGTATTCCTCTAACTGTCACCTATCTCTGGGCACCATTTGAAACCCAGTGCACTACTGATGAAGTCGGAAGCCGAAACGTTTAGCTCCAGCTTCAGCATCAGCTTTTTATCTTTTCATCTACCTCTATTTATCAATCTACATCTACAATAAATTATTATTAAATTATTGATTGACTGCATCCTCCTGGGATCCAGAGCTTCCTTGAGAGTTGTGCTGTTCAGTTGCTTTCCAAGTATCTCTCTCTCTCTCTCTCAAATACTATGTACAACGTGGGTGTGATTTTGATTCTGCTTGCATTGGTATAAATACAGAGAAATACATGTAGTTCAATAGATTTACATCTTGGTAACTGGCATCAATCTGTATAAACCACAGTTGCCATTGTAAAGTTTATAGGTATTTATCTACTTGAGGCTTTCTGCCAGTGGAACGTTTTGAGGTTTAGATCATCAGAACCCTGATGTACACTACTAAGGCCTTTAATACACAGACGGGGGTGGTTGGTTGGTTGGGTGGGTGGGGAGTGTTTTGGCACAGTGGGTGCAGGTGTGTGTGTGTCTGTTTACACAGACACACACCCACCTCCACCCATCTCTACCCACCAACACCTATCTTCACCCACGGAGCCTCCTCAATTTTACTGGGGGGCTCCGTGGGTAGAGGTGGGTGTGCAGTGGGTGGAGGTGGGTGTGTGCTGGGAGCGCACACACACAAACACCCACCACCTGTGGTGTTTACATGGGCACACACCCACTGCACACCCATCCCCCCCACCAGCTGTGTACACAAACTGCCCCCTCCCGCCTACACACCCACCCAAACACTCAGCAGCGGGGGAGGGGGGGCATCAGTGTAAAAACCGCCCAAGACTAAGAATATCTTACCTGCCTGTAAAAGGTTTGGAGATGAGGGGACCAATACAGCAACTAAACCCTCTCTCTCTCTCTCTCTCGACTGTAAAAAGTTTAAACGGGAACTTTTTAATTGTAACTATTTTATTCTCAAAGTATGTCCACATGTAGCTATGTAGTCATACGTAGGCCTTACATAAACACTTACTCAGACACAAAAGAATGAGAAATCACATATTTTCCATTTGATTTGCAAGGGGATTTATAGCCCCAAATAATGTTATGTAACAGATTAGTTTTGCTTGTGTCTACCCATGCCTTGCCTTTCGATAAACATACTGCAGCTGCTAAATGAAGACAAAGCTGCTGCCATCACTTATAAAACTCTGGTACCTCTTTTGATCCTCAGGGAAGACAATAGCTTATTAGTCAGGTTTTGCCTCTTTCTAAGCTGGGAAGAAGGAGCCCATTTTCAGTATTTAAAGGAATTAAGTGGCTGGTGCAGGAGATAAGCAATCCTTTCAAAAGCACTGCCAATTGTTTATTATGCTGACTGTAGCTATGAAAGAGATCCTCCTTAGAAGCAAAGAATAAGGATCCTTTAGGTAGTCTTGGCAACAGCGTGAAGTTGTTTCTCACACCTGCGATTAGTTTTCCTCACTCTTTTGCTCACCTGAGCTGCTGGAGCTTTGTGGGGAAGCAACTCCATCCATCCATCCCATTGCCTATGACAGGGAAGCCTGCTGATTTAGTACAATAAGCTCCCGCTTGAATCCCTGCCCAGTTTTAGAACCTGAACTAAACCATTTTCCTTTAGACCTGAGTGATCATCTCTAGGAATCTTCTGAAAACATTTGCTAAAGTAAAAGGTTGAATTTGCCTCCTCTTTGTTTGTACTCCTCCCCCCTTCACTTTTTTGCAGATATTTGAGGCAAACTTTGACTGGCAAAATTGTGTGTCTAAAAACCTCAATTCGTACTCTACATATTCCCACAAGAATAAGGAATTAATATTAAGAGTGTCCCACCTACAGAAAAAGGCAAAGACACCAGTAATTTAAAAATGCCCTCTCTCCCACCCTTTCCCTGTATCCTGGGCAGGGGAGAGCAGAGCCGTGGATCACCTCTGCTCTTAACAGCTAGCCCCATCCCCACATCTCATAACGAGATCTCTCCTGCTATATAGTTACTTCTGCTGATCTGGCTTGTTTCCATTCTCTTTTGTTCTTATTCATTGAACTGAAGGGCTGCAAAATAACAGTTAACACTCGTAACTAACCTATTTATGCGCACAAAGAGTTTAAACATGCTTGTGTTTGCTCAGATAGCAAAGGCCAAGGGTAGTCACACTTTTGGTAAAGCAAAAGAAGAATAACCACTCAGTCAAGGGTGGTCAGTTGTGTGGCTAATAGGGAAAATTCCTTCCTGGCCCCAATAGAGTGATCAGCTACACCTGCAATGGCAGAGGGACACAACTTGCTCCTGCTTCTCTTCCTGATATTCTGCTTCAGCTTGATCTGGAGGGGGGAACATTTATGAATATAGAAATAGAGAGGGTGCACAGGACCTTGAGACTGCGTCCCAAAGAGAGTGAGCCTCCTCGAGCTCTAATTTTCAGATATCTACACTACCAGAACAAAGAGAGGATTTTATGGGATGTCAGAAAGCGTAAAGAATTAAAGCTTGAAGGACATAGGGTTACTATACAACCTGATCTTGCACCTGCTACAGTGGCCAGGAGAAGAAAATGGTACCCATATCTGGAGAAACTGGCAGCGTACGGGATAAAGGAACAGATCAGATACCCAGCAGTCCTGTCCTTTATGCACAAGGGCCACAGAAGAAACTTCCCAGATATACTGGCAGTGGAAAAATATTTGACATCAAAGATGCCAGAAATAAGGGGGAAAGAGCGAGGAAGTTTAGAAGCCTGAGAACCCATGACTACACAAACAAACAAGGAGGCTCAAGAAACACGAAGAAACAACAACAGATGAACATTAACTTTACTCTAGCATGCAAGAACATTAACGGAGACCTTGGGGTCTAAAAGGACTTTGACAATACAAGGGAGTTGCTGGGAGGAGAGGCGGAGAAAGACAGCGACTCCATGGCAAACCCCCTCAGGGCTAATATTAGCCAAAAAATGGGATGGGTAAGGAAAAGGGTACAGAGACAGGGGGGGAGGGGGGAGAGGAGTGGGAGGGGGGAGAGGGTAATGGTACATACCTTGGATAAAAAATCCACAGGGGGGGAAGGGGGGGGCAGATGGATTGGAGGGCAAAGAGGGAGAGGCAGGGGACTTTGGAGACTCTACAGGCTTAAAATAAGAAAAAGAGGGAAAGTTGGCGTGGGGGGGGGAGGGGGGAAACAGGCAGATTCAGGTTGGGGGCCATGGATGAGATAAAGATTTTACACTAAATGTGAAGGGTCTAAACTGTCCAACAAAGTGGAAAAAAATGTAGCAATACTTAAAGAGACAGAAAATACAAGTAGCAGCTTTGCAGGAGACACATCTCCTGAATAAAGACAACGTAAGGGTCAAAGATAAACACTATGAGACAACATTTTATGCAAATGCAAAAACGAAAAAGGCAGGAGTAATGCTGACATTTGCTAAGGAACTAAACTTTACATGTAATAATATCATAAAGGATGCAGAGGGTAGATACCTGCTAGTGCAGGGGGTGATGGGGGGCAGGAGTACACATCCTGTGTCTACTATGCCCCCAACGTTGGACAGGCTCAGTTTTTACAAAAGATACTGGAACTGGTGAAACAAAACAGTAAGGGACTACTTGTGCTGCTAGGGGATTTGAATAGCCCCTTAATGCAAATGGACAGATCTGGCAAGGGGAAACTTAAAAAAGGGCAGAAACAAATAGGGAAAGACATTGCAAAGGCGCAATTAGTGGATGTGTGGAGAATGAGACATAGGAAGGATAGAGAATTTACATTCTACTCAAATAGGCACATGTCCTATACGAGGATTGATTATATCTTTATGCACAGTACTGAATGGAATAGAGGCGATAGGTGTGAGAAAGAGCCGGCGGTATTCACAGATCACAGCGCAGTCACACTGACATTAAATACAGGGCAAGGCAAGCAACACAAAGCACACAGCTGGAGGTTGAATAAAATAACTTTATTAAATATTATGAACCAGGAAAGGATAAAACAAGAAATTGCAGAATTTCTCCAGACAAATGACAATGGGGCAGTGTCCAAAACGGTAGTGTGGGAGGCTGCCAAGGCATTCCTAAGAGGTCAGTACATAGGACTGGAGGCCTATAACAAAAAGAAAAAGAAAACAGAGCTAAATGAGTTGTATCTCCGGCATAAGCAGGTGGACGCACAAATGAAAACAAAACCCTCCAGAACGGGGGCAAAAGAGAGGGTGCAAATCAGGGGACTAATTGATGCCATAGAAACGGAGACAGTAGTTAAAAAATTAAGGTACTTAAATCAATATTACTACACTAAAAGTAATAAGGCAGATAGAATTCTGGCTTGGATGGTAAAAAAAAAAAAAAAAGGCAAAAAGCACAAATAACACAGCTTTTACATTCAGACAAGGGAACTTACCTCACAAGTGCAGACATGTGGGAACACATAGTGAATTTTTAAAATAAATTATATACATCTGGAAATCCCAATCAGGGGGACATTAAAACATATCTGGCTAAATTGAAAATGTCTAAAATTTCTGAGAAACACAAAAAAATGCTGAATTAACCCATATCGCTGGAGGAAATAAAGCATACAATTAAAGACTTACCTAAAAATAAGTCACTGGGCCCAGATGGGTTTATCCCAGAATTCTACCAAACATATGTGGAACAGATAGCCCCACTACTGTGTGAGGTCTTCAAAGGGATTAAAGAGAGGGGGGAGCTGCCAGAAACTTTCTACAAGGCTATTATTACATTATGTCCCAAACCGGATAAGAAAGGGAGGGAGTGTGGGGACTTTAGGCCAATATCTCTGCTTAATGTAGATGCCAAAATATTTACCAAAATCCTGGCCTCTAGGTTACAAGTTATGATTGGAGAAATAATCAATCCGGATCAGACAGGATTTATAGTGGGAAGAATGGGGATAGATAATATACATAGAGCAATTAATTTGATATACAAAATAAATAAGGAAAAACTGCCAGCAGCAATTCTGTCCTTAGATGTTAACAAGGTCTTTGACAGATTGGAAAAAAAATTTTTTACTAGTGGCTACACTAGAGGATATGGGATTTGAAGGGACCTTTATGAAATGGGTGGAATGTATCTATAAGAAACCATTTGCTAAAGTACTAATAAATGAAGAGTTAACTCCAGCGTTTGCACTAACAATGGAAACCAGACAGGACTGCCCACTTTCGCCCCTTCCTTTTGACATTGCGATAGAGCCCCTTATATTAGCCATAAATCAAAATATTAGGATAAGGGGGGTGAAAAGTGGGTCAGATGAACACAAGACAATGGTATATGCAGATGATATGTTATTGACATTATCAAATTTACAAACCTCAATACCGGAACCATAAAAACATTAGGGGAGTTTGGTGCCCTGTCAGGATATAAAATTAATCTAGATAAAACACAAATGCTTCTTTTGCAAGGTGCTAGGGTTCCGGAGGCGGGGGGGCGGGTCACCAGGTGCTTCCAACACAAGGAAAACAGTACTACATAAAATACCTGGGGATAAAGTTAACTAAAAATACGAAAGACCTATATAAGACCAATTACGTACCATTGATAAGGGAATTCCAGGATAAAGAGCACTCTTGGCACAGAATGGGATGTTTGTGGCTAGGAAAAAATAAACCTGATCAAAATGCTACTATTACCAAAAATTCTTTACACTATCCAGGCGATTCCAATCCAAATACCCACAGGATTTTTCCAAAAAATGGATACAATCATGAAATTTGTAGTCTGGGGCAAAAAGATGCCAAGAGTAAGAGGGTCCATATTAAAGACTAGAATTGAGATGGGATGTGTGTGTGTGTGTGTGTAATTTACCAGATTTAAGATACTATCATAAGGCATCAGCATTGCGGGCAGTAAAAATCTGGCAGCAGGATAAGGCAGGCCCAAAGTGGAGAGATTTGGAAATAGAGTTACTAGGTCAGGGCTGGCAGCTGTTTGAAAATACGGACACAATGAGACTGCGTAGGCGGGAAGGAAAGCTGCATCCCTTTGCGGGGACAGCGTTAACTACATGGCTGGGGTGCTGTAACAAAATAGAGGTGTCATATGAGAAGTCACCATACACCCTCCTGGAAAGAGTAGGTCCTACATGGAATAAAAAGGAGATAGACATTTTAAGGAGGTGGAAGGAGAAAGGGATCTATAGAGCCAGACATCTATTTGTGGCAGGTAGTTTTATGTCCAGGGACACCACTGAAACTGTCACAAAGGAGAAGGTGGATTTTTGGTTTTACTGCAGACTGCATGAATAATACAAAGGACAAGGTTAACTATAGTAGGGATCCAACTAACTTGGAGAATATAATATTTAATGAGGGAATTCAAAGAGGTATATTTTCCATGCTGCATAGAATGCTAAAAGACCTATACCACTACCCAGATGCGGGACACATATCAAAATGGTCAGATAGAGATTACAGAGAAAGAAATGCAGGACATATGGCTGCATATGTCAACCTGTTCTGGGTCCCTAATGGTAAAAGAACCACAAATTAAATTAACTCAGAGATGGTATATTACCCCAGACAGGATTTTAAAAGTTAGAGAAACATACTCGCCAGTTTGTGGGCGGGGATGTGGGGACAGGGGTACATACATGCACTGTTGATGGAGCTGTCCAAAAGTGGCAAGATTTTGGAAAAAAGTATGGGAAACAGTGGAGGGTCAGTTGGGGATGAACCTCCCATTCAGATCGTAGATTGCTTTACTGGGAATGTATCCAGCAAAGACTCTGAACACATCACAACAATGATTCTGCCAGAACATGTTCCTCGCCACTATTCATACAGTGGCCAGAACATGGAAGCACACTAAAGGACTTAACAGAAAAGCATGGCTAAACAGACTATGGTTTGTAAATTCAATGGAGCATATTACTGTGAGCCTCGAGGATGATTTAACTAAATTTTACGATAAGTGGTCTACAAGTTGGACAGTTCTAACACGTTACATAAAGAAGGACACTCTTGCTAGCTCGACCTGTCTTAAAGACATATATTGACCAGCCTGCGGGGGGGTGGGGGGGTTAAAAAAAAAAGATAATGTTGGAAAGTTGGGGACTCCACAATGGTAGAGGTATTAGGGAAGACTCACACTAGAAATACGGTAATTCATCACCAGATGAAGTGACTGTAAAAGAGTGGCAAAAGTTGAAGGTTATAACTAGTTGTAAGATAAGAAAGAATGTGTGACTATTGTATTTTAAAATAAAAAATATAATAATAAAAAAAAATTCTCTAGGCCAGAAACACTTAAAGAAATCAAATTAAAACACAGAAAGGACAGTGAATTGTAAAGTTACTGTGCCCTGGGTAGCTTACTATCTCAGGATTAGCTGCCGCTGAAAGTGTTAATGTGTTTAGCTGAGCTCCTGACCAACTTATCCTCAACTGAAGGGAATTTTAGTCTATAAAGGGGAAATGGGTTGTTGGCAGCTGGAGCTGAAAGAGGTCAGCTGACCCTATTTATATAAAGGGAGGGTTGCCACTTATACAAGTTTTTAAGGAACACTTATGAAAAATACATGTTGCAGGACCTGCATTGGCACCTTAGGCATCAATGCAGGCCCTGTAACATGTATATTTCATAAGTGTTCCTTAAAAACATGCATAGGTGGCAATCCTATATAAAGACTCAGTGCTTAGGTGTAGGGAGAAGACTCACTAAGGGATCAGGGAAGGGGCTTGCCTACTCTGAAGGGTAAAAACCCATTACTGGGCAGGTTTGTCTGGTTGGGACCCAGTCTCAGACAAGGAATGGGAAAACTAAAAGTAAACTCTGCAGACTGGGGGTGCTGGCATGACATGGCATATTTTAAGGCAACGTTCTTAAAAAGAATCAATGGAAGCTTGTACATACTTCACATATAAATTAAAATGGAGTTTTCAAGCTATAATTGAGGACTGAGCTCATTGTAGGAGGGAAGCCTGACTAAGGCTGCTTTTAGACGTACATGGCGAATACACAGCAGAAAATCATGCCACATGTAAATATCCCGCGTGTGGGATTTAGACACGACGTTTCACGCGTTAAAGCTGGTCGCACTTCTTTTAAAACTGCAAATTAAATACCTCGATGTTGAGGTATTTAATTTGCAGCTTTAAAGGAACGTGCAACCGGCTTTAACGTTACGTCTAAATCCCACACACGGGATATTTACACGCGGCGTGATTTTATGCCACATGTTCACCGCGCACATCTAAAAGCAGTCTCAGACCTTCGAGGCACCATGCACTAAAAAACAGTGGATGTGAAAGATTCCCCAACTCTGCATCAATTTTCTTTAATTCCCACCATCACCAGTAGGCTTGGAACAGGTCCAGTTTGAGGACACCAGCGAAATCATTGGGTGCAATCCTGATTCAGTTAAGGTCAACATGAGTTTTGCCATCAATTTCAATAAAAGCATGATTTCACCTAGTGAATTCAACAGGAGTAGCATCTCAATAGCTGATCGTATTGATCAGATTTCCAATTTTATTTTGGGAACTGAACTCTATGAAAAGCCTGAATGTGACTACAGTCTTGTGACAAACCTGGGCCCCAGTTGTGGGTTCAGAGCATTTAATAATCTGGCTCTAAACTCATTTGGAGTATGGGCCGTATGCTTATCCTAATTTTGACCTCCAAGTTCAGTAATTAATTAGTGCCCTGTATGTACCTAACACTGAAATTTACCATCCTCTAGAAGATATAGTAAATGGATTGCAGATCAAAATCCCCCCTACCCCTACCCCGTTAGCTAAACAGGATGTAAATAGTTAAAAGGATGATAATTCATATGTGTTTTGTTAAGTTTTGATGCTGAAAACCTGCTTTTCAACCAAGATGTTTTTAACAAGTTATGTCATATTTTGTTTTATTTAAATTGAGTCTTTTCAAATGTGTTCAAACCAGTGCCAGATAATACTAGCTTTAACAATTAGAGATCAGTGCTGCAGCAGAGCTAAAGTATCCCAGCATTCTTAATGATATGCAAACTCCAGAATGGAAAAGCTTCTTGACAAAGAACAGTATGTGACTGGCTGGTCTGAGAGAACTAGCTCCACAAACATAGTTTAGGTTGCAGTCGTATTGCCTTTGGATTGGAGAGCCACAGCATATGGTACCTCGTTAAGTTAGATCTGTGGGAAACTAATGTACAGTTCATTTTGGTAATAAGAGCCTTTACTGACATCTAAAATCAGCATTCTCCTGCTCACCACAAGCATGTTGGAGCTGATACACATAGTCTGCCTGAATAAAAATACTGAGCTTAACAATACATGCATCACAATGTGCCATATCCTAACGTCTGATTTGACGCTGATCCTTGAGATGTCTTTGGCTTCCGAATGCCTAAAAATAATTAGAACAGTGCCAAATCAGTCGCAATTTTGCCAATAGTCTTTGTTTGATCTGAACTATTTAAGCAGACCTGGGCAAATGATATGTCATGTTCACACTGGTCTGCTCTTTAGATAGTTCAAAGCAATAAAAAATGTTCAGTGATCTATTGTATGCTAACCCTATGCAAAAAGATTGATACATGCATTCAGTTTCATGTAGTTTGTCCTGTATTTGCATATAAAAACTGTATTTTTATTAAGGCAAACAGAGCTTCCTCCCTCCGTTCTGAAACAAATGCACTACTCTGAGTGAGACTCAGGTCAGCATTCTTTATCCTAACCTGTGCCCAGAAGAGTTCCAAGTTCTTTAGTGATAGAGTGAGTGCTTTTGCAGTGCCTTTTATGATTCCCAAGCAGCAAGGGCACGACTTTATGAACAGGACACTCCCATGGTCATGCCATTGGGCCTCTTTCCACGAGTCCATGCTCCCTCTCATCTGCAGTCTGTGCAGGGTGAGAAAATTTACATTGTGTGTTTTAGACAAGCACTTCCCCACCCACCCACCATCCACACCACTATTTATTTATTTATTATTATTATTATTATTATTATTATTATTATTTATTTATTTATTTATTTATTAGCATTTATATAGCACCAGCGATGTACATGGCACTTTACAAAGAATAAGATAGACACGGTCCCTGCCTGAGAGCTTACAATCTAAAGACAGGGGGAGAGGAGACAGGGAAGGGGGAACAGAGAGAGAGACAAGGGATGCAACATTCATGAGGATGCGAGAACTCAGGTACACTTTCTTGGCTTGATTACAGTAAATTGGGAGTTTACAGATAACAGGTAGGGGTATAATCCTGGGTGGGGATGATTAGCAGGAGTTCGGAGGGGCAGAGCGGAAGAGATGGGTTTTGAGGAGAGACTTGAAGGTGTGGAGGGTGGGGGCAAGGCCGACGAGGGCAGGGAGGAAGTTCCAGGCATGCGGGGCAGCAAGAGAGGAGGGATGAAGGCAGTTGGGGGAGCAGGGGAGGTGTGGGAGGGTGAGGGAGGGGATGGAAGAGAAGCAGAGTGCTCAAACAGGGGTTTGGAGGGAGATCAGGGGAGCGAGGTTGTGAAGGGCTTTGTAAGTGAGGACAAGGAGCTTGTTCAGAATACGCTCAGGAAGAGGGAGCGAGTGGAGAGAGGAGAGGAGAGGCTGCACATGGTCAAAGTGATGGGCAAGGTGGATGATCCTGGCAGCAGAGTTTTGAACAGAGATGAGGGAAGAAAGGTGAAAGCAGGGAAGGCCAGC
>QEPC01012913.1:6386931-6431843 GCA_003113815.1 Sphenodon punctatus
GGGGACAGGGAGGATGGAGACCCCGTCAATGGCAATTGACAGGGAAGAGGGAGAGGAAGGATTGGGAGGGAAGATGAGGAGTTCAGTTTTCGCCATGTTCAGTTTGAGTTGGCGTTGAGACATCCAGGAGGAGATATCAGAGAGACAGTTGGTGAGACGAGCTTGAACAGAGGGGGAAAGGGAAGGAGTGGAGAGATAGAGTTGAGTGTCGTCAGCGTATAGGTGGTATTGGAACCCGTGGGAGGCAATGAGTTTGCCTAGTGATTGGGTGTAGATAGAGAAGAGGAGAGTGACAAGGACAGAGCCTTAGGGAACCCCAACCGAGAGGGGAAGGGAGGAGGAGGGGGAGGAGTTAGGAAGAGATACATTGAAGGAGCGGTAAGAAAGGTAGGAGGAGAACCAGTCGAGGACAGAGTCCAGGAATCCCAGGGGGTGAAGCGATTCAAGCAGGAGCGAGTGGTCAACAGTGTTGAAGGCAGCAGAGATATCAAGGAGGACACAAATAGAGTAAAGGTGATTAGTTATAAGAAGAGCGTAGGTGATCTTAACAAGAGAGGTGTTGCAGGGCTGCAGTGGAGCCCTATGGGTGCCCTTTAACATGTATGGGTGGGTGGATGGGAAGGTACTTTTCTAAAAGCACCCATTGTGGATGAGATGGTGTGCACCAAGGGGGAAGGGAAAGGGATTAGTCAGTGGTGTGCAAAGGAAAGAGTGCAATGTGGCCATCTGAGAAAGTCATTTAAACTTTTATGGGAAAAGTGATTTAAGACTCATAGCTGCAATGCTCAGCAACTCTTGCCAGTATGCTACTGCCTTCTACCAAACACCGGGTATAATAACTGCAGACATTCTTCCACCTGATTGTTTGTCATTTACTCTTCTCCCCTTCCTTGCCCATGAGGCTTATCTAAGAAGATACACCAACTCCATATAAAAAATATTAAAAAGGGAAGCACACAAGAAACTGCATGGGAGACAATCAACTTGGAACCTTGAAAGCAAGAATATATCAAGTTAGAGTTTCCTGCATTCCTTGCCAATCTTTGTTCTTGCAGTGCTGTTAATAGCACAGTCTAGCATTCCAGATGTCTTTCTCTTCCACCTCCAATGGATACTGAGGGTGTTTTCAGATGAGATACTACCCTACATGGCCACCCAGGAGCCACGGAGCCCACTGACTGTCTGAAGGTGGAGCAGTGGTATGCACCCTCCCGTGAGCTATGGAGCACCCACTCATGGCCACGCACAGAGCACTGCCAGGAAATCTAGAGTGCTCTGTGAGGGGCAAGCCAAATAGCTCCATGGCAACAGGCAGCTGTGAAGCCCCTGCCTGTATGAACCATGGTGGCCAGCCACGACAGCAGACTTGTCCATTGCTTATAGGCACTGTGGGCAGAGGACATGGCCTTTGCAAGTCACAAAAACTGGCTGGGAGAACTGAGGAGCACGGGTTCCCCAGCACTCATGCCAGGGACATGTCAACTGCAAAGGCCAACCTGACACACTTTCCCTTCCCCCACAGTCCATGGCAGAGGGAATGTGTGACTCCTTGCCTCTGTGGCTAGGGTAGCCATGGTGGGAGCTGCCTGTTTGAATCCCTCCCCACGTACTCCACCTGGGTGCTCTGCGATAATGCCACTCAGTGGACACAGACCTCCTCCACATCACCTTGCCCATTTACAAGCACCCTGAGAAGCAATACGTATACTCCAGCTTCATCAGTTCTACACTCAAGGGTCAGGCTTGATTGTTAACTCCTCATATTAAACTCTCATTGGGTGATTTCAGACGAGACGGGGCGGCATTCGCCCCGTCCCGGAATCACCCTTCTGATTCCCCGCCGGAATCAGCCCGTCACGTCCAAAAGACGTGCCGGCTGATCCCGGCAGGGAATCGGGGAGGGGCGGACCGTGCGGTGAAACGTGCGGCCGCATGGCCCGACCCCCCTATGCTCCCCCACCGCCCGCCCTCTGGGGAGACAGGCAGGCGCCGCGGCCAATGCAGCCGCAGCACCTGCCCAAATTGACCATGGCCCGGAATCCCACCAGGGATTCTGGGCGTGGTTGCCGTCCAGATGAGATGGGCCCCTTCATTGTGGAGGGGAATCACAGTCACCATGTGATCGGCGCCGGCCCCGCCGGTTCTGCCGATGGCATGGTGAATGTGATTCCCCGCCGCGATTGACCGTGGTTAACATCTGGGGGGGAACTTCTGGTTCCCCAACAGACGTTACGAGGCCATTCCCCACCACAGGGTATTGACTGTGGTTGAGCGTGATCTCGTAACATCAGAAAATACCCATTGTTAAATCTCCATTTTTCATCCCTTAACAGTAACTGAGCATGCAGCTGTTTTTACACATGCAGAGTTATTCCAAAGCAGCTGTAATTCCAGATTTGTCATTCCAAAGTTTGTATATTTATTTATTTATTTATTTATTATTACATTTATATGCCCCCCCCCCCCTCCTGCCATAAGCATCTCAGGGTGGCTAACAACATTTTAAAACATATAGTAAAATCCGTTAAAATCAACATTTCCTAACCTCATAGTTAAAAAACCCTCAGAAACAATAAAAACCCACCCTAACCCAACCCACCCATCCCATCTTCCTCTGCAAAAGCCTGGTGAAACAGCCAGGTCTTACGTTGTTTACGGAAAGAGGGGAGGTCAGCGGTCAGGTTGACCTCCAATGGAAATTGTCATTCAGGAGTAACTGTTTACATGATAATTAATACTCCAGAATAAGCACTAGTCCAGACTGGCAGTATGTAAATAGAGACCACTTTTAGATGAAGGTGGAGGGCTCGTGCCTGAAAATCACACACTTTTGAAAAAGAGCATGGGTGGGGTTTAGATGTGTGGGGACTTGCATTATCACGCTCATGCGTTTTTTCAAAGCCACCAATTAAAGACCTTGATCATCAGGGGCCGCATGGGCTGCTCATTTGAAACACTCGATGATCGAGGTCTTTAATTGGTGACTTTAAAAAAAGGCGTGAGAGTGACAATGCACACCCCTGCACGTCTAAATCTCACTCACGCTCTTTTTAAAAGGCGCATGATTTTCAGGTGCAAGCTCATCGCGCTCGTCTAAAAGTAGCCTTATTCTGATATAAGAGTCACAAGGATGACTGTATCAATCTCATGGTGCAGCTCACTTGAATTATAGAGCCTTAGGGAACTCCATCCAAGAGGAGAATGCCTCTGCTAGTGCATTGGTCTTGTCATTAATTGTTTGGGGTGTAAATTTCCAGAGGGGATGTTGTATTTGTGTAGAGAGCTGAAGCAAATAGGGGAGTTCCAAAGGGAACTGAATTCTGCCACACAGGCAGCACAGTTGAATTTCAGAGCCTTCTTCTGCTCTGATTTCTGGGTGCTCTGTGGTCCATTATGAGCCCCTCTCCTCCCAAAGTCCTTGCTGTGACTGTTGCTTGCTGTCATGGGTCTCTGGAGCAGATTTTTTAAAATTTATTTATTTATCAATTTATATCCCACCCCTCCTGAAAACAGCTCGGGGCGGCTAACAACCTTAAAAATATAAAAAATACAAACATATAAGAATTAATTTATTTATTTTCTTATTTATTTTCTGGATTTATACCCCGCCAATCCTGCAAACAGCTCAGGGCGGCTTCCAATAGTAAATACACATCGAAAATACATATAAACCGTTTTAAAACATCAAAACCATTCAAAAAATTAAAACAGGGCCTAGGAAAACATTCAAACAATAGATAGGGTAAGGGAGATAAAACCTTCTAACCCACCCTCCCCAAAGGCCTGGGCGAACAGCCAGGTTTTACAACTTCACCGGAATGCCAAAAGGCTCGGGACCAGGCAAGCTTCCTCCGGAAGGGAGTTCCAAAGGTGCGGCCCAGCCACCAAGAATGTCCTCTCCATTGTGGTCCCCCGCTTAATGCGGGGGACCTCCAAGAAGGCACCCCCGGAAGACCGAAGGAGACACTCTGGGGTGCAGGGGGCGAGACGGTCCCTGAGGTACGAGGGGCCCAGACCGTGAAGGGCCTTATAGATCAACACCAACACCTTGAACCTAGCTCAGCAAGCTATTGGCAGCCAGTGCAGAGTCCAGAGCACCGGTGTAATGTGCTCCCGATGACCCGTCCATGAAAGGAGACGGGCCACCGTATTCTGCACTAGCTGCAGCCTCCGAACCAGGAACTAGGGCAGCCGCACATAGAGCGCGTTGCAGTAGTCCAGCCTCGAGGTGATGAAGGCATGGATGAGGGAGGCCAGGTCCGGGCCAGAGACAAATGGGCGCAGCCTCCGCACCAGATGCAACTGGAAGAAAGCAGCCTTTGTGACTGCCTCCACCTCCTGCTCCAGGCGGAGGTCCGCGTCCAATATCATCCCCAAACTCCGGACCTGCTGAGCTATAGGAGGGTGAACCCCCCAATAAGGGGGGCCACTACCACCTTCACTATCCCCACCAACATCACCTCCGTCTTATCAGGGTTGAGCTTTAGTCTGCTCTGCCACATCCATTCCGCCACGGCCTCCAAACACTGGGATAGCAACGAGATAGCAGGGTCTGGATCAGTTGAAAAAGAGAGGTACAGCTGAGTATCATCAGAATACTGGTGACACCGCACCCCAAACCCTCTCACGACCTCCCCCAAGGACTGCATATATACATTAAATAATAATGGAGACAGAATAGAACCCTGCGGAATGCCGCATGATAAAGCGCGGGGGCAAGATGTCTCATCCCCCAGCACCACCCGCTGGCTTCTCCCCGAGAGGAATGAATGGAACCAATTCAAAACAGTCCCATCCAGACCCCCCAGGTCACGCAGCCGTCTCAACAGCAGCCCATGGTCCACGGTATCAAAAGCAGCCGAGAGATCTAGCAGGATGAGAAATGTTGAACACCCTGCATCCATCTCCCGGTGGAGGTCGTCGACCAAGGCCACCAATGCCATCTCAGTGCCATAGCCGGGGCAGAACCCAGATTGAAACGGGTCCAGGAAACCGATGCTATCTAGATGCACCTGGAGCTGGAGTGCCACCGCCCGCTCAATAACCTTCCCTAAAAAGGGAAGGTTAGAGACAGGTTGGTAACTGGCAAGCGCATCCACGTCCAAGGATGGTTTCTTCAGCAGGGGGCGCACCACAGCCTCCTTGAGGCTAGGCGACAACCTCCCCTGCTGCAAGGACTCGTTCACTACCCTCGCCAGCACCGTCCCCAACGTCTCCCTGGAGGCTTTCACCAACCAGGACGGGCATGGATCGAGTTCACAACAAGTGGCCCTCACAGACCCCAAGACTTCTGCTGCATTGTCCGGCGTCACCTCCTGAAACTCTCCCCATAAAGCTGGACCAGACGGGGCCTCCGTCACCTCGCACTTTCCCCCTACTGCCCCATATCCAACATCAAAGTCGCTCTAAATTTGAGCGATCTTGTTTGTGAAGTAGTTGACAAACTCGTCACAGCGGACCTGGGACAAGTCCCCGTCCAGGCGGAGGGAGGCCGGACTAACCAGCCCCCGCACCACCCGAAACAGCTCCGCTGGGTATGACTTCGCAGAAGCTATGAGGGCAGCAACAATCATACTATTAGAAACCATTAAAACAAGGCTAGGACAACAGTAAAGCAATAAATAAGGGTGGGAAGGAGATAAAAACACCTAACCCACCCTCCCCCGCTCCCAAAGGCCTGGACGAACAGCCAGGTTTTACAAACTCACCGGAATGTTAAAAGACTTGGGGCCAGATGAGTGTGATAGATCCTCTCAGTTACAGGGTCCGAGTGGATTAGGAGACAATGGGTGTTTTTACATGAGTTGGGGGAGGGGGTGTCTGCTGTCTTTGTGTGGGGCGGGTTTGTGGGCACTGTACTTGAGGAGAGTGCTTCACATGAGCAGCCCCATGCACAGCCACCCCATCCATGAACCACCCACCGAGAGTGCCCCATGCATGGACTGGGTGGGCAGTGCGTGGGTCATGGGAGCGCATACCCCCAAAGAATGGCTTCAGACAAGACCTCCCCCACGTGGATGGTGCCTGTCCATGCATGGGGGTGTCTCGTGTAAAAAAACACGACATGGGTAACATTTTGTCACAGCCTTCTCTGCTGTAAATTCCTACCTGTGCCATTTTGCCACCCGAGACTGCAGAATACCATAGAGACGTTGGGTAGAGGGGACATAAAAACTCTTCCTGAAATTCTCTATCGTTGTGTCGCTTAATACCAGACTAGTCATTCACACAATCACTATTCCGGTATTACTTCATGGTGAATTAGATAAATCCTTGAAAATCAAGTTGAACAACAACCAGGAAACAGGAGTTAAAAAACAGGAAGTGGAAGTGATTTAAACTAGCATGGCAATTCACACAATCAACTACAATCCAGATCTAGGAGGTTAATGCTGGTATTACGATCATGTAAAAACAGCCTGAGTCTTCACTCTGAGTGCTGGGGATATCAAACATCCCCCACCCCCATGCATCTAAGTGAAGCTTAATATTGCTCAATGCTTGCACAGATTTTATAGATGCCTTTTTCATCATTTTTTTTTTTCAGGCTCTCCTTCTGCAGTCACCACCCATAGAAACAAAGCAGTTGGCTGTCTTCCTAAATAAGGACTTATCTCCCTGAGATATTTTCAACAAATTAACTAAATGAGTTGAGAAACTCAGTTAAGTCAGTGGAACCCTTTGATGTGGGCACTCTTATTTTCATAATTCATCAGTGCAACTAAAATAAGTGTGGCGACAAAGTAATTCTGTTGATATGTTTTATTGGGCAACTACTTTTGGTGGGAGTGTGCAAACATTCAGACCACACTGGCAAGGGGATAGGTGCAATAGGAACAGGGATACAGCCCACAAAGCTGGGTGGGCCTACACTCCCTCCTATAGCTGCATCCCGTGTGCGTGTACACTGATTGCACTGATGAATTATGAAAATAAGAAAGAGTGCCCACATGAAAGCATTCCACTGACTTAACTAAACAGAGAGAGAAAGAGAGAGAGAATGAATGAATGAATGAATGAATGAATGAATGAATTGGAATGGGGACAAATAAAAACTAGCCATGGACCAGGGCCACATTTGGCCCCAGACTTGAGATTCTCCATCTCTGGGCTTCAGATTCATCTCAAAGCTTTTAATGAGAACCTGGGTATCAGAGCTACTGTAGGCCTTGGAGTCTGTGTTTTTCTCTTCCATCTCTAAAGGCTTTTCTTCTAAGGATTTCTCATATTTTATGGACTCACTGGATAGTTTAGCCTCTTCCTTATCCTGGTTTGCTGTGCCTTTTGTGCTGGTGTGCCTTTGGAAGAAAGACAGCTGGAAACCTGCTATTTTTATGACTCTGCAAGAGGAATTTTGCTGAAATATTCAAGTGAGGATTCAGGAACAAACTTCCTCCTCCATCCTCTTCTTCTGAAGACCTCAGATCCTCTGAAGTTTAAACAGCTATAAAAGTTTCTTCACCATCATCCATAGACAACTTCTCAAAATGATGGGAGGTATTTGAAAGAAATAACTATTTTGCTTCAAGTCCTCATCCAAGTCATTCAGTTCCACTTCTCCTTCAGAGTTGCCCTCTGAACCCAGAAAGTCTTCATCTTCCTGTAGTTGATCACAAGCAGATGTTTCTGAAACTAAGGAGATGACCGAACAGATTTTTATCTGGGCATTTCTCTTTCACATTAGATATTGTTTCCTTCTGATAAATAAGCAAGCAACTTTGCTTTCTGCCTCCATGGAGCTGTCAACAAGCCAAGTGTTGTATGTGCCATTCCAACTAGTTTCAAGGGACTTGATAGGAATGGGCGAATGCAGTTCAGATGTTCGGAGTTCGGACCAAACTCAGCCTGTTCAGACATCCAAACCGAATGTCCGAACCAAACTCGAACACAGTCAAACAGTTCGGTCATGTTTGGGTGAGGTCGGATGAGTTCGGGGGTGGGAAAAATGTGACTTCAGGCAGGAAAAAATGTAACTGGAAGGGGGAGGCAGCTGACTTCCTAGCACCAGGGGTGAAGACCAGGGTTCGTTTCAGGGTCAAATGATACCGATACCGAAAAAAAATCAAATTCGGTATTGGTATCGATAGCGCTATTTTCGAATGTTCGGCCAACTTCCGCTGAACCGAATTCCACCGAACCGAACAACCGAACCTGAACTCAAGTTTCGAACCAAACGTCCAAACATCCGAACCGCGTTCTGTTCGCCCATCCCTAGGATTTGAACTCTTCATTTGCTTCATTCTCTGAAGACAGATATAGTTGTTTGAATCCTTGATTACATTATTAGGGGAATTCTTTGATTCCAAGGGTAGCTGGTCCAGGTTCTATGGTTCAAGTTCCATGTCAATCACGCTATCATTTTGTATCAGAGTGAAGTAAGTCAGTTCTGCATCTACAATGGTTTTAATAGGATCTCTGTCAGCACATTCTGTCCAGTGTCCTTTCAGCTGATATATCATCGTTGGGTTAAATGTCATGCTGCCTCGCTAAGCAGTCTCTTTGCCAAGACAGGTAGCTGGAAAGCAACAAGGATCTGTGCCCGTGATCCTTGCCAGAAGTCTGTGAACTTCTCTCCTCCTCGGCATCACCACCACTCAGTTGGTCAGTTAGTGCTCTTGGACGATGACATAGGTCTCCCACCTGATTTGATCAGACGAGTTCCTCTTCCTGGCTTTCTTCTCTTCCTGTATTTTTTTTAGTTCCATCAAATGTTTCTTTGATACAGTGGGTAATCTCAGGAGTGAGAGGCAATATAAACACACAACTGTCTCCTAAGACTGTGATTAAGTGCTTGCAATCATATATTAAGTTCATCCTAGGGACTTTTTGTGAATGTCAAATTTTCTTGCTACACACTTACCATCATGGTAATCAGTGGCCATAATGCTCTTGAACATTCAGAGTCAGACCTACTGACTGCTAGGAAGGTTCCTAATGAATCCAGCTGGACTTCAACAATGGTCCATCATTGCCTTGTGATCCTTTGTAGCACCACTTTTGCTTCCCTCTTACTGCACTGTATATTCTGACGTTTCAGTCTTGGCAGGCAACAGCAACATATTTCTGAGTGATATCAATATCCAAATCATATAATGCCCCCTCCTCAGAAATACAGTGAGTTCTAATAAAAATTGTCTGCAATCTTTTCTGCATTGCAACAATAAATTATTTTATCCACTCCACTGCTTATAATTTGAATTTTACAATTTCCTGCAAATTTCATAACTGATCTAGCAGACAAATTGATAATCCAGAATTTGCTCCAGTTTCTAGCTTTTATCCACATTCAGTGTGTTTCTGCTAGCTGTGGCTTTCAGGACCACTCCAGCTTTTGGTTTGGATTATCCAAAGCAGAGAACTTATGAATCTTGGGCTTCAACTTTAACAGCTTCTTTCATAAATTTGAATTTTAGGAGACAGTAGCTTATTCTTAAACCTACGTTTGTTTCTAGGCTAACCATCCAAAGAGCTTGGTTGTTTAGCTTTGCCATTTGTCCTGACTTTTTTTTCTGCTTGAAATTCTTTCCATGAAGTAATTTGTTGCTTGAGTCACATACCTTAGTGACTTTTTCAAGTATTGTTAAGTGAGGAGATAATTTTGAACTACTTCATCAGTCATTTTTCACTACCCTGGAGATAAGAAGGGGGGTGGGGGGAAAGAGAAAGCCTTGTTCCTAAACTCTATGTGGCGAATATAGAAATAATTCAAAATAAAGCACACTCAGAATGAGATTTATGATGAGGCAAAGTTCATTAGCTCATTAGCAGGGGGAAATAAGTTTTGAGAGGATTCATGAATCTAGAACAAACAGAAACTATGGCACCTAATTTACCTTGGCCTGAATCACATTACAGATTACATTGACTTAATTAGGACTTACCACAGAGCATTCAGGTGCTGTCTTCAGTCGTATTATATACAGGGTAAAGCTAGGTTGATTTAGCTTCATTTAAAAGAGTATAGATTGTTTGAAAAGGATGGCATCCCTAATTGGTTTTAAGACCAAAGCCTTGGAAACGTAGGCTCACTATACAAACCTTTATTCTTTTAAAGAGTAGTGGCAACTCTAACGGAAAAATAATGCTTAAAAAGAGAAATAATTTTAGGGATAATTACTGGGCGAGAGGGGAAAATGTGAAAGCAGCTCATTTTAAAATATTTTACAGTTTCTTCACCGGGGAAGAAAAATCACTATATATAAATCATATATAATAATTAATGTGACACAATATGGGGACAGATTTTTAGTTGGAGAAGTCAGCATAGCTTACTCTTGCCTTGGCTGGATATGAAAAATTACAGAACTTTTTACTTAAATTGAGAATGAATTTAGCACACGTATGATACTAAGGAATTAATGGCACTTGCCTGAGTCAGATACCACCTGAACAACACTATGCAAGTTTCCAGCACAGTTCTGCCAAAATCCTTTGCGCTTGGCCTGCAGCTACTGTGCAAATCCTCACATTCCTGCCTCATTAAGAATCTAACTTCTGGTGCAATATTTCCTGCATTAGGATGGTCAACACAACAAAGTTTGAATTTAACCAGTAACACTTGATGGAGGCTTAATATAACTCCATGAAGGCTTTATTTGCACAAAACACTAACTTCAGGATAACTTCAGGACTATTGAGATTATTCACCTGATGACTGACTTCAGGGCATTCATACAATGCACCAGGGGGCATGACATAACAGAGAGGAATGGGGAAGAAAAAAGGGGAAGTCAAATATGTGTCTGAAGGACAATGTGAGAATGGTCCCCCACTCCACCCTAATTCAGCTTCTGACATCACCTCAAGAGAAGTAAAAAGGAAGATTCAAGGAGCTTCTTCAGAGTTAAGGAAAAAGGATGCTGCTGTGTCCAACCAGCCTCTCCTTTATTCCCCTAAAGAGGTCATCTGTTCCTAAGAAGAGCAGTAATTATTAGAACTGACACAAATAGGGAATTTTCAATTTGTGAAGCAAATTTGAATATTCATTTAGGTTTATGAATATTCAGATTTGAATCTGTAGCCCTTGGAAATGTTGGCAAAGTTCGAATTTGTTCAATATTGCCCAGTCTAGTTTGAATTTGTAGTTGCTACGTTTAAATTCACATGGTTCTCTAGGTTTGAAATACAAAGTGAGCCAATCAAAGAGAGAGAGATCAGACTCCATGTGTCTGATTTAGTTCCCTCTAAACAAGTTGATGTATGTTTTTAAAAGCTTTATTTCCAAGAAGAGATTAACGTTTGTTTATTGAAATGTGGTGAAAGAATCTATTTGTTCAAGAGAACAGGATTAGCCTCTTCTAGTAGTTGGAACATTCTGCACAGAAAAATATATTACCTTGTCTTAATTGTGAACAGAATAGAACTTTCCCTAAGAGTGCATGTTACTGTTTTGCTTGGCTTTTTTTATCTATGTGTGGTTAAGAATGAGGAAATATTGGTTTTGAAAGACAAAGGTTCTTAAGAATATAAAAATCTTTCAACTGGACTGCACATTTTAGTATGCAAATTCTTTCATTATCGCTTGATGTTCAACTCAAAACTGTTGTGAAAATAGCCCCATCCCACTTTTTTATACCAAAGATTTTATGAAAGTGCACAATGGCCAAAAACCCAGAACACCTCAGTATTACATTCCACATTTCCAGTGTGCTCTCTGTTCAGTGTTTTAACATTTTAAAAATACCTCAGTATGCTGTTGTATTTAAAAAACGGAACTTGATCTCTCTCTTTAAAATAAATAAATAAATAAATCACGTTTCCAAAATAAGAAAACAAATCCAATATTACAAAGATGGTGATTTGTTTCCCCCTGGAAATTGTGAAAGTAAAAAATAAAGAGCTCATTATTTACATCAAGACATTTCAGCTAGCAAGAGGATTGTGGCAGATTTTATAGCTGATGATCCAAACTGAATTTGTTGATTCTAGTGAGTTTTCTTTACTGATATTAGAAAGGAGCAAAATAATTTCTTTGGCTAGCTTATACACAACTTAACAATGCCGTGAATGCATTGTACAAACCAAGACCCAGTCCTGAAAAAAGTTATGTAATACTTCACTACCATGGATGTTTCCAGACAAGATGCTACCCCCCTCATTTCCTGAGCCACAGATCCAGCCACCTGTCTGAAGGTGGAGCAGCTGGTTGCATGCTCCCGCGCGTCATGGAGCACCCACTCTCAGCCACTCACATAGAAGTGCCGGGAAATCAGTTATGCACTGTGCGAGACAGGCCAAATGTCTGTGGCAGCTGAGTCCATGGCTGTGGTAGGCACACTGGGAACTGCCTCTTTGATTCGTTCTCTGCACAGTCCACACGTGTGAGTGCTCACAGACACCACCCCCACCGACTCATCTTAAAGAACCCTATGAGAAATCTCAGCAGCTGCTACATGGATACCATGCAATGTACATGTGTTATTGGACTCCCTTCACCCGGAGGTTTTTCAGACTCTGAGCATTTTTCAGAGGAATTTAAGACCTTTTTTTTTTTGGCCAAGTATTTGGCAGGTTGAGATATGGGTGTGGAGTTTCTAGGGGGTTACAATGGGGTTTTTAGAATTTTTAAAATGTATTTTCATGTACTTTTTAATGCAGTTCTTAATTTGTAAGCTGCCCAGAGCCTAAATAAATAAAATAAATCTGTGGGGGAAAAAGGAAAATAGCCTACATAATTACAAATTATGGGAAAGAGGTAATGAAATGATTTCCCTAAGGTATGGTCTATGTTATGAAAGATTTGGGGGATGCTTGTTTTGCAGCTTTTCTTTTATTAGCATTTGACTCTTCAAACAAAGTGGGGTACAAATAGGGTTGTTGTTGTTTTTAGTAAGAAACCCCTGAAGCAGCAGCAGTTCAGCTGAGGGCTCCAGGCACTATGAGGTCACCTGCTACTCATCTACCAGTCTTGTTCTTTCCACCCCATCAGGGCAGGGCAGGGCAGGCGTGATGGCTGAGAAATCCTCATGACCCAGGGTGTGAGTTCCCTCACCCCAGGTAGAGGTCTGCCCAGCTGCCGAACAAACATTCTGGTGGCTGGGGCTGAGGGGTGGGTGGGCTCCTCAGCGTGGCCCTGCCTCCTCCCTGATGGGCAGGTGTGGTGGCCTATGAGGCCTCCACACCTGCCCAGAACTGCTCTGGCCACTGGCCATGGTTAAGTGGAGCGGGCCATCAGATGTGATAGCCCAATCTGCTATGGTCCAGGGATGGCTATCTTGGACTGTGGCAGGGCTTAACATGAGATGTGCACTGGCTGGGAGCCCAGCACGCATCCCATGTTAACCCTGTCACAGTCCGGGGTGACTTCTGCTCTCGCTCATGGTAAACATCTGGGCAGCGGTGGTAAACCATGGCCTCGCTAGCCATGGGCGGTGGTGTCACGTCTGAAAATACCCAAAGTGGACTCATGAGTATGTAGGGCCCCTTAATTGTGGGTTGGAGGTGCAATAAATAAAAAAAACAAGCCATTATCATGCTGAAGAAATTGAGCTAACTATGGCCGTTTTCACACAGACACCACCCACCCATCTCCACCCATTGGATGGGTGGGAGCAAGTCCGTGTGAACGCTCCCACAACCCACCCATCAACACCCAAGGAGCAGCCAAGAAGGAGTCGGCATGCTCCATGGGTGGCAATGGGTGGAGATGGGTGTTGAATACACAGCTGTCTGCGTGAACGGGGAAAAACACTCACCTACGGGAAGGGTCCGCCAAACCAGTGAGAGATGGCTAGCGAGGCACCGCAGGAGCCCGCAAGAAGACACACCCATCGGGAGAGACGCTGAACGCCTGGCTGGGAACCTTTAAAGGAGAAGCGAGCGAGGACATGGGTGCACCTAACATGTCAGGCAGAAAAGCCACAGACAAGACCAAGGGAGCCAGCACCATGCCACATGCAGGAAGAGGCAGGGTAAACCAAGGGACCCCAGGCCACAGAGGGGAGGGGGGCTGTTACACATGAGTAAAAAAAAAAAAGACACCCCCACTCACTTGGAAGGGGCACATAGAAAGACGCGGTAGGACTCCAAGTGGAGAGGTGGAAGGAGAGCAAAGTAGGTCAAGCTGACCTCATAGAAATTCCTTTCAGAAGACCAGCTTCATGCAAAACACCCAGCCTATGAGAGAAACAGGAGGAGCCAGTACTTAAAAGATATGGAGCAATTGAGATCCCCGGCAAACTCTCCCTTTTGTATAACCTCCACAGAAGGAATCCTCCTGCCTATCACCATTCCCTGGTTAAAAATATGAATAGTCTGCCCTTGACCCTTTCAGTGATCTGAATGAGCCATCAAGTCTCACCTGGGAAGTCACCCAGGTACAAGATTCCCTTGCCCCTCCATTCAGCCTGACGTTTACCCCAAAACATCCTTTACTTGTCTCCCATGACCCACCTGGAAAGATCCCATTCAATGACCACTGCGAGCTTTTGTCTAGTCCTGGGCTCCCAAGCACCCACCCTGGAAGCTTCTTTCTAGTATCCTAACACCCATTGTGAGTTTCTGTGCCGCTTTGTCCCCAGATCCCTACAATTGACCCGAGCTCCCCATTGTAGGGTTGAGTTGCTTTTGAATGTGGACGCGCACGGGTCTCCTGTGTGGATCTGCTCCAAGGCTCTCCCGGGCTTAGGTCTGATCCCCTCCCACTCCCAACTCATCACAGGATCGCTGGGGCTCACCCATCCCCTTTGCAATGGGCAAAGGAGAGGTAATCTCTTTCCCACCTTCCTCACATTCCCTCTCTCCATATCTCTCTCTCTCTCTCTCCATCTCTCTCTCTCTCTCTCCGTCTCTCTCTTTTTCTCTCCGCTTTGAACTCAGGAATTTCAACCCCCCCAAGACTTCTATGCCGCCTGCCTAACACCCCCCTCCCCCCCCCGCTCTCTCTCTCTCTCTCTCTCTCTCTCTCTCTCTCTCTCTCCACTTTGAACTCAGGAATTTCAACCCCTCCCCCCCGAAGACTTCTATGCTGCCTGCCTAACACCACCACCACCCCGCTCTCTGTGACCTTGGGTAGAATAGCCTTCTTTCTGTTCTCCACAACCTGGAGTCCCCCTCCACACCGCTTAGTTTAACCCTGTAATTACCAGTCCAGACTAGGCAGCACTATCTGTATGTGTCTTAGCCTTGATAAATAAACATCCCCTCTGTCTTTGGAATATTCCTTGTTTCAGTTACGTCTTTTGAGGGGAAAATAGGGTAGGCCAATGGGTTGTAGCGCGCCACAACCTCAGATTGAATCCCTAACATGCGTGGACCCATGGCAACTGAAAAGACTAATTCCCCAAAATTTGAGCTCGTACCTGGGCACTGGGATCTTCCCCTCCCGGGACCCCATGTTCACGTGTGGAAGAAGGGTCACATGGTAACAGGGTCCAGGCCACCAGCTCTGGAGTGTGTGTGCCAGGATGCCTACTGACAGCTCTCCCATCCTGACACAGGGCAGAGGGCACAATACAGCACCAGCTGCACCCTCACCCTCAGCAACAGCAAGAAGTGAGAAGAGCACCTCCGACAGTGAGGTAAGACAGGGTAAATGCACCTACACTTCTAGGCAGACCGCTGACAGCTCAACTCCCCACCCCCACCCCAACCGGAGAGCATTCACACCCTGGAGTACATCACCACCAGTTAGACAGTCGAGGAGGGCCTCCATGGCAGTCAGGTAAAACAGCTGGAAACCCAAAGGGGGAGGGCAAGGAACACCCCACAGCAACAACAGGGGTACAGCAGGACAACAGCTCACCCAGATGCCCCCAACAGTAGAGCACCTGCTCCACTGCCACCATAGCCACTGGGGCAGGCCCCATGCAGCAACGCTGGACAACCTGCCACAGGCAGACCCCAAAAGGGGTACCCCTCTAACAGGAATGAGACCCTGGAATTCATATATGGGGGGCAACAGGTCCAGGCAGACCTGGTGCACTGTTTCAAGACAAAACATGTCTATGAAGCCATCACCCAGGAAATGCAGTGCATGGGGTACAACAGAGATGGGACCCAATGCATACAGCAGGCAAAGGACTTGAGGTCAGCATACAAACATATCCAGAACAATAAACTCAATTCCGGCCATGCCATGCGCACACATGAGTTTCCTGAGGCACTGGGTTGCTTCCTCTGAGTGGACGGGGAGATCATGGCCCCCCGCATACATGGCTTGACCTTCACCAGGGGCAGAAAGAGGGCCAAAATGACACACACACCCCGCCTGAAACCCTGGAGCAGGGGGAGCCCACTGCCCCTGGTGAGGCCAGCCAGGAAGTGGGGGGGGGGACACCCTCATCCTAGAGGTGGAGGAGGTGTCTCTGGAAGCCACCACCAGCAATATCACTCTCCTCGTGTGCCCCCGAAACCCACAGGTTCAGAACCCACAGGGTCAGGGTGTGTACGGGGAACACCTGGACACCAGGGATGCCCCTCCAGGAGGAGGAAGACACAACCCAGGTAAGATAACAACCCCAAAGAAGGGGGTGGGGGCACAGCCCAGGACAGCCAGAATCCCAGCAGGGAAGCAAGGGTGAACTGACAGACCACTATGGCCCCCACAGCTCAAGGGGACCTTGAGGTGCAGGAGGAGGAGGTGGAGGTTCAGGAGGAGGACTTGGAGGATCCCGACGCCATCCTGGAGCCCAGCAACCAGGATACCCAAGGGACAGGCAAGAGGACAGCAAGGAAGGGGCCGGGAACACCCCAAGCAGATGGGAGGAGAGATCACAGGGTCCATGGGGGGGAACCCGGCCGCTGAGGATGAACAGGGAGACGGGGCTGGGAAGGGAATGGGAGGCACACACTTGCAGGAATAATGGGAGTATGGACAGTTTAGTTTAGTTTAGTTTAGTTTATTACATTTTTATGGTGACCCCTCCTGCTTCCGCAGTTCGGGGCTGCTTACAACAATAAAAATAACAAGTAATATAAAATTCAATATAAAACAACATAAAACATTAAAACTTGGCAAAGAGACAAAGAACCCCCACCCTCCCCATCACCCGTCTCTCTCACCAAAGGCCTGGCAGAACAGCCAGGTCTTACACTGTCTACAAAAAGAGGGGAGGTCTACGGACAGGTGAACCTCCGGCAGGCACCACACCACTATCACCACCCACATCCCAGGAGGAATAGGGTTGCGCAGATTGGTTGCATGCCTCCTGAGGTGAAGGGCAAGGATGTCTGCTACCCAGCTCAGAAGGGAGCGGGTCATCCGGAAGTGGGATGTCCATTCCTCTTTAGTCCAGGTTGCCAGTATGGTCTCCCACCAGTCATTGCTCCATGTCTGCATCCAACCCATCCTCCGCGTAGGTAGGATCACCCGATGGCCATACACATTCAGGGGCAACCTGGAGAGGATGAGGCGGATGTGCTATGATGCTGCTGTCCCCGCTACTGCTAGGCATCTGGCCTACACCCTCTTCACCCATCGCACTGTTGCCACTTGGTACAAATCAGCTGCCCATCTGCAGCCCAGCTCATGGGTATACCAGTGGTGGACTGGGAGCAGCAGGGTGGACCACCATACATACGCCTGCTCCAGGAGGTTGAAGCATGCTGCCAGGATGGCAAGGAGGGCAGCATGCACCTGTGGGATGCCTACAACAGGCATTGTGCTCGCACTGCTGTGCCCACTCCCCATGCACTGATCACTGCACCCTGTGACTGGTCACCAGGCCCCTACCAGTCAACACACCCTGTGAACAGGAACCCTGAGACAAAAAACCACCTGGTGATTGCACCCTCTCACACACCCTGTTATCCGCAGGCAGCACACCACACTATCACCACCGCTCCCACCTACACCCCACAGTGTTACACACTCACATGCCTCGATCACCCTTTGTATATGCTCCAGGCCTCTCATGCCACTCGCTCACCAACACACCTCATTTCCACCACACACTTGCAATGCTTGCTCTCCAACCACACCCCTAACCTCTCTCACACAGTTCTCGCTCCTGCTCAATATGCCCTCAAATCGCAAACTCCACTCCCTCTATCACTTTCCGGACTCTTTCCACTCCACAAAGATCACTAACTCGCCACGTCCTTACAGGCGAACCAGTTCCTATATGTATGGGTGAAATGTCACAGGACCACTTTCTTTGTTTCAGTGATATGGGTGTGGCCTGCACACCTGTCAAGGGTCTCATTGATGCCAATGCATTGCACAGCATGAAACCTGGATCACTCGCCAACACAGCTACTGTCTGTAGCCCCCAGGTAAGGTGTCATGGGACCAGCTTGGCCATGCACCCCAACCTGGAGACCCCCCCTTGTGGTTTCTGGGCCCCTTATCAATATGGTGGGCATGGGGCATGCATCTGGGGACATCCTGTCAGCAGGGCAGCTGAACAGATACCTGCAGGCATGCGGCTCAGAGGTGCTTTTATATGGTGGCCCCTGAAAGGTTCCCCATCTCTTCCTCCCATGGTCTCTGGCCGGCTCCCTCCATCTTATTGTGCAGGAATGTGTCAGCCATGTGTGTGTGTATGAGATTCCCGGACCCGCTGTGCCAGGTTGCTATCAGCTGGACAATTGACAGCTCTGGCTCCCTCCCAGCTCATTCCCAGCCATTATCCATCCACCTCTGATGTGCTCCTGCTCACTTCCTCTTTATTGGTGATGTCTAGTCGAGGATATGGCCATGTCTTTGACCATTGAGCCAGTGAGGAGTGGTCATTGTGTGCCCCCATGCTGCTGGGTACCCTGTGGAAGAGCAGTGACATCTAGCTGTTGGTTAGTGACCCCCTTTCCATTGGTGATGGCTTCAATCTCCTTTCCCATTTTATGTGGCTGATGGGTCACCCCTTTGGGGGTCTTGAGTGACAGAGGCAGTCCAGGGAGCTTGGCTTCATGCCACAATGCCACCATGACTGTGGGTCCCTACCCCCTGTTGTGCTACCATGGGAACCCCAGGAGATAACTGCTTCTCACAGGTTGACTGGTCATCATGACTTCCAATTGGTCCTCCAGATTGGTGGTCCATACGTTACTAGCTGCTACACTAGTGTCCTCCTGTGGATTCTCTTGCCCTCAGGTTGATTGCCAGACTTGCCTCGAGGAGCTGGGATTGCTGCCCCCTGAGTCCAGTGGCCCCTTCCTGACCGGGATGCCCACTGAGTTGGAGATGGCTGCCCTGAGAGCTGTGCTGAGCCATTCGGATATCGGGGCTGCTGCAGCCACAGGCTACCCCCATCTGTCCCACTTCATGGTGACTGTCCACATCTGTGCCCGTGGTTACCACCGAGGCCTCGTCACCTGGGAGGGGTTTGTGCAGGGGTCCATATTATCTGAGCGTCCGGCACCTGCACTGTAACCCTACCATTGCTGCAACTTGCTTCAGGGATCCTCAATCCCTAGCGATGGAACAGTACTCCTGCTTCCCTGTGCCCATTCTGCAGGCTTCTACGCCACTGCATGCACCCTCCACCTGTCCATCTGTCTCTTTTTCAGTAGTCTGTGGGGATCCTGTCAGATGCTTTCTGGGAAGGTTGGGCGTGGAACCCTTCGGAGCCCTTAGTTTTGCTTTACTGCTCTGTGCCTGCATCCAGTGTTGCAACCCCTCTGCCCCTGGCATCTTCTCCCTCATTATCCAAGACCATGGATCATCATCCAAGACCATGTTCCAATAAATGCTTGCCTTGATTAGCAGCCTGTGTTCTCCTGTGGTGTCTGTGGGTCCTCTGAACTGGCTTCTCATGGTGCTGGGGCTCTGGGAGAGGTTTGTGGGGCTCAGGGGTTGAGGGGACTCTGACCAGTAGTAGGGTGGGATGGTTGCTCCACTGGGGACACCTTTCCATGAGCATGCTAGGCATGCTGCTGTCATAGCCATCCATTCCAGAATGGCGGGTAGTCTACCAGCACTGGCGATGCCCAGGCTCCTGAGGCATGTTGTGCATTGTCACTGGGTGTTACTGGGCTGCAGGGTCCTACCTCTCACTTCCTGCAACTGGTCTGGGGCTCAGGGTCCGTGGATGCCTGGGCCTTGGGGGCTGGGAATGGGCCATGGGCATATGTCTTGGCATGCTGCATGCACTCTTACCTGGCCATATGGGGTGCATTCTGGCTCCTCCAGGTGGGCGGGTATGTGCTTTGGACTATTGGTTCTCTACTGGGTGCTCTGTCCAATGGATTTCATTTACCACCCTGCTGTTCTGATTTGTAGCAGTATTCCCTTGGCTAAGCGAGCCCCATGGCATGTTGTAGGGCAGAGGTTACTCTCACTGCAGCCCTGCACCTAGTTGGCCATGCATTGGGACTGTGTGCTTGTGCATGGCTGCGGGTACCTGCTGTAATTTCCCCCTTGCCTGCTGTCACAGGGCTACGTCCCTGCTTGCCTCTTCCCCCCGTCTCTTGGGTAGGGTTGTGTGAACAGACAACATGCCACCCTGCATCATGAGGTCAGTAAGATAGGCCGGCCCAGGCCATCTAGTATGAAAGAGAGATAGAGGCAGGGAGGATGCCGAGCATTGGGAGGGAGGGACAGCACCTCAGCCCAGCAGCAGCAGCCCAGATTAAGGAGGAACCCCATCCCAAGACTTCCCCCGGCATGGGATGGCATGTGCCACTGCACCATCAATCTGTGTGCAGGGGCAGCTCGGGGAATCCCAGCAGCAGAAGGTTCACCTTCAGGAAGAGCAACTGCTCCATGAGGCTTAAAGTTTCCCAATGCCACCCTGTGTCATGAGGTCAGTAAGATAGGTCAGCTCAGGCCATCTAGTGTGAGAGAGAGGCAGGGCGGACATTGGGCATTGGGAGGGACAGCACCTCAGCAGCAGCAGAAGTCCAGATTGAGGAGGTGTCCTGTTCCAAGACTGCCCCTGGCATGGGATGGCGTGTGCCACTACACCATCAATCCATGTCCAGGGGCAGCTCGGGGAATCCCAGCAGCGGAAGATTCACATTTATAAAAAGAAACTGCTCCACCAACTTGGCCCCCAGTCTCAGGCGGTGCGGCGAGCAAATGTTCCCCACCATGGAGAACACTGACTCCCTGGGGATACAGGTAGGAGGTCAGGTCAAGAGACCCTTGGCCACTTTGGACAGGGCCGGCTACATGTTGGTCTTGCCGGTCCAGTAGGCCAAGGGATCTCTGCTGGGTTCTATGCATGGCTCCTCCTCCAGACAGCTTTCCACTGCTGCTAAGGTGCCATCTTACTCCCTCAGGTAACTCTGCCTTGCCACCACCTCCACCACTGCCCTCAGCCACGCTGCTTGCCGTAGTGTGCATGACCCCATGCTCCCCAGAGTAGCCTGCACATAGGAGGAGCTGCTGTTGCTGGCAATAGGGGTGCTGCTGCTGCTCAGCCTGCTGTTGGTGCTGCTACCTCTAGGACTGGGGGCAGGGATAGATCCCCGCCAGCTGAAAGGGGTGACTTCTCCCATTCCCACCATCCCCAGGGGTGTCCTGCTGCTGCTACTGCCACTCACTCTCCAGTAGGAATGGGCGAACAGATCGCGGTTCGGGTTCGGCTGTTTGGTTTGGCTGCATTCGGTTTGTGTGTTCGGGTTCGGTCATTCGGGTGGATCGCTGAGTTCGCATTCGGCCATTCGGTTTGGCCACATTCAGTTCGTGTGTTCAGGTTCTGCCGTTCGGTTGTAGGCTGTTCGGGTGGATCGCCGAGATCGTGTTCGCCGTTTGGCGTTCAGCCTAAAAATATCACGAGCATGCGGGAAGCTGGAAATCATGCCAGAAACCAGAAATTCACATGCGTGTGGAGCTGTGAGGCGAGTGGGTATGTGTTTGATTTGGTGGCTGCTTGGTTCGTGTGTTTTGGCTGTGATTGTGTTGGGTTTGGCTGTGCTGTGTGTTTGGGTGGTTGGTGTGTGTTGTGGTTGACTGTTGGTGTGTGGGTTTTTTGAAAGAAAAAAAATGAAGACTTTTCACATCCTCTGGCTGGGGACACATTTGCCGGTGGAGGAGGAAGAGAAGGAGGAGGAACAGGTGGAGGCCGCTGCTGCTGCTACACCTCCCGTGGCACCGGGGGCACTCTTCAGACAAGGAGGAAGCGGTGGGCTCTACTGCCATTCCTGCCAGGTTTGTAAACCTTTTTTTTACTTTTAAGACAAGGCAGTTCCGCAAATAAGCAGGGCCAGGCCATGAAGGGTTTTAAGGTCAAAACTAGCAGCTTGAACATAGCCTGGTGCTTTATGGGAAGCCAGTGCAGAGCCCGGAGTACAGGTGTCATGTGCTCCCTTCAGTCTTCCCCCGTAAGGAGATGGGCCGCGGCATTCTGCACCAGCTGCAGCCTCCGGACTAAATTCTCGGGCAGCCCCACGTAGAGTATATTGCAGTAATCCAGCCTCGAGGTGATGAAGGCATGGATAATGGTGGCAAGGTCAGAGTCTGAGAGATATGGCCACAGCCTGAAATTCCAGACTGAGCCATGAATCAAGGAGCACATCTAGACTCTGCACCTGCGAGACCATGGGAGGGTGAACCCCACCCCATCTCACAAGAGGAGATTCAATCACACCCAGGCCCCCCAAGCCCTCACCAACCAACATCACCTCCATCTTGTCATGATTCAGCTGCAGATGGCTCAACCTCATCCAAGCCCCCCACAGCTGACAGGCAACTGGGAAAATAAGGAGACTGCATGGCCTGGGTCAATGGAAAAAGAGAGGTAGAGCTGAGTGTCATCAGCATACTGATGACATTGCATGCCCTGAAACCCTCTCACGATCTCCCCTAATGGCTGCATATAGATGGTAAACGAGAGGGGGGACAGAATGGCACCCTGTGGGACTCCAGACATGAGGTCCCGGGGGGGAAGATGTACACTCCCCCAAGACCACCCGGTGAGTTCTCCCATCCAGTAATGAACAAAACCAGTCTAGGACCATTCTGCCAATCCCGGCACAGTCCCACTGGTGAGTCACCAACACCTCAAGATTGACTGTGTCGAATGAAGTCGAAAGATCTAGCAGGACCAGTAAGGTCTGATGGCCCTGGTCCAATGCCAGATGGAGATCATCTCCATCTGGAGATGAAAGGGGTCAAGGAAACTGAAAGGGGTCAAGGAAACTGGTGCAGTCCAGATGTTCCTGGAGCTGCCGTGCCATAGCCCGCTCAATAACCTTCCCTAAAAAGGGGAGGTTAGAAACCGGCCGATAACTAGCAGGAGCATCAGCGTCAAGAGATGGTTTCTTGAGTAGGGGCCTAACCACAGCCTCTTTCAGGCAGCGAGACACCCTGTCCTCCCAGAGGGAGGCACTAACCACCCCGGCCAGCAACAACCATAACATCTCCTGACTGGCTTTCACCCGCTTAGTGACCATGGGTATTTTCAGACGTTACGATCCCACACTCAACCACAGTGAATTCCCACCAGGTGAGCAAGGGACCGTAACGTCTGATGTGGGGAACGGAAGTTCCCCCCCAGATGTTCACCTCCGTGAATCACGGTGGGGAATCACATTCACCATGTGATCAGCGGTCCCGGCGGGACTGGCCCCGATCGCGTGGTGAATGTGATTCCCCGCCGGGGTGAAGGGGCTCATCCCATCTGGCTGCCTACCATGGCCCGGAATCTGTGGCGGGATTCTGGGCCATGGTCAATGCGGACGGGCAGTGCAGGAGCATGGGGGGGAGGATGCGGGTGCACATTGTGCCACGCGGCCCCGCCCCCTCCCCGATTCCCCGCCGGGATCAGCCGGCATGTCTGTTAGGAGCCAGCCATAGGAGCAACATGGGTTTGCATAAGTTTGTTCCCTGGGACAAATCCAGACAATTCCTCAGCAAAACAGTGGTCCAGCTTAAAGCATGTCATAGAACGAATGTCTGTTCACTAGGCATGTCAGTTTCAGCAGCAGGGACATTTTCAGCAAGGGGCTTTGAGCTTGTCAGTTCACTACTGGGGAGGACTGTTTTGCAGCAAGGCAGATTGCCAAATTAGTTTCATATGGAGGGAAGATTGCCTTGTCAGTTTTCTACGTGGAAAGGTTTGCCTAGTCAGTTTCACCAGCTGAGAGCATTGCCTTTGAGCTTCACCATGCTGCCACCTGATGGACTCCCCCTGTTGGGCACATTTGTTCATGCTGTTCCATGTTCATGCTGCCGCCGGTTCGTTAAGGCTGCTCTAACTCAGAGAAACGTTACACACAGACTATCACGGGGCTGGTTTTCCCCTTGGTTAACATAACATGTAGAACCACACAGAGACAGTGTGGTGGTCCAGGTGCTTCATGTTATGTCTTATGCTGAACAAAGAAGAAGAAGAAGAAGAAGAAGAAGAAGAAGAAGAAGAAGAAGAAGAAGAAGAAACCATTACTTTTAAAGTAAGAGGCATATCGTAACAGTTGTTTTTCCAACACTAATCAGTACAGTTGGTGAAAAATACTTACGTTTCAAAGGTAAGAAAGATAGAATGACATAGAGAGCTTATTAACCATTGCCCTTATTTCATTTGCCTCAGCCTTGATAAGAACAGCAAATTCTCCTTCCATAACCACTGATGAACAGGTCTTCTTGGCAGAGGTGTAAGGCCTTGCTCCAAAGGATTGTCTTACACATAAATGAGCAATTGCACAGAGCAAGTTCTAGACTTTTGCTTGAGAAACAAAGCTCTAGCCCAAACACAACAATAGGGATTCAAACACTTGATCAACCTATTTAGCAAAGAGATGGCTCTTTATTTATAGCTAGAGCTTGAGATCTTGCTAACTTTAGTTGTGCTTTCTGTCCTGGAATTATTTTATAACTACATCATTTAGCACATTGTGCAGTGTGTTGTTTGTTTCTCCCTGTAAATGGTATTTTATATTTGTCAGCATTTATCACACTATATTGCCAATGTATTTCATTCCTGACCTGGAGTAATGACCCTCTTAATAGGATCAGGGGACATTTAAAGTTTCTCTCTTAATATAGTTCGAAGCCTCTTATGAGCAGAACAATCAAAATTCATTGCCTAAAGGACTTTCTGTTGTTGGACCTTCAGATTCATTTGCAATCATGGCTGCTTTGGGCTAGACTTAAGTGCCACACTATCCTAAGAAGCTAAAGTTGACCCTGGTCTGTGAAACATGTCCTTTTGAAGCTGGAACATTAAAAGGACAAAACCTCACTGCTGAGAGCTTCATTTGCACAAAGTATCATTTTGCTGATATGAAATGAAACTGTAACTGCAACACACTCACAATTTAATAACTGCTGTTACATAGCACACTGTTTCATTTTCCCCAATTAACCCGCCCAGAAAATGGTGAATATTCAGCATAATTATTTCCAAGCTAGCAAAAGATTGACTCCATAGCTGCTGATAATGGCATCCTAACTACTTAGGATGATAAGTCATGAAGCTAGCTCCCAGGGACACAAAGTTCAGTACACCTTAAAGCTCTAGCAGATGAACTACATACACAATAAGGTTATTTTGTCCATTTTAACAAAACCACAAAATGCTCAAAAAACAAGACAATTGTTGCAGTTTCCATATAGGCCCTTTTTACAGGGACACCACCGCAGGCCCAGTGGATGGAGGTGGGTTGAGGTGGGTGGGTGAACACACCCACTGCACACACACAAGCACCGAGCAGGGAGACATTAACATGGACACCGCCGTGGGGGGGTGGGAAGTCTGGGGAGGGCCCAGCACCCATCCACAGGGCACCCACCCACCCAGGGCCCCACTGAGTACACATACAGTTCACATGGACAGCATGTACACCGAGTGGAGGGAAAACCACGTCCAGCTGAGTAAAGTTACAACATGGCTGAGTGAGGGCAAACAAAGCTGCGGCACATGGAACTGCCCCTACACTGCCAGACTCTGAGTGGACGGGAGAGGAGGGAGCAGGAAGGTCAAGTGACACAAAGAAGCAGCCTCAGTCAAGGCCCGAGACACAGGCTAGACAGCCAGGAACCACAAATCCCCAAATCCACAGAACCCACCTACAGACACAAGCACACAGGGGAACACAGGGGAACACAGGGGAACCTACAAGCACACAGGGGAACACAGCAGGGAGAAGGAGCAAGGGGCCTGAACCAGGGAGGGGTGGGCAGGACAGAGCACAGTGCCCACAACAAACAGGCGAGCCCCATAATTGGTGGGGGCCACACCAGCCCTTCAGGCAAGGACCACAGTCCACCACACCCCAAACCCCCAAACACCATGCACGGAACAGGGCTGAAGAGGTGACACTGGCAGCTGGCAAAGCACACGGAGGAGGCAGGGTCTGAGGGCACAGAGGACAGGCACTGTCCCACAGAGACACAGTGTCCCCCGGCGGGGGATCAAAAGGTGATACCATGACGGGGCCAATACAGGCCCTGTCACATCTGAAATCACCCCTACTGTACATGGAATGAATTGGTAGTCTCAGGAGCACTGTGATGCCCTATTGCATATATGGCCATAATAGAAAAGTCAATTGTATACAGTTCAGATATTAATCATATCTTGTGTCTTTCAAGTCAAGACTATGTGTAAAAGCAAAAAAAAAAAAATTATAATAACCTAACCACAGGATATGGTACTTTCTCAGAATCAAACTTTATTTTTTATTATTTTTTATTTAATTTCCCCCCTCATGCTCCACTGTGACTCTTAAGTCTACAAAGAATGATGTCCTGCTAGTTCCATAATTGTGACTAATTTGTACAGCTAAGGCCCACAGGGATGTATGTTCAGTGGCAGCCTCATAGTTGTGGAACTCCTTTCCCCTGGAAGTTCACCAAAGACCATGCCCGAGCATCTTTAGAGGCAGTGTAAGACCTTCCCGTTGGGCCAAGCATTTGGTAGTTGGGGATAGGCTGTAAGGGGGAGGGTAAATTCTGAGGGGAGGAGAGTTATATTTATATATTGGATTTTATTTATTTTATGTTTGATTTTATTTATTTCTGATGTGATTTTATGTGATGACTGTTTTTATGATAATCTGGATTCCTAGTTGCCCTGGATCTTCTGTAGTCATTTAAGCAAGTTCAATCCTGGTATAAATTGCTGCCAGATGAAGAGGCAAATTTCACACTCATCCTGGGTGCTTTCAATTGTGATGGTACCACGGGTGGTCACGCTTACCCCAACATGGCCATGAGTGGTGGTGTCATGTCTTCTCCTGCCCACCAGATGTTTGCTGCAGGCAGGAACAAACATACCCCAGACCGTAGCAGGATGTTGGCCATGGGCGGTGGTGTTACGTCTGCTGCCCACCAGATGTTTGCTGGGGGCAGGAACAAACATACCCTGGACCGTGGCAGGATTAACCCCGGGTTGTGTGCTGGGCTCCCAGCCAACGCACATCTCAGAGTTAGCCCTGCCAAGGTCCGAGGAAGCCATCTCCAGACCGTGGTAAAGTGGGCTGTCATGATGGCCCAATCTACCGAACTTCAGCGAATGGCTGGAGATTTTCAGGGCAAGTGCGGTGGCCTCATAGGCTGCTGCTCCCACCTGTCAGGGAGGGGGCCATGCTAAGAAGCGCAGAGGGCGGGGCCATGTGGACCATGTCCACACATTCCCCAACCCTCTCCCTGCCACCTCCTCAGCCCTGGCTACCATCATGTTTGTTCGGTGGCAGGGCCAGATCCTGCCTGGGTGAGGACTCTCATCCCAGGCAGAATCAAAGCATGACGGTGCTCAGCACAGACACGTATGAAAATAAAACCTTATATTCAGTACCAAAGCTCAGCACTGTCACGTATGAAAACAAAACCTTATATTGAATACCAAAGCAGATGGATTTTGTTTCTGCTTTGTCCTACTACATACAACTTTCTTTCATTTTATTACTTTTATTTTCCATAATTGAAAACAAGTATTGTACATTATTCAAGGTTTTCATAAGTAAGAATGTGGTTCTTTTATGCATGGTTCACTTAGGAACTATATATTTTTAAAATCTAAGCTACTACACCACTTTGGTTAAAATCTGTCCTTTAGCTCTGCTTAAGAGATATGATTCTAAACCATGTTGAATTCATGATGATGATTAATGTCACCATCATAACACTCATCCCACACAAAGTCCACAAGAAGACTGATTTCCAGAACCAGCTCCAACAAGGTGATGCAATACCTTGTTGCTTTTAGATGGGAGCACGGTTTTAGACAAGTCAATATGCACCTTATTGCTACTCACACATTCCTTTAAGGCCACAAATTAAATACCTCAAGGTATCACACTCATCCTCATACCTTGATATCGAGGTATTTAATTTGCAGCCTTAAAGGAATGTGCGAGTGGCAATAAGGTGTGTATTGTCTTGTCTGAAACCATGGCATTTTTATGAGGCACGTGATTTCCCTGCACGAGGCATGCCGCTCATCTAAAAGCGGCCTTAGGCACTAGCTGTGTTCTTAAAAAAGCAAGAACCTATAGACAGTGGAGATCACTTAGCTAGTATGAAGCCTTTGAGAACACAATTGTTGTTAGCCCAAAATATAGGAACAGATAGCAGTAAATTGCAATGTCTATTGAAGCAGAAGGAAAGAAAGGTAGCTGTCTGCTGGAATTGGCTTAAGTGAGCTCTTTGAAAATGTCAGAAGATGGTGGTGTACAGTGTACATCAAGGTTAAAAGGTTCTTACTTCAAAGTAAACTAGATTTAGTCCCCAGTAGTAGAAATCCTTTACTGTCATTTATGGACATCCTAGTTTTATTACCTACAGGAATCAAACTGAACTGAAAAATGTAGAATGGCTCAGGTGAAGTAATACAGGTATTGTACTTTAGCAAAGTGGTGTAGCTCGGTTTAATAGGGCCCTGGGGAAAGTCAAATTACTGGGTCCCATACCAACTGGACTGGGGAAAGAGGGATGCAAGGCATAGGGAAGGGGCTCCAGAGCAGGGAGAGGCTGGGGCCTGGTGTGGGCAGCAACGTATTGTGGGGGGGGAGGGACTGAAACGGTGGGGAGAAGGGAGGAGGAGCACTGGAACACGGGGGAAAGGTATGGCATGGGGGCAGGAAGGAGACTAAGCATTAGAGGATGTGCCCCAAGAATCTGGAGCTGGATCCTCTCCAGGCCCTTCCCCATACTCACAGGAACTGGGACTAGCTGCGGACAGGTATGACAATGGTTCTTGACTCACTGGGGAAAGCACAGCAGCTCTGGCAGAGATAAAACAGGGCTTTTTGATATCCAGATGGAGCTGTCCTTGCTTTCCCCTCCCTCCCTCCCTCCCTCCAAGCCTGGGCTTAGCAGTGGCCCATTTGCCCCACCTGTAACTGTGCCCCTGCCCTAGCAGGTTTCAGAACATTTAATAAGTGATAAATTAAATTAAATTTAAATTAATTTGTTGTTTGTTTTAAAAAAAACAAAAACACACACAACAAAATATCAAACTGTAAGACATTAGAGTTCTTTTACATTACACTAATTAAATGGCAGAATATGAGCATTTGGGAAGGTTGGGGTTTTTTTTTTCCCCCTCCCAGCTGCAAGATGCATCAAAGGATAGTAATGAGAAAGAGAAGGCAAGTGACAGTAGTTAAGCTGAACCTTTGGTTGGACCAATGTCTGGAAGTGAATGTACAAATTTTCAAAATGTACAGCACCCTCTTCAAGAAGGAATGAAAGATTTGAGCTAAATACAAATATATGCTCACCCACCAAACTAGTCAAATGAAATCTTAATTACTTTGGGTGCTTTTACACAGATCGCACCCACATCTCTGCTCTGCCTCAGATCTGGGCAGGCTGTCCATTTATAGGTGGCCCCCACCAGATGTGCAGGCAGAGCAGAGGTGGAGCAGGCACTGCCTGCTCTGCCAGAGCCCTGCTTGCGGTGGTCCAGAACATCCCGGAGCACCGCCAGCAGAACAGGCCACCCAAATTAAGGGCACTGGCCAGAGGCGGAGCTGCAGTTCATCTACTCTGTGGATGGCTGCTGCAGCTCTGCTCCCAGCCCTGGGTTGCCCCAGGCAATAGCATAGAGCTGAGGTTGGCAGCCTAGAATGGTGACCAATCCACCTGCAGCTCTAGAGTGTGGGGGAAGGGGGCAGACTGCTCCAGCAGACCGTGGACTGAGGTAGCACCGGGTCCATTTAAAATGGACCCAGGGGGGCTGCAATCAGGCAGACACAAGGGTGCAGCCCTGGAGCAGGCCTGTTGCCAAGCACCCCCCATGTCTGTCTAAATACATGCTTTGTCTCCTGTCTTTCTCGTGTTTGGCATCAGCATAGAAACTACACTGCAAAACAAAGAGAATCCATTCACATTCCCTAGTTAAAGCTACATGTACAGAAACCAAAATCATGACTCAAATTGGGTTGAAGACTGTAGATAATATATAATCTTTCTCCTATACACCTTGCTCTCCCCCTGACCTATTCTCCTTTCTTATTTCTTATTTCAACCAGCAGAGAGAGAGATGACATAGCTCTGTATACTCTCTACCAACTCCATTCATACTCTGGGAACATGTGCAAAAAGATAATGATGTCAAAAGACAATAATGTCAAGCAATGAACATGGATTGGAATTTCATCAATAGCTCTGTCTGGATTACAATGACCAGAAGGTCATTCAATCAGAATGAAATCAAAGGGCAAACATACATTAGGGGGGAACCCCTGTTTGGATATTTGTCAGCCAGAACTATATTTGGTAGAGAATGTCATTATCCATTGAGGTCTACAATATATTAAGTGTTGATCATGAGAGTAGCATTTTCCAGAGTGAAGGAGGTAAACCATGCCAGTTGTTTGACTCATGTAACACAGTGTAACTCTATTAATGTCAATGAAGGCATGCCAATTTATGCCATCTGATGGTTTGGCACTTTATGTTATTAAAATGCACAAACTGTAGAACTGCCAGCTTAACCTTCCCTGGCTGATCTCCTTTCATGAGGTGGACCAGAAAGAGAGATGGGCAGTAACGATTGCTCAAATCATAAAGTATTTTTCAAATTAGGATCACCTTTTAGAATTTTAGCAAGAACCAAGCTGGAAGACGGTGCAGCTTTTGCAATACAAGAAATAATTGCATTTTTTTACTACAGCTTTAAATAATTGCAATAGGATCAGATGATCTATTAACACCTAGATAGATAGATTAGATTAGACAATAGAACTTCTGGATGGACATGCTCCTCTACTTGCACTACTACATCATGCTATTTAGTATTTGCAATGTTACTAATTTTGGCCCCTTCCTAACATAGGAACTTTGATTGGACACACACATGCTCACCCATTTTAAAAAAAAAAGGAAAATATTACTGTAATTAATTTTTGGTGTTCATTTAAACATATTATCTATCTCCAGGAACCAGGGGCTACATACATTGAAGACCCTGTGGGCCAATATGTTACACAAGCTGATATTTGTAGTTTATTTATGGTCCCTTGTGAGGAGAGTCAATGTGCTGGGGCCTTTAAGGCCAGCCCTGCCCATCACACCCAGAGGAGTATAAAGCTGAGGCAGCCCAAGTCTAAGGCAGCTGGTGCCTGGTTGCAGGAGTGCACAAACTAGGGCTGAGACGACAGCAAGTGTTCCTGTTGCAAAGGGAAATAGTGACCTTTGGGAAGTGCCTGCATGTGTCTCTCAGTACTTTGGCAGTTTCTGGTAATTCCACACTTCTGCCATTTTAAAAATCACTTTCTAAGTCTTTTTCTTCACTTTTGTTACTTTCCAGGACTTTTGTCACTTTCTGGGACTTTTTAGTCACTTTCTGGGAATTTTACGACAGTTTTACAGCACTTTTGACGATTTCCAGCACTTCCCTAATTTTTAGCCGGCAAGCTTTCATCTCCACAGCCCCTGGGGTGCATGGAGGGCACACATGGGGCTTGGAACTGGCAGCCCTGGTCAAAACCAAAAATATTGGGAAATGACCAAAATAACGGGAAAGCCGGTAAACTTCTGTGTCATGCAAATCTCTGCCAATGCCCTGCTTCCAACGGAAGCAGCACTCCCTGAGGCTGCATTCACACCATCAGTGGCATGGCAGTGGTGACTCCCGCAAGGCAAAGACGAAATGGAGGAAGGAGATGGATGATGAAAGTACTGCCTGTGTGAACGGGGATTCTGCTATGACTTCACTTGCGAATTACAGGGCTGGATTTTGAGCCCTGTCATTTGTGAGTGAAGTCACAGCAAAACCCCATTTGCACCAACAGTACTTCCATCATCTGGCTCCTCCCCCTGTCGCATCTTTGCCTCACGGAAGTCATCGCTGCCACGCCGTTGAAGGTGTGAATGTGGCCTGAAATCTTTAATTGCTGGTCCAGCACAGATGTCTGGGCAGGGACTCCCACAGTGCACTCTCCAAGGTCCTGATGTTCAGAAGCCTGAGGCAGAAGAGCAGCAACCAAGCCAGGAGGCATGAGAGAAGCTCAGTAACAGGAGCCCAGGACAAGAGATCCCTGCAGGCCAGTAAGCCAGGCCAACGTTAATTGGAGACAGAAGGGAACAAGGAATTGTAATGGGCTGAATCCGTTTGCTCTGCGGAATGGAATAAAATGATGTTATACGACAAAGCTGCCTGTTGTTGCTTTGGGGAAAAGGATAGAGTAAATGATGGGACAATGGGCCCTAATCCATAAGGAAGTGGTAACCCAGGCAGGCCACCCATCACAGTTCCATGTGACGTGGCCCCACTTTTGAATTGCCCTGAACCTTCTATGAGCCAGGGCTCCCTGCATTTAAAGCTTTGTGCACCTGTATATTATGCCAGTGCTTCTCACCCTCATGTCATTTCAAGCTTATTCATGGACCTGATGTAATAGGGAGACCCTATGGTACACACACAGGGCTCTGTACAGCTGCACAGTCTCCATTTGCCTGAATCTGGCCCTGTAAAATTACTTACCAAACTCTTGTTCTCTACTGTCACATTAGAAGTATTATCAGGAGGAGCCTGTTGGTAGGGATGTGCAAACAGAACCAAGTTCGGAAATTCAGTTCAGTTTGAAAACCGAGTTTGGTTCGAAAGTTCGGTTTGGTCGACCGAACTATTCGAGTTCGGTCGAACTCCGAACTTCCGAACCGTGTTTGCCCATCCCTACCTGTTGGGGGATAGCCTGGGTGCAGTGAAGAACAAGTTCTCTTATCCTTCTCTGTCTGTTCAGCAAGGGCACCTCTATATAGAGATACAGATAGCGTCATCTTTTCTGGGTAGAGTGGGCAGCTATTTTTCATGTTGCTGTCTTAATCACAGCCTGTAATGTCACACCACCTATTCTCCCATTGTTGTTCTTTGTGTCATTATTCTGTTATGTTTTCTAGCAGCTTTTTTTTATATATAAGGAGCCTTAGCTTGGGTGACTGAGTGAATACATCAAACAGATAAAGTCATGGATAGTTTTTCAGGATGCACGATCCTCACCTTGCTTTTCTCTGTAAGAACACAGGCTGTCTGGATACCAGCCACAGGGAGCTATGTCTCCCCACACTCCTCTCCATCTTTCACCAGATCCTATCAAAACAGACTTGTCACTGCAATGTGTCATTCATTTTTGTATGCCCATATCTTGGTCAAGTCTCCTTTCCCTAGGCCACTGTTATAAGCTATATCTGCTGTGGCCTTGAGGGGAAAAAGAAAAAAAATCTCTCAAATGGAATAAAAGAGAGAGCACCACAAAGGAACCAGTTAATGCTCAAAGCTATTTATGCCCCTCCCCTACTTCCTTCCCACAGGCAGATATGCTGGTTCTGAAAAATAAACAAAACTAACAGAGATGGGCACGGAGCGACTGGTACTCTGATTACTGCTATGCCTAGTACTACTAAGGTACTGTCCAGAAAAATGATTGCCTAAAGGGGGGCAGGAGCATCATCACTGGTTACCAGTCTGCAAATGCCAATGATATGACTGGACAATGCATGAACGTCCCCCTCTGCCTCTTTCTTCATCAGGCACATTGAAGAACTCCTTGCAGGCAGCCATGCTGAGCATAAAAAGTTCTGAATTGGAATACTCTCAGGGTGTTTTTAGATGAGTGGGGGAATCTAGCATATTGACAAATCCACTCTTAAAAAAGTTGCACGGGGAGGGTTTAAACGCACCGGAAGTCACCAGCTGCCATTGAAAACAGACTTCCAGTGCGTGTAAATGCTCCCCATGCAACTTTTTAAAGAGCAGATTTATCAATATGCTAGATTCCCCAGCTCGTCTAAAAACACCCTCTGTGGAAAAAATGTCCTGAATCCACATCAACCAGGCAAGAGCTGAGAATAAGGGTAAAGCCTTATTTATTTATTTATTTATTTATTTCCCTTTAGATTTTTTGGCCACCCCCTCCTGCTGCAGCAGTTCAGGGCGGCTCACAACATGCTTAAACCAATATAAAATTACAAATTCATAATAGTGATAAAACATTATAAAATTAAACAATCAAAAAATAATAAATAACCCCAAGCAGAGAAAAAAACCCTACCTCCCAACCCCCCTTCTCTCGCCAAAAGCCTGGCAGAACAGCCAGGTCTTGCACTGCCTTTGGAAAGGGGAGATCTGGGGCCAGGCAGACCGCCATCAGGCGGGAGTTCCACAGCTGTGGTGCAGCCACCAAGAACACCCCCTCATTGTCACTACCCAAGATACCCAGAGGACTCTGAGGGAGGCATTTCCGGCCAACCGCAGGGGCTGATCCACGGCCCCGGGGGTGAGGTGGTCCTTCATACAAGTGGGACCCAGGTCATTTAGGGCTTTATAAGTCAAAACCAACACCTTGAATCAGGCCCATAAACCTATAGGCAGCCAGTACAAATAACGAAGCACTGGTACAATATGTTCATGGCAATGCATCCCCAAAAGGAGATGGGCTGCCGTGTTAAAAGACGTTATCCCACATTAGGCCACATTACCCCACATTAGCCCATGAGGCAGCAGCTGACCATTTGTCAGCGGTCACTTGATGTTCACCTACTTCTGCCTCAAGTAGGCACCTGGCATTTATGCAATGCATTGGATGGAGATGAAGAAGGCCAACCTCCTTTCTAGCAGACCCATGCAGTCATACTGCAAAGTAAGGTCTGAGGATCAGGCCCATTGTAGCATGCTTACCTCAGCAGCCAAACACCTGCTTGGGGGGTGGGGGGCAAAGAAGTGCACTCATCCCAGTGGCAGAACAGCTGATCATGAGAGCCCTGGAGGAGGCCGCTCAGCTTGGTAGGCAAACAGCTGATTGGGGGGGGGGGGGACAGAGAAGCATGCTCACCCTGGCAGCAAGCAGTTATTTGACAGTCAGGGTGAGTGCACTACTCCATCCCCCCATTCCATTGGCGGTGAAAGTGAGCACACTCTCCCGTCGCAATAAGCTGTTTGACAGCAACTCCTCTGGGGTTTAATCATTTGGACAGCCCTCCCCGTCAGCCCAAAGTGTGGTGCCTGTGGTGGCCTTCTAGGGATGGGCAAACAAAACACCATTTGGATGTTCTAACGTTAGGCCGTTCGGTTTGAAATCCGAGTTCAGGTTCAGCTGTTCGGTTTGGCAGAGTTCGGTTCAGCCGAACTTGGTCAAACATTCAAAAAAGTGCTATTGGTACCGAAACCGAATTTTTTTCGGTATTGGTATTTTTAGTCCTGAAACCACCTCTTGTGTCCACCCCTGGTGCCAGGAAGTCTGTTCCTTAGCTGCCTCCACCTTCCAGTCACATTTTTCCCACCCAAAGTCACATTTTTCCTGCCCCCGAACTCATCCGAACTTTTCCAAACTGTTCAGAAGTTTGAGCGTTCAGTTCAGAAGTTTGGTTCGGTCATCCGAACAGGCCGAGTTCGAGCCGAACTCCGAACTTCCAAACCGCGTTCACCCATCCCTATGGCCTTCCCTGAGGCAGGCAGGCAATCTGTCTTATGTGGCTTTACCCTAAGAGAACAGCTTAGAAAAATGGAGGACATTGTGCATGCTGAATTTCAGAAAGATTAGATAAAGGGATCCGATTTTATAAGCAGCTGACATTTGTTATTTTACAAAGTTCTGGGTACACATTCCTGAATGTAAAAACTTTGTCTCCCATCTGATTTAGATGAAGCTTAGAAAGATTATATTCCTTCCCATGGGTACTATATCTGCTAAATTTAATAAGTATTGCATAAAGGGTCCTGATGTTATAAGCAATTTACTTGTAAATGCATTTCTGACTGTAATGTCTTTGTTTTCTAGTATGCTTTTACATGAAATTTGGTAGGATTACATATTGGATCTTCAGGATTATTCTGCCAAATATAAGAAAGATCTGATAAAGGAACCCAAAGTCATAAGCCTACACATGATTTGAAGTGTATGAGCCTATGCGAGGGATTAACTTTGTCACTGTGGTAAAAGTTGTGCTTGTGATGCCAATTGGTCAGCAGAAATGCCATCCATCTATCATTCTCTCCTGTGACCACCTCAACCCCTCTCCCTCACTTATTACTGAGAAGTTGCAAGCATCTGCTTAGGAAAGAGTCAATAAGGGATTCTCTAATGTCCTCTGTCAGAGTGCTGCAAGATGTGATTGTGATGACAATTGGCCAGTCTGGATTTGTTAACCATGTCTTCTGATTTCTGGGATGCTTCCCCCTGCCCTTTGACTTGCTGCCTGAAGTCACAGTTATGTCCCTTCTATGCCTGCCCTAGAACCATAGGGGTGTGCATGTCATTTTCATTATATCAATAATGATTGCAATAATGAAAATGACAAAAAATACTAACAAAATCAATAATGATAATGAAAGTTGTTATTGATTTTGTTATTGCCTAGCAGCTTGACAGGTGTTTTGGGGAGGGAAATGTGGCAAGGGGAGGAGGGAACAGATATCTCAGAGCCAGAAACAGTCATGAACTCTTGAACTGGGCCTGTGACAGTAGGAGAAGGTCCTGATGGATGTAATCACTGACCAATGAGCAACAGAAGCAGGTCCCAGGCAGTTGAATGGCACCCTGTGATTGCTCAATGCCTCCTGCCTCCCAGAACCAATCACAGGAGCTCTTGGGGAGGGCACTGCGACCCGTTATACTGCACTGCTGGGCTGCTTGATTCTGGTTCTGTGTTAGCTATTGCTCTGCCATGGTGAATTTGCAGAATCAGCTGGCTCTTGCACTAAAAATCCTTCCATATATATCCCTATCACCTTATCTTTCCAATCCTTACCCTTACATTTTACCTTTTTCCTTCACCTGCCTTTCATCCCCTGTACACACACATTAGATAGATAGATAGATAGATAGATAGATAGATAGATAGATAGATAGAGTTGTAGGAGTTAGCTTAGTGATAGAGATAGCGTTAGTGATTTAGTTTTAGATAGAGGTAGTATAGGAGAGAGAGAGAGAGAGTAGTTATACCTCTGAGTTTTCCTTTTCCCTTCCCCTGTCTGTCTCTCCCAGTTTATATATTATATAGATATTAGTTGTATATATATATATATATATATATATATATATATATATATAGATTAGATATTTAGATACTAGGCTGTTTTATTATATATATTAGGATTAGAGGATAGGAATATTTTGTATTATACATAAGTTAGGTTTAGCTTAGATTCTGTGTGTGTATATACATATAATATATATAAATAAATACATATAAATAATATATAAAAATAAAACTAGATATTGTGTGTATACTAATAACGATATCAAAAACAAAATTTAAATTTGAAATTGGTACTAATACCAATAACAAAAACAACATTTAGTTTTTTACAAATTTGAAAATGACACATTTTAATAATGAAAACTATAACAAAAAATGACATGGGGCCCTGGTGCACACCCCTACCATCCAGGATTGGTCCTGGAAATCCTGAAACATGCAGTAAGAGAGGCAACCACATCTCTGTCCCAGCCAGGGTGTCTTTGAAATTTCAAGCCAAATGGCCAGAGGATATATCTGTCATCTCTGCTGTTTGGGACAGGCTACAGTCTGGGCAGGTACCCCAGCTACATTGAGGTGTCTGTCAATTTGCAGAGAATGCCCCATGAGGGGGCAGGAGGATGTTGGGCAGCATCCCATGTGTGGGGATTGGATTTCTGTACCTATCTGAACTCTTGCAATAAGCTCTAGCACACATGCACAAAAAGTCTGCCAGCAAAGTCTGAGAAAATGCTCTGACCAAAGCCAGAACTAACCACAGACAAAGAGCAGGCCCAAAGAAAAGCAGATTTTGGCCATTTTTACAGGGAGCCCCACCCCCACCCCCCACGCCGCTCGGTGTTCAGGCGGGGGGGAGGCGGGGGGCAATCTGTATAAACGATCGCCAGTAGGTGGGAGATGGGTGGTGTCAGGTGTGCGCCCATATAAATGCCACAGGTGGTGGGTGTTTGTGCGTCTGTGCTCTTGCCGCACACCCACCAACACCTGCCACACACTGACCCACATCCACCTCCATCCACGGAGGCCTCCGACAGAATGGATAAAGCTCCGTGGGTGGAGATGGGTGTTGGTAGGTGTAGGTGGGTGGGTGTCCATGTAAGCAGGCACACACCCACCTACATCTGCTGTGCCAACACCCTCACCCCCAAGGTCTGTGTAAAAATGACCTATATTTACCCTCTATGCCTGCCTTGAAGCCATCACCGATTGGTCCTGTAAAGGGGGAAGCATGCAGTAATTGGACAGTGAATGTGTCTGTCAGTCTGTTGGGCTGCTTCCCCTCCCCTTCTACAGCCCTCTCCCCCTGCCATGCCTGTCTCTGAATGTGCTATTTACCTGAATAATAAAGCGTTCAAGAGGGAAACTTCAATTACTTATAAGATGTGGACCCTTTACCAAATCTTACTTCAGTTTGGCAGAGATGATCCCAGATGATACAATCCTTCCAAATTTCATGTAAAATGGATAATGTGGGAAATGTTACAACCAGTAATGCATTTACAAGTTAGTTGCTTATAACATAATATCCTTTTATCCAATCCTTCTGAAACTTAACAGCCTTAGTAATCTTAGGGAGAGGTATATTCTTGCCAAGTTTCATTCTAATCAGATGGGAGACACAGATGATACATCCAGGTATGTGTACACAGATTTTTGAAAAGTAAACAATTTCAACTGCTTATATAATCATATCCCTTTATTCAATCTCTCTGATATTTGTCACACAGAATGTCCTTCATTGGGAGTATAATACTGACAAGTTTCACAAAACTCAAATGTAAAACGAAAAGGTAAACCTGAAAAAGTGTTTTTCAGGTTTTTCCTATTAATTCAAAACACATTTTTGTTTTTGTTTTTTCATTATGTTCTTTTTCATTATTCAATAATGAAAATAAAATCCATATTACATTTTATGTTGTTATAATATATTAGAATAATGAAAACAAAATGCACACCTCCATTTTTCTGGCAAGCTAGTAAATAAATAATTTAGACCATCTACAAAACACCTGGGCACATCTTCAGGCAAGTGCACATGCCATTGCCATCTATATTCCACAGCTTTACCAGAGGTTATATTGGCACTATTAAGTGTTGTCTGGCAGGGAGATCCATTTGAGAGAGAGAGAGAATCCAAAGCAATAGTTCAAATAAGTTGCATTATTTCCACTACTGCTGCTTTTTATTTCCTCTCTCATCAGTCCTCATGCTTCAGGCTTAAGTTGATTGCCAGCTTGGCAAGAGAAAATTATTTCTCCATTGTATAGTACTACATAATTGTAGTATTTATAATAATCATATGAATTGTGGAGTTGCATGTTTTTTTGGAAATACCCAGCATTAGCCACTATCATAGACAGGAGAGAATACTTGGTAATATGATTTGTGAACTTGGTTTACCCAGTCTTATGTTATTTATAGCAGAGAACCTATAGAACAAGGAGATACCATCAATTTTTTTTTCCCCTGCTGTCCTCTTTCTGGTGATAATGAAAAAGCTTGCTAAAAGGTTGACAGTCTAGCAGCATACCATAGAGTCGCCCAAAATCTTCATATAAACAATGGTAGTTATATTTGTTCTTTTTTTTAAAAAATCACTATTTTAAAAACATTCTAGGATTAAATTTTTCAGCCATTTGAATTCTAACCAATTCCCAATATTTGTGATGTCTGTAATTTGGTAGTGATGGTATCTAAAAGAAGAGTTAAATAATGTTCAGTAGTTCTCAATAAACTAATAACACATTACATATTCTTGTAACTTAATTGTTCAATCATAAAATATGTCTTTAAAATGCATTGTATCAGTGAAAAAACATTTGAAACCTTTTTCAGTGGGAGTATAGTTAGTGCAAGGGAGGTGATAAAAAACATGTGAAACAAGTGAATCTTAGAACTATACATGTACTTGAAACAAAGGTATCCATAGGAAGGATTAAAACTAAGGGTGGAAACAGAAGTGACTATGCTGCTACAGAAACCTGAACTTGGATGGGACAAGAAGCCATGGCAGACACGGTCTGGACTGGGTCAGGCTGCTCACCACATGTTCCTATGGCTGGGCCACTGGGGATGGTGGGGAGACTCAGGAGCTCGCCAGCCTTGCCCTCATGCTGCGCCCAGCACCCCGCTATGATGGGAAGCCATGGTGGCCAATCACACTACACATGATATCCCACTGTGGCCTGCTGTGGCCTGGAGGCTAGCCCGGACTCTAACCAGGAGCTTATAAGGGGGTCGGAGCTAAGCTAGCCTCTGACATGGCCCAGAACAATCCCAGGCCAACATCTGGCACCCTCCCAAAATGTGCCAAAGTGGGCCACTGTCTCATTTGTTTTTACCTTAAAAGAGTCTTACCCAACAAACCTAGCTACATGTGGATTCCCCCATGCCTGATAGGGGTTCTGTTGCAACAGATGGTGTGTCGGAGGCAATATGGTGGCAGCCCCACCATGCACTTTACTTTGTCTCATCCCTGTCACCAGGGGTCATACAATTTAAAAAACAATTTAAAAACACTAGGAAGCCTAGATTAAATGTATTCCACAAATGAAAAAAGGTAACAAGAGGTCCAATAGTCTGCCTGTGTGGCTGAATTGTGAGGTGAAAGAGACTATTAGAGCCAAAAAGGCATTCTTTAAAAAATGGAAAGCTAGTCCCAATGAGGTAAATAGCGAAAGGAGCATAAGCATTGCCAAAGCAGATGTACTAGGTTAATTAGCCAGGCCAAGAGGGAATTTGAGGAGTGACTTGCTAAAGATGCCAAAACTAATAATAAAAAGTTTTTCAAGTACATCAGAAGCAAGAAACCTGCTAGAAAGTCAGCTGGGTCATGAGATGACCAGGGGGCAAGAGGGGTGCCCAGGGATGATAAGGATATTGCAGAGAAGCTGAATGAATTCTTTGCTTCAGTCTTCACTGCAGAGGACATAGGAGAGATACCCATATTAGACCTAGTCTTTGCAGGTGATGAATCGGAAAAACAGTCACAAACTAACATGACTCTGGAAGAAGTTCTAGAGCAAACTGACAAATTGAATATTAACAAATCTCCAAGACCTGTTGGTATTCACCCCCGAGTTCTGAAGGAACTCAAATATGAAATTGTAGACTTACTAATGGTAATTTGTAGTTTATTGCTGAAATCTGCCATGGTACCTGAGGTTTGGAAGGTAGCGAATGTTACACCAATCTTTAAAAAAGGGGCTCCAGAGGTGATCCTGGTAACTACAGACCGGTGACCATTGCATTGGTAATGGGCAAACTGATGGAAACAATTGTCAAGAACAGAATTACTGGGCATATTGATAAAAGTGGTATAATGGGGAAAAGTTAACATGGATTTAGCAAAGGGAAGTCATGCCTCAATAATCTAATGGATTTTTTTGAGGGAGTAAATAAGGTTGTGGATAAGGGTGAGACAGCTGATATAGTGTATCTGAATTTTCAGAGGGAATTTGATAAGTTCCTCATGAGAGACTCTGAGGACATTAAGTAGTCGTGGGATAAGATGTTGTGTCCTATCATGGATTGGTAACTGGTTAAAGGCTAGGAAACAAAGGGTAGGATTAAATGGTCAGTTTTCACAATGGAGAGAAGTAAATAGCGGAGTGGCACAGGACTCTGTACTGGGTCCAGTATTGTTTAATATCTTCATCAATTATCTGGAAAAAGGAGTAAAGAGTAAAGTGATCAAATTTGCAGATGACACAAAGATATTCAAGATAGTTAAAACATGAGCAGACTGTGAAGAACTGCAAGAGGATCTTGTGAGACTAGGTGATTGGGCATTTAAATGGCAGATGAAATTTAATGTGGACAAGTGCCAAGTGATTCACATACTAATCCAGTCTTTATGTACACAATGCTGGGTTCTAAATTAGGAGTAACCACTCAGGAAAAGGACCTGAGTGGTTACTCCAGGATCATTGTGGATGATACATTGAAATCTGAATTCTGAAAATACCCCTTAAAAGACATATATGGTTAGCTCAAACACTTTCGGTGAATGTATTCTAGAGTTGTTGCATATTTTACAGAGATGTCCTGTTTCAAAATGTGAAGTAATTATTAGAACTAAATTGGTATGAACAAATGAAAGAATATTTTTAAACAGACTAACAATGGGTATTTTCAGACGTTACGAGATCACAGTCAACCACAGTCAATTCCCTGTGGTGGTTGTGACCGCGTAACGTCTGATGGGGGAATGGATGTTCCCCCCCAGATGTTCACCACGGTCAATCGCGGCAGGGAATCACATTCACCACAGAATTGGCTGAACCGGCGGGGCTGGCGGTGATCGCATGGTGAAGGCGATTCCCCGCCACGATGAACTGAGCCATCACGTCTGGACGGCGGCCACAGCCCGGAATCCCCGCAGGAAATCCGGCCCGTGGTCAATTCGGGCGGGTGCTGTGGCCGCATTGGCCTCAGCGCCCGCCTGTCTCCCTGGAGGGCGGGCGCCAGGGGAGCATGGAGGGGTGGGGCCATGCGGCGCGGCCCTGCCCCTCCCCGATTCCCCACAGTGAGCCCCCAGCACATCTGTTAGGCCATGACGTGGTGGTCCCGGTGGGGGATCAACAGATTGGTTCCGTGACGGGGTCAATTGGCCCCATCACGTCTGAAAATACCGAATGCCTTCTTCTCTTCGTAGCTCTCTTGGATACTCTCTCACTTTTATTTCATTAGTGCTACTGTCTTTAGAGATTAAACCAATCAAGAAATGTTCAGAATTCAGAATGTGGAAAACTCCCAAAACTATTTTAAAAACCTTTTGTATGATCTTTTACACACCATAGATGAGGATAAAGGAACATTAAAGTATTCCCCTCCCCATCTACCCACCCTACAGGTAGCTTATATGCAAATGATGGGGATTATTAATGGGAATAAATGCAGAACTAACTCATGACACGATTACCCTCTACTCAAAATATAGTCTTCAGTCACTGGGTGCAGCCACACATTATCCCACTGTGGGAAATATTAATTTGTGATGCCCAATCCTGTCTGGGCATCCAGCCACATGTGGTCAGCTCCTCAGCCCACCCGAGGGTGTGGAGGGTCTGGTGATGGCCACAGCGGAGCTGAACAGATAGCCAGTCAACTCTCCCTGCTGGTCCAAAGTGAGGTTGAGCTTACCCCCCCTATGGATCACATGGGGGATCAGGCCTGCCCCCAGCCCAGTGTTTTTGTTAGCATACAAAACTAAACAAGTAAATGCCTACCCCATCAGTATTACCCTCGACAGCTGTAACAATGGAGTGACCAACTTGCAGACAGGTAGTTTTGGGTAATGTATGTTCCCCTGGCAAGGATCTAGGGGTTCATTGGAATCTCACGTCCACTAACTGTGCTTCTATTACACATTGCTCTTTTCCTTCTAACCTTCCAAGTATGAGCTGCTGCCTCATGCCTCCTACAGTAAGAAAAAGGTGATATAAGGCCACACTGTCCATTATAATCTACAAATCTACCAGAGCAGACCCAAGGTTTAGCTACCAGTCATATTGCTAATTGTACTACAGCATCCTAAGAAACAGCTCTATAACTATGGGAGCAACATGTGAAGTCTCTAGTAGCTGAATTAAAAAGAGGCTAGCATTTGGTCCTATAATTCAAATGGCGGAGAAAGGAAAAGGACAGCGTGAATGTCAGGGGTTCAAGTCTAGCTTATGTGAGGGGTTGTTAGATGTCTTTACTTTAATTTGCTCTTTTTTAAATGGAGTATAATATCCTGCATCTGGACAACTTGGATGACATGCACTTTGTCTGAATTTGACAGGTTTCTGGCTGTGGGAATATCATAAAACATGTCTAGAATAAACAAACGGGACATAAAGCATGTGTGGAGTAAAGAATGGTCTGGATGTGGGAAGTTATATTGTAAATGTTTGGGTATTTTCAATATTAGGCAATGATCTTTGCCTAAACTAACACATGAAAATGTATCAAAATATTTCAGTGTGGTGGGAAAAAAATAGAGGGAACATTGGCACCAATTCTGCAGATATTTATTCTTATGGGTAGAGGATTTGATGGAAATATTCATGTATGTGAATATGCAGTAATCATGTCTAAATGTTTAAAGAATCAAGACCATTCAGTCAAATGCAAAATGTAACCCCTTGAGCATCCACACCTTTGCAAATTTGGGAAGCAGAGAAGAACATATTAGCAGGCTCCTGAAGCCCCTACCTGTCTTCTCTGTGTATGGGCTAAGGATGGGCGAACGTGGTTCGGCAGTTCGGAGTTCGGCCCAAACTCGGCCTGTTTGGATGACCGAACTCAAACATGAACACGAACGCGAACATACCGAACAAACCGAACACCGAACAGCGAAATGGTCAAATAGTTCAGTCAGTTCAAATCTCATTCGGGTGAGTTCGGGTGGCAAAAAAAGGTTCACTGGAAGGTCAAACATGACAGGGAGGTGTCAGTCACTGAGGAACAGACTTCCAGGCACCAGGGGTGCCTTGCAAGAAACGAAACTAATTGTCTGCCTCCCCACTTCCCAACACCTTCTGAGCTAGTCACTGTTCCTGAACAGCAGGCATTGAGTAGGATTTTTAGATTGCTTTAAGTTTCATTTCAGTTTTGTAATGAAATGAAACTTAAACCATAAACTGAAACCTTGTGTTATGCACTGTACAGACTCATTGAG
>QEPC01012913.1:6432167-6453415 GCA_003113815.1 Sphenodon punctatus
AGTGATTTAGTTTTAGTGTTTGTAGGAGTAGGTCTGTGTACTTATTAGATAATCCATTTAGTTCATAGCATTTAGAATAGTTAATAGCAGTTAGATTTAGTGTAGATAGATATATATTATATTAGATTAAAAAAAAAAAAAAAACATATAAAAACCAAAAAACCAAATAAAAAACAAAAGAAAACCATATAAAACCCAATAAAAAACCAAAAAAACATATTAAAAACACAAAAACACCCATAGCAACATTCCCCGAACGGCCGAACTGAACAGCCAAATGGCCTAACCGAACGGCCTGTTCGGATGACCGAACCGAACAGCCGAACCCGAACTAGCCGAACTAGTCAAACTGCCGAACCGAACGGCAGAACCGAAAGCAGCTGAACTGAATGGACGAACCGAACGCAGCCGAACCAAACGGCCGAACCCAAATTGCTATCTGTTCGCCCATCCCTAGTATAGGCCTTATAGTAATAAGGTTTTAAAAACAGAAATGGGTACAAAAATAAAACCTTGAAATAAGAGACATAAATAGAATTGCTACATCTGTGTTGTATGCATGTAAACCATTCAAGTTGTTGTTAATGCACTATCAGATACCAAATATCCAATAGCCTCGTTTGTATTGCTTGAGCTCCAGAAGCTAAGAAAAGGCTCTGCCTTGTTAAGTTTGTCAGCAGAAACAAATCTGTCAGGAGAGCTGCTCACGCCCTGCCAGTGCTCAGAGTTGCATGCTCACTTCAGGAAAGAAGAGAAAAGCATTTTGCAATCCAAATGGGTTTCATTTCATTCTTCTTTGTGTTTTGTTTTAACTTTGCACCAGTTCTAAATGAAGAATCAAGTTTGGGTGTAAAGACACAAATCCTTCAACTTCACCAGTTGAGATTTTGACCTATTTAAAAACTTTGTTCTAATAGGTTTTTCTCCTATAAACATTATATTCCTTTCCAAGGCACAGCATTGTATACAGTATGTCAGCAGGTCTGTCTGGTTGAAGGAGACATTATGCTGTAGAATGCCAAACACTTTTTAATCCTGTGTATTGTGGATTGTTCAAAATCTATTTAATAAACCAAAAAATAGTGAAGAGCTACTGGGTTTGCAAGACACAGTTAATTTCATATGCTTCCTTTTCATGTTGATATTAAGAACAAAATGCCAACATTTCAGATAACTTTTGGAAGGCAAAAAATGCCATTAAAGGTGCCTATCTTCTATTAAATGTCAAAGGAAGTGAGGTGCAAAGGACCATTTTTTAAAACTTTGACAAAAAAATTATCTTTGAATTTTGCATTAATTAAGACAAATGAAATGAAAAGCAAAAGAAGTGACACTTATTCCCAGTGGGAAGAGGAAAGGCAAAAGAAAAGAAAAATCACACATGGCAAAACTGATCATGTAACTGTTGGAAGGTGTTCAGTGTTGGTGCAATAGAAAACCGGAATGGAATGGAATATGCACATGAACTGCAGGCAGTTTGAATCTGCCATCTACCAGTCAGTTTGTTCTCTTAATCTTGCAGGATTTACAGCTGCTGTAATTCTAGTGGTGCTATACATTATACATATTTTAAACAAATAAATAAACCACTGATAAGCTTGAGTAAAATGAGCGGTCTATGTGTGTGGAACACTTTTGGCTTCTCTGCTTCCTTTTGATTTTCAGAGGCAGAGAAAGCAACACAGGTAGAATTCTGCAGGCAAGAGTTGCATTTTAACTGTCGAATTGCAGGGAAAGAAGGGGTTTAGAAATGTTACTTCAAAGGACAGAAAATTAGTATGTTTCTTTTTGGCTGTTTGGACGTGGCCGATAATAGACATGCACTTTTGCAAAATGGGTGCATATGAATTCCATAAGCATTGTTAAATTTTAAAAAATGACTGCATTAAATAATATGACCTTGCTACCTTTTAGTAGCAGTCTTAGAGTGCAAACTTGTTTTAATTAGCAGTCAGCAAGCAGACTGTAACTTCACTGAAGGAGCATTGAAGAATCACTGCCTATTAACAACCCAGCGGTAAGTAAGCCAAGCACAAATACTTATAACCAAATAGTGTGCATTTCAGGAGTGGAGAGGATTAGCTATTGGGCACACAACACAGTGGAGGAAATTGCTTTATTCCCAGTACTGCTGTGTACCAGGAGGCAATCACTGTGCCTCAAGCCCATTAACAGCATTCAGAGTGTTGCTTCCCATAGAAGGGGTTATTGGCTAACCACTGGGTGACCAATTAAATGCTATGAATAAGTCCCAAACCAAACAGCATGGGGCCTGTTTGTGGCACAGTGGTATCATTACTAAAGTGAAAAACTTGATGAGAAAGGAACATATTTAATTATAGAACTATACAAATGGCTAATTAGGACCATAAAGTGAAATGAATGACTTTCCAGTGGATTTTTGAATGCTACTGATAACTGCTCAGCTTCTTTGGAAACCATGAAAGTGATCTACAACGCTACCCTGCATGTCATGGAAATGGATGGATCTTCATTACAGGAAACTTGCTTGACCTGATTGCTCAGGTAGCATGGGTTCTAAAGAGAATCCTTGATTCCTTTCACTGCAAGGGTTCCTTCACTTCAACCCCCTTGTCTGTCATGAGTTCTGCTTGCTTTCCCAGTCATTCTGATGGGTTTCAGATGGGCAAGCCAGTCCTGAAAGCGCTTTGCCTACACAAGCCCTGTTCACTTCAGTGTGTCTTGCAACAGTGAAGCACTTTGAAGATCAGATCCAGAAACATTTTCTGCAATAACAACTCCCTATCAGTTTGGAATGAAAGCGCAAAAGAGTTCCACTAATTTTATACACTCATGTTTAGCATTAGCTTTTAAAATCCCAAACTGGTTCAAAGTAACCCCATTATTTCCAGTTCCTATCCCCTCTCCCACCTCAGGATCATGCAGCCTCATTCATGCTCATATCTCTCTGAAGCACTGCACACAATGCAATTTCCTTGCATTGTGTAGAACAAAGCTTTCTTTAAATTACTAGCCCTACTTTCCAAAGTAGAAAGCAGGGCTCTGAGATTTTCTAATGAAAGGGGAACTTTGATTCCCTCCTTATACAAAGACTCAAAATGGAAGAATTAATTCTTAATCTTAGAAATAAGTGTAACTTATTTTAAAACAACAACAATAACAACACCTGATCCCTTTCTAGCCGTAAAGGCATTCAGAGGCTTAAAGAAGTTTAGAATCTGGGTATGAGTGCCTGTATGAGCGTTAGCGGAAGTCCCGGGTTGGAGTGGAACGTTGACAGTCTGGATGCTGCACCAGTGAGAGAGAACTTTTCTCTCCTTATCACCAATGACCATGCCCCCGCACCCAGAGACATGGAGCTAGGCAGTGAACCAGCTGCACATCCAAACCCACCACCCAGAATGGCACCCCAAAGGGGCCAATAGTTCTCTAGGTTTGGATCGCTGATGTTGCAGGGACCGTCTGCACCACTCCTTTGCTTGGTCTGAGCAATCGCAAGGGCTGCACAGCAGGCAACTGGTTCCAACAGTCAGCACAGCTGCAGCCGTGTGTGGGGAGGGACACCATTTAGCTTACTCAACCACGCCCACACATTTCCTCCCCGATTACACACATCCCCCATGCCCCCCCCAAAAAAAAATCTGGGGAGAAAGCATTACTACCGCTGGCTTATCCCCAGAACCTGGTTGTAGCATACTTGTGAACTGAACAATCTCCCTTCAGACCCTGGGAAACGGAACTCCTGTGTCCAAGCCATGGCTTTGCCAAACTGCAAAAAGGGCAATGAATCGATCAGCTCATCACTGCCGTGTAACACAGCACACAGAAGGGGCAAAAGCACTGTGCACAGGGCAGCGAATAGCTGACCAACTAGCCATTATCCAATCCCCCCCCTCCCACCCCCACCCCTCCAGCCCAGCAGAACAGCAACCCGGGCCAAGGGAGTTCTGGAAGTTGGAACTGTTAGGAGATCTGTAAACATGCATGCTACAGCAGCCTATCACCTGCTTGCATTCCCTGTCCATCTGCCGGGCCCTGCCCCCCACAGAGGTCTGATATGCCTGCAGCGGGATGCAGTGCAGTGGATCCAGGTGTATACTATCGATACCTCCTGCTGGCACATTCCCCTACAATGATGGAGTAGAACTGGATCACGGTCAATATGTGGTGGTTGACAGAGTGTCAATTATCAAAGCTGAGGGGGCTGGGAATCAATGGTCATTTTTAGACAAGACGTGTCCTCCATGGACCCGGGCGCCTGTCTGAAGGCAGTGTGGGTGGAGGCACATTCCCATGACTCATGTACTGCCCACCCATGCTCCCGCACGGAGCAACCCAGTTTTTTCCCCGTTGGTCCATGTGGGGGCATGAGGGAGCAGTGCGTGGGTACAGGTGCACACTGACTGCACACCCATCTCCCGCCATCTGAAGGCTCCACACTCACCTGAAGTGTGTCGTAGTGAACAAGGACCTGCCCTCCCAGGCAGGTCCATCTAAAAATGGCCTAGGTAGCCATTATGGATTCTGAGCCTAATTCTTCTCTCAGTGTTCTCAGCTTCCATCTCCTAGATCAGTGAGTCCTAAATGGAGTCAGAAGGTGCTTCCAAGATATAGTTCTGATAATCATAGAGACCATTGATATCCATGAGAGTTAGGAGCTCTCAATACCTCACACAACTGAACCCAGATTTATGAAAGAGCTCAAGTCCAGATTTTTAATGCTAGCGAACCAAAATTTTAAAATGAACTCAGCTGTCATTTAGTCAATACAGTTATGTCTGTTTTTGTTTGTTTGTTTGGGTTTCCTCCCCCCACCCCCCAAAGTCCTGAGCACCCAGAAGATCTTTCTGTCACCTGTGGGTAGATTTTTCAGAAAGGTGCTGCTGCAAAAAATTGTCCTGAACTATTTGAAAACCTGCCCCAAATGTTGGTGCTAAGCCCTATGGAAAATACAGCTCCATGTGTGGAAGCAGGTTGCAACTAAAGGTATTAGTGGCATAATCGAAACCTAAATTTGCTTCATAACAATGTCTAGCTACAGGTTCCATACATTTTGGCAGCTATGTGTCAAACATCATCTTCTGAAATCAAACAAAATGTTAACTTTTAAAGGAAGTGTCTGAAAGCTGTTTGGACATGGCAACGAAAAGGCAGTACCAGTACACCTATTTGACAAAAATTCCTTGCTGCTTTTAGTTTGGTCCAAAGCGGTATATGAATTCAAACATGATTCAGGATCAACTTAATGGAGCCATTCAGTATAACTGCTACCTGACCTACCTCCTTGATGTAACATCAAATCTCATGCACTTCCATCATTCTTTTTGGAATCAGAACATAGGCAACTCGTGAGGGGGAATAGTGGGCATGCCCCCCCCCATCTTCAGAAGCCCTATAGAATCCCTGCCCAGCTCCCACTACTGTACCCCCACCCCTAACCCTAACCCTAACCCCACTATCAACAGTTACCAGTAGTTGCCTATGGATCAGAATCAATAAAGAAGCTGTATATGACAGATGGGCCAGCTTTCATACCATGTCCCTCTTTTCCCCCCAACAAATATTGGCAGTAGATTTGTGAATATTAAGTTCCTGATATCTTTAGTTTGGTATTCGTCCTTAAAGCTTGCTTTCAAGGAAAAATGCTGTTTTGACATTGTCAGAACATTTTGAGATAAGAGTTTTATTGTATTTTATTTTTAAAATATTGTTTATTAAAACATTCAAATTGAGAAAAATGCTGACATTCACAGTTTCGTCATTCAGAGGTTCAGCATTTGACATCCAAAGTAGCATTATACTCTGGATATTATTGACATTTAAAAAATATATATTTTTATTAATATTAAAATATTTTTTTACATTTTAAAAAAACACAACCACCACCAAAACAAAAACAAAAAATGATTGCACAGTCACAAACATCACAACTCTTTGTTCTGTTTTACTGAACTGTTTGCTTTCAACCCACTCCCAGCTACCACCTTCCTGTAGCTACTGGAGCATTTGCTGTCTTGCCTAATGGCTAGAGGGAAACAAAGGGTGTTTTCAGACGTGACGTGGCGGCTTCGCCCCGTCCCGAAAACAACCCAGAGATTCCCTGCCGGGATCACCCAGGCATGGCAAACAGATATGCCGGGGATCCCAGCGGGGAATCAGGGAGGGGGCGGGGCTGCACAGTGCAACGTGCGGCTGCACGGCCCCGCCCCCTCCACGCTCCCTCGCCTCCCACCCTCTGGGGAGATGGGCGGGCGGCGAGGCCAATGCCGCCACAGCGTCTGGCCGAGTTCACCACGGCCCGGAATTCCGCTGGGGATTCCGGGTCGTGATAGCCGACCAGACGTTACTTTTTATTGATGCCCGCCTGGAATCACTTTCACCACACTTCTGCGGATTTTCCCGCCGGGAGCCCGGGAAGTGTGGTTGAAATTGACCCCATGTGGGTATTCAGTGTGGCGAACATCTGGCGGCCGCTGAACAGACGTGCAGGGCACAGTGACCACAGGTGGGTATTCACTGTGGTTCACTGTGATTTCGTCACGTCTGAAAATACCCAAAGTAGTTCGGATGATATTTATTTATTTATTTATTTATTTATTTAATTAACATAATTTATATCTTTTATTGGATCAACTGTTGTTGGAAATGTGCAAAAGCTGAATAAGAACCAATGCAGTGAGTCAAACAACCAAGCTAAGATGACAGAACTGAAATGCAGGCCAGGAGGTCAGAGCCACTAGGAAAGCCAAGGAGACAAGTCAGAGCACAATATCAGAATTTAAGCCAGAGGTCAAAGTCAATTGAATCAGTCCACAGCTGAGATCAGGGTCAGTACAAGGTCGGGACTGAAGGTCCGGCACAATTGGCAGGGCTCCAGGTGAGGCCCAAGGTAAAGAGGCAATGCAGACAAGGCTGGGAGAAAGGCATCAGAATAAAAAGGAGAGAAGGACGGGGAGTACCTGAAGTATGTGAGATCCTGGGACTACAAGAAAAATGTGTGCACATTGACCAATTTCTATCAGCACTTCCTGCTACCATCTTATAATGGCACTGGCAGTCTGGAGCCTATCAGGCAGTGAGCTAGGGCTCAGGAAGTTAATAAGGCTAGGCTGGCTGACTATAGGCTGGTATGGGAATTTTTGTTTGCTTTTACATTTTTCCATTGGCCAGTATCCATGTAAATGTTGAATAGCAGATTAATAGAAGAATTAAAGGAGAAACATTAAAAGGAGATTAATTTTTTTCAACAGTTTGCTTTATTAAAGTTAGCAATATGAATATATGAACACTCTTCTATATTGTTGTTTATCATGCTTTTCCTAAGCACCATGCTATATCACAAAACGAAAACTAAGATCAGTTGCTAAAACAAGCATTGTAATATTAAGATTTAGAAATCAAGAACACAAATTTCACAAACTTGTGGTTCTTAGACTGACACTAACTCAGCCACGTACAGTGTATTAGATCTTCTTTTAAATATTAATTTTTTTACACTTATAAGGAGAGCTGCCTTTGTGTTCCACATGAAAATGAGACTGTCTCAGCTTTTCTATGGAGGTGAAATACAAGGAAAACGACCAAAAGACCTAGTTTTGTAATTGACTCCACAGTGAAAACATGTTGTTGAGTTTTTTGGGGGTTTTTTTGTTAACCAACAACAACAACAACAACAACTCTTGACGCTACCCTATTTTCTCTGTTTATCTCCTGGAAATAAAATAGTTCACTGGATAGGAGGTAAAATGAAATGTCCTGACTTTGATTTCTTTTCATCCTCTTCTCAAAGTGCTTTATATTGTAATAAAATCAGGAATTCCTAATGCTGGCCTATATTCTTGGCTATAAATAAAACACCATTTTATGTGACCAGAAACTCCACAAAGCTCCCTTCTGCAACGTTTCTCCCAGATCACTCCCCTTAGGGAAGCAAGATTTGTCTCCTCGCCCCGACATACAAACCTATGGGACAAATTGGGTTCAGAACCCCCAGAAGATGCCTAGAGAGGACAATCTTTCCGTGCTTCTGTAACCATCTCCAAGACAGCTAGAATTGCCACTTTTTTGCTGTTTGACCTCAGACTCCAATTTTGACTTATGGGAGTCGTGGGGTAAAACCACAAGAGGTAGCAACCCTACCCAGCTGTGTTACTAAGCCCTTGTTCCCTTCCCGTTGAACTTCCCCTGGGGTTCCAGAGCACAAAGGGAGTGAGCACGATACTAATTAATTTTGCTTCATTCAATATTGCATTTTGAATGGAAGCTCTGAATAGTTGATTCAGGAAGAATGCCTAATAAGAATGTGTTCTTCTAGCCCAGCTGATTCTGTTAATGCAGATTATCATCCCCAAGCAGGGGCTTTCATTTGATATTTGAACTGAAGAACTACTCTGCTCTTCAATGTCCCCAGGTTGGGGATCAATTGGATTTTCATCATTTTTGTCCTCAGGGTGAAAAGGGACAATCTAGGTCCATTTCTATAATTCATTACAGAGTCCCATGTATAGAAAATCCATTCTGTCCTCCTCCACAAATCCAGAATCACTCTATAGAACATAGAGCAGGAGCACAGCAGATCAACCAGAAAAAATAAAAATATGCATCCACAAATTCAGCAGTGGGACTTCTGTTTTCATGCAGGTGAAAAACTAGATGTCTGTTTTGGAGTAAAATACTCTTTTCCCTTTTTTTCTTTTAAAAAATCTACAACCTGCACTGCTGCAAAAACTTGATGTCTGCCTCCACTTAAAGCTCTGCAATCTTGTTAAAGGACTGATGACAGGCATGAAGTTACTAAATGCTCAAAGTGTACTGTGAGCAGCCGTCAACAAAAGGAGCCTTGAATTAAATCCCTGCCCCTAGACTTGTGCCTGATCTCACAGTCCTTACTTAGGAAGCTTTCCTGCTCTACTTTACACTCGTCCCTTTTGGCGAACATCTTAGAAGAGGGGGAGGGAGAAGGAGCTTGCTTGCTGCCAGCAGCTTTATCTCTCTCCCTATTGTTTTAATAAGCTCCTTCCCGTTATGTCATCGAGCCTTCATAAATATCAGAATTACAGTCATTTATTAGCAGCCAAATAGCTGACTCTGTGCTTCTGTATGGTTTGCATGACACCTGGAACATTTGAAATACGATAATTGATAACAAAAGGGGTACTTGCCTAGTCGTCTGTTCAAAGAAACATCAAAGAGCAGCATTAGGGGATACACTGGGAACATGATGGTTTGCATCGTTTTACTTTTGAGATGCTAATTTCTGGAAACAGTCACTGAAAAATTTAATTTCTCATATTCCAAACCTTTTTTGTTTTTCACCATTCTTATAGAGATGATTTTTTAATTTTGATTCCTTTCAAATGACTATAGGCCGTAATCTGGCACTTTTACTCCAGCTGAGTAGTTCTTTGCTTTGCTGGCAATTGATGGTATCTGAGTTACTCGTGGCACTAACTGCTCATTATGGCAGCATCATCTATATTAGTAGTGGATGATGATATGAATAACAGTGCACTATTTCATCAAGTAAGTTGCTTTAAAAGGTGATGATGCATCTATTACAGGCAGCTCAGGTGTTCAGTATGTATGTAATGCTGATAAACTCTGTGGTGTTGGAGAAAATGGAAGTGTGTGTTTTGAGTAGCTCACCAAGCTTAAACTGCTCCCATAGCTCACTTTATAAAGGAAGAGCTAGCCATATGAGAACAGGTGTACAGTATATGGTTCAAATCCCAACCCTCCATCTGTCAGCTTGAATATTAAGACATTGGTAATGCTAGGTCAATGGGGCCATTTTGTACCATAATTAACCTCAAAGGAACATAAAAGAGAAGATATGATTATCCAATTTATTTATTTTTTAAATGTCTTCAGAGATTTAGTTTTACCCACTGCATACCTTTCCAATATCTGCTTTGGGGTTTGTAAATCAAAAGCTGTTTTTGTTTAGTCTACTGTGTATTTTTGACTTCTGTTTAAGGCTGGGGACCTAGAGAGATGACAGCTGTTCTGACTTAGAGCTTGTTCCTGTGCTGCTCATTCAAGCAAACCTCCCTCATTTCAATGGATGTCTTTGTCAGATTGACAAGACTTGAATTCCAGCAACTTTGGGCATGGCAAAATTGAAATATAATTTTCTGAAAATTCAGATTTTTAAAATGCATGAAAACTTAATAAAATAAAAATCACATTTGGAAACAAATTTCAGAATCTAAAGTAAAGGGGCCCCCACTAAACGCCTTGTGCAGAGCGCGGGAAGGTTTGTGCCCTTCCCATCAGGGTAATCAGGCACCCCAGGATGTAGGCGAGATGCTGCCTCAGGAGCTGGTCGGGTGGGGGAGACTCTTTTGCGGGCTGCAACTGATTTAAGTGTTGCAGTCTGCAAAAGGGATGCAAGAAACAGCGTGAGAATGCGTCCTCGGGATTGGCCCAGGCAGGCCACGTGATGTGGAGAGGCGCCGAGTGGTAGCATTCAGCCGCTCTCAGAGCCAGAAGAGCGTGTTCCAGAGCACGGCTGAGGAGGGCCTTGGTGAGGGAGCAGGGCTGCAGGGGGGAGTAGCAAGCAGCAAGCAGGCGGCAGGAACCATACTAAAGGGAGTAGTGGGGCTTGCCAGTCGGGAGTTTGGGGAGTGAATTGAGGTGCCAGGGGATCAGAGCCTCCCCCCCCCCCGCCTCCCTGCAATTTCTTTGTTACTGAGGGGACGGATTAAGTAGGCGAAGCGGCGGCGTGGGAGGCGGGAATAGGAAAACCCCCCTTCTTGTTGTACATAAGGGTTTTGGTGGGGCGGTAAGGCTGGAGAGTCCCCCACCCCCCGGTTAGGTAATACATCAGCGCCTTTGGTGGGGTGTCAGAATTGAGGACACACACACCCCACTTTCGTGTAGCGCGTCAGGCCTTGGTGGGGTGAGAGGATGGGGGAACCCTCCTCCCTTAATTGTAGTGCTTGGCCGGGCGGCAGGGTTGAGGACCCCTTCCCACCCTTTCGCGGCATTATGGGCAGAGTAAAGAAGGGTCAAGTGGCTGGAAGGCCTCAGGGAAAGAGGGGGCAGCGAAAGGGTTTTTTGCAGCCCCCCCCCCTCAGCTGCAGGGATCTATGTTGGGGACACAGCTTGGGCCTGTTGTTCCACCTGCGTGGCGGGGCCTAGTGGGGGGGCAGCACAGGCCATTCACATGCAGCCAGTCGAGCCTGGCCCTGCTGTGGTGCCATCTCCTCCTGTGAGAGAGTTTGAGTCAGTCCCCATAGGTGGTGCCAGGGGGGTGTTGTGCGCTCCAGTGGTGCAGCAGTCCTCTGCTTCCTGGCTCCAGCAGGGACAGAGCCAGGCCTTTTTGCAGGATATGGAGACACAGATGGCAGGGTGGGACAATGTGATGACTCGCCTTGAGGCGTCGGGGATTTCGGATGCAGGAAGGGGTGGCAGTCAGGCATTTGAAAGACAGGGTCGAATTTTACAAGATCTTCCTTCGCAGTCTCGCGAATTGGAGAGGCAGGAGCTCGGAGGGCCGGCAGTCGAGGCTCTTGCAGAGAAGGTTGATCGGATGGGGTGCCAGATCACGAGATTTGCTCAGCTGCTGGAGGGAGGTGCTGGACCTCGGCCCAGCATGGTACCGACAGCTAGGCCAGGGGGGCATCAGTCTGTCATTGCTGCGGCTGCATCAGGGGCCTGTGTGGCTGAGTTGGTCCCACCTCTTGCAGGCACTCAGGGATCAGAGCAGGGTGTGGAAGGAGGTTGCCAGAGTGGGCAACAAGGGGTGATGCCATTCGTTGGCGATAATGCTGGGGGGACAGGCGGGGGAACTGTTGAACCCCCCAGGGAGGCAATGGTGGGGGCCAACACCTCGGAATCCAGGCATAGCTGGATGGGGGCAGGCAAGGTAACGTTGCGGGTGTTGCAATCCTTGTTGGGAAAGTTGAATTTTGCCTGCCGGGTGGTAGCATCTGGAAGAGCATTTTTGTCCCGCCTTTACGCCGAAATGTCCCGGGTTACCTTGCCGCACCACCATATCAGGGTTACCAGGTACATGAGGGAGACTTCAGGAGTTTGGTTCGAATTCCTGAAGAACCACAATGGGGTCAGCATGTGGCGAGAGGTAGTTTTCCTGGAGTCTGAGTTCAGGTGTACTCTGACGTGGCGGCTGCGGCTGGACTTGGAATTTATTTCCAAGGGATGTGGTGTTCTGAGTGGTGGCCAGCCCACTGGGGTGTTGTGGGGATGTTAAGGGACTTAATGTTTTTGGAACTGTTTCCAATAGTTGTGACAGTTTATTTGTGGGTTGAGCATTTCAGGAATAAGAAAGTGCTATTCTGGTGTGATAACCTAGCAGTGGTGCACATTGTGAATGGTTTGTCATCAAAATCTGAGAGGGTGATGCGCTTGGTGAGATTTTTCATTTTGTGGTGCTTGAAGCACAACATAGCTTTTTGTGCTAAGCACGTGCCAGGGGTGGCCAACAAGATTGCTGATGCCCTTTCTCGTTTCCAGATCCAATGTTTTTGGGAACTTGCTTCACTGTCCAGGAAGAAGCAGGAATCCATTCCTTGAGAGCTCTGGCGCCTTGGATCTTAGAGGTCATAGAGACAGTAAAGGACTCGGTCTCGGCCACATGACAACTGTATGAAAGAGCGCTGAGGGAATTTTGTGTCTTTGCTAATGGAAGAGGTTGGTCAATAACTTTTTCGATCCCCTTGCCGCAGGTAATCCAATTTGGGCTGGAGCTTTGTAAGAAAGGTTTGGCACCGGGCAGTATTGTGGGGAGGTGGTCGGCCCTATCCTTCCTGTCAAAAATGGTTGGTAATTCAGAATTGCCTGGATCTCCGATATTGAGGGCTATGTTGAGTCATGGAGGTGACAGGGAAGGGATAGGGCTGATACTAGGGTGCCTATGTCCCCCAAGTAGTTGGCAGACATGGTTAGTAAACTGGGGGAGATTTGTGTGGATGAGGGTGAGGTTAAGTTGTTTCATGTGGCCTTTGTTATTGCCTTTTCGTGGCTTTCTGTGTTAATGAATTGGTAGTGAGCTCACAAGCAGACCGGTCGGGTAAAGCTCTACAGATTGGAGATGTGTCGCTAGCAGGGGATAGAGTGCAGATCAGTATTCGGGTGTCAAAGACTGATCAGAAAGGGAAGGGTGCCAGGGTGATACTTTTCAGAGCTGTCGAGCCGTTGATCTGCCCGGTCTCTTGTTAATGACTTTTTTAGCGGTGAGACCTGGGATTTCAGGGTAGTTGTTTGTTCATCGCTTGAGCCTGCCGCTTTCACAATACCAGTTTGTCGCAGTTATGAGGTGCTGTTTGACCGCATTGGGGGTGGTGGGAAGGTTCAGTTCCCACTCGTTCAAGATTGGTGCGGCATCCACTGCAGTGGTGGCGGGTGTGGCACCTGATGATATTAAGTCAGTGGGCAGGTGGTGATCATCGGCGTTCAAGTCATATATTCGCCCCCTGCAGGGAGAGTAGGTTTAGGGTTGGAGCAGCAATATAGTTACAATGGTTAATTTTCTTTATGTTGCAGGGTTGCAGCGCGTCTGGGACAGGAAGGTCATTTGAATGGTAGGGCATAGCTTTGTTGTCTGGGCGAAAAAGAGGGCTGGGAGTTCGGGTTGGGGGACCCAGTTGGGTTAGCCCCTCGAGCCGAGGTGGTATGGAGGGGCAAGAGGGGTATGCTGTGGCCCCAGTTGATGCCAACGTTTCTTGTCTGGATGGGGGAGAATGATCTCACAAGGGGATCAGGTTTGGACTTCTCCATTATGGTGCGACAGGATTGGCTCAGAATCAGGGAAATGTTCCCCAGAGCGCTGTTAATATTTACAGCACTATTGCAGAGAGTAAAGTGGCCAGGGGCTAACAGCATGAGAGCGGTGGATCAATCTTGGAAGCGGGTCAATAATGAGATAAAAAAGGTGGTCGAAAAAGACAGGAGGTATATGGTTGGTCCACGGGGAGATATCCTGGACTAGGCCTGAGTTATATTGGGCTGACGGGGTGCACCTGTCTGAAAAAGGAATGGATTTATATCTGGGGAATATCCGGGAGATTCTGTTAACATGCTTGGGTTAGTTGAAAATTCTTGGGGTGAGTTCGGGGGGCGTTCAAGCAATGAGTGTTGCTGAACTTGGTGGCGGTGTTCAGTACCATGGAAAAATTTTGGATTATGATTGTAGAATTGGCCTGGTGGCTTTTGGGAGACATCTGCTAGGTGGATTATGGTAGGCCTCCAGGTGGTTGGACCTGGGAAGCAGTTAAGGTATGGGCTCCCCGCTGCTATTCCAGAAAAGGGGGATTGGCATCAGTTGTCACATAGTAGGATATAAGCGGTCCCGATGTGGCGCCTATCGTTAGTTCTTCCTTGGGTATGGACCAGGGTGGTCCACAGGCCGAAGGGATTGGACTGGTAACTCCAATCCGGATTGATCACATTACATGGTACTGAACACGGGGAGTGAGAGTCCTTATGGCCAGGGGATAATAAGTCGTAGTGTACCATCACTCCTCTTAGGACTCACCAAATCATTTGGCCTAAGTGATTGCCTTGAGGGGTAATTCTGATGAATTCTAATTGGCTATTCCTAGCAAATTTAAGTGTATTGGGATCCACCGTTCTCGTTGATATGGTGATTGGGTTCTTAATTGGTTTCTGTTCTTCAACAGGTTATCGTTTGGCTGGTTGTAAATAAACAGTTGCGGCCAGTTCACCCATATTTACGTGGTCTGTGTTTTTATTGAGTAAGTGCCTTATTACCTATGTGGGGACAAATGTCAAAAATTTCAAAAGTCAGTAAGTTTTGTGAAAAAAATGTTGGGATGGTCAAAATAAAATATGTATTTTAAAAATTCCTTTCAATGAAAAATTACAAACCTCTTCTATAATAAGCTCTTATTTTAACAGTGATGGCACTCTAACTATATGACTTGAAGCAAGATTGTAGAAATTATGCAGTAGTTTGTTTTTAATATCAGTATATTGTGAATTGAAGGAGCAGAAATACCCCAAACCTTTTGATAGTTTGTTTTTTATGAGGATCTGCAGAGTCAAAGAAACAGTGAGATCGATCCCATGCCCTCCAGATCCCACGTTCACCCCCATGTATCCATGTGACATAATGTGCTGGAAATGGAGGTGCATATGATTCTTGTGCAGCTGTGTGCACATACAATTCATGGAACATGGGATCAGATTCAGTGCTTTCCATGGCTTCTATGAATAGTGCAAATATTTTTTTTATTTTTTTCTTCTTACAAATTTGTATTTTATTCAAATGATTTGGTTGTTGAAACATACAATTTTTAATTCCAGTTTTTCAACAATTGAAAAGATTTCAGTTACAGCTAATAGTATTAGAGTTTTAGAGCAAATATTTGCTTCAAGTACTACATTTGATAAATTCAGTATATTTGTATCTGTTTCAGTGAAGTGGATACAAAGGTCTATTCCCTTCCCTCTTTGTTGGAGGATGCAAATACTTACTTTGGTTATTAGTTTTTTGTTTTGTTTTTTATTTTAATTATACAGGTATTTATCATCCCTCTCTCTCTTGCTTCAGGCAATTTGGGGTGTCTCACAACTAGTAAAATACATTTAAAAAGGGACATAAAAACCCAATAAAAGTCCCCTTCCTTCCCTCAAACCCCCATCTCAACACACCCTATTTGTCTCCTCCAAACATCCAGCAGAACAACCATGTCTTACACTGCTACTGGAAGGTGAGCAGATCCAAGCAGAGGTGAATCTCCACTGGAAGGGAGTTCCACAGCAGTGGAGCAGCCACCAAGAACAACCTCCTCATGGTGGTCATCCATCTACAATACAGGACCTTCAGGAGGGTGCCCCCGGCTAACCACCTATTTTGCTTGGTATTGAATTTACTTCATCTAAAGGAAACTTCAGTGTTTTCAGTGTAGAAAGCTTATAGAGCTATTCCTAATAGCACAATAGCACTGTTGTGAAATGAAATTACTAAGATAACCAAAGTAACGCAAGTAAACATTATGCTAAAGCTCGTATAAATGTAGCATATATGTAGAATTTGTACTTCAGGATTGCTTGTAACTTAGAAGTAATGTTGGTAGGAGTTATGTCTCCCTCCAGGAGGGGAGGGTGCTAGTTTGCCTCAAGGAGACTGTGGTCCTCCAGACCCTCCTCAAAAAAACATTGCTTGATGTTGATGCCCTGACTCGTTACCAGCCTGTCTCTACCCTTCCCTTTTTAGGGAAGGTTATTGAATGAGTAGTGGCTCATCAGCTCCAGGCACATTTGGATGGCATCGATTTTCTTGATCCCACACAGTCTGGCTTTCACCCAGGTTATGGCAAGGAGACAGCGCTTGTGGCCTTGGTCAATGACCTCCTCATAGAACTGGACAAGAGTCGCATGGCGCTGTTGGTCTTATTAGATCTATCAGTGGTCTTTGATACCATTAATAATCATGAGTTGCTGGTGACGCGCCTGTGAGACGTGGTGGAGGGGACCATTTTGCAATGGTTCCATTCCTACCTCAGATAGATTTCAGCGGTCCCCTAGATTGACCAGTGCTAGGGGACTGTACTTTGTCCCCTGGTGGACTCCTGTGTGGGGTCCTGTAGGGTTCCATTCTGTCCCCTCTCTTGTTTAATATGAATATGAAGCCACTTGAGGAGGTCATGTGCTTCTGGGGGGTTTGTTGCCATCATAATGCTGATGACACTCAGCTATATTTGTAATTTTCATCTGACCCAGGCCTTGCTGTCTCATTGGTATCTCGGTGTTTGGTCACTGTGGGCGATTAGATGAGGTCGAGCTGATTGAAGCTCAATCCCAATAAAAGAGAGTTGATGTTAGTAAGCAGGACTGATGATCTAGGTAAGGAGGTTTCCCCCATTATTGGGGGTATCCGTCCTCCTTTGGCTCCATCTGTATGAACCCTGGGGGTGCTTCTGGACTCACAGCTATGCCTGGATTCCGAGGTGTTGGCTGTGGCCAAGGGAGCCTTTCACCAATTACAGCTGGTGAAGAGGCTCCACTCATATGTCTTGGACTCTGATCTCACCACTATTATTTATTTATTTATTTATTTATTTATAAAATCACTTGCTACTCTGCCTCTCCTGCTCCAAGCAGCCTGGGGTGGCTTACAATGTTAAAACACATAAAATCAGTAAAAACAATACAATAAAAAGAGAAGGCACAGAACCAACCCCCCTCCCAACCTCCATACCACCCTACACCCCACCTCTCTCACCAAAAGCCAGGTGGAACAACCAGGTTTTACACATATGATGGAAGGAGGGGAGGTCCGGAGCCACCCGGGTCTCCACCAGGAGGATGTTCTACAGCCTAGGTACAGTCACCAAGAATGCCCTCTCCATAGTGACCCCCCGGGCCACATGGGGGACCTTGGAAAGGGTGCTCCCAGTACACCGCAGAGGGTGTACCAGAGTGCAGAGAGCAAGGCGGTCCTGCAGGTAAGTTGGGCCAAGACTGTATAGGGCCTTATAGGTCAAAACCAACACCTTGGAATGGGCCCAGAAGACTATACGCAGCCAGTGCAGAGCCGGGAGCACTGGTGTAATGTGCTCACGGCAACCCGTCCCCATAAGGAGACAGGCCATTGCATTCTACATTGGTGTAGTCTCCAGACCATCGCCATAGGTAGCCCCACATAGAGCGTGTTGCAATAGTCCAATCTTGAGATAATGAAAGCATGGATGATGGTGCTCTGTCACGATCTGAAACATACAGCCAAAGCTATTACACCAGATGTAATTGGCAAAATACATGCCTCGCCACAGCCCCTACCTGGGAATCGAGGCGGAGCTGCGTATTGAGGAGCATGCCCAGACTTCGGACCTGGGATACCAGCAGATGGTGGATCCCATCAATGATGAGAACTGCCACATTCACTTCCCTTTTCACCACCACCATCACCTCCATCTTGTTGGAATTCAACTTCAGTCAGTTCGTCCTCATCCAATCCTCAACAGCTGCGCCAGACATCGGGTAAGCACGAAGACTGCCAGGTGAAAACAAGAGGTAGAGTTGGGTGTCATCAGCATATTGATGACACTACACCCCATACCGTCTCACAACCTCATTGAGTGGCTGCATATACACTTTGAACAAGAGCAGGAACAGAATAGAAATTTCCGGGACACCACACGTGAGGTCCCATAGAGATAAAGAACAATCTCCGAGCACCGTACGCTGAGACCTCCCATCTAGGAAAGAGCAGAACCAGTCAAGGGTGATCCTGCCCATCCAGGTTGATCCTGCAAGCGAGTCACCAACATCTCATGGTCAACGGTATCAAAAGCAGTCAACAGAGCTAACAAAATTAACAGGGTCGATCGACCCTTAGGGATGGGCGAAAACGATTTGGAAGTTCGAAGTTCGGCCTGAACATGTCCTGTTTGGACGACCGAACCGAAGTTCCGAACTGAATGTTCGAACTTCCGAACAGTTCGGAAAAGTTCAGATGAGTTCGGATGAGTTTATGGATGGGGAAAATGTGACTTTGGGCAGGAAAAATGTGACTGGAAGGGGGAGGCAGCTGAGGAGCAGACTTCCTGGCACCAGGGGTGGACACCAGGGGTGGTTTCAGGGCCAAAAATACCAATACCAAAAAAATTTCGGTTTCGGAACCGATAGCACTTTTTTGAATGTTTGGCCAACTACGGCCGAACCGAACTCCGCTGAACCGAACAGCCAAACCCAAAGTTGGGTTTCAAACCAAATGACCGAATGTCCAAACATCCAAACAGTGTTCTGTTCGTCCACCCCTATCGACCCTGATCTAAATCATAGTGAAGGTCAATGACCAAGACCATAAGCGCAGTCTCCATGCCATAGCATGGACAAAAAACAGGCTGAGAGGAATACAGATAACCAGTGAAGCCTAGGTGCCCCTGCAGCTGCTGTGCCATAACCCACTCAATAACCTCCCTAAAAAGGGAAAGTTAGAGACCGGCCAATAACTGGTGAGGGAATCAATGTCAAGTGATGGTTTTTTGAGCAGAGGCTGCACCACCGGCCCGCACTCTGCCCTCCCGAAGGGAGGCATTGATCACCCTTACTGAAGCAGCTCCACTGTCTCCAAGCTGGCCTTAACCAGCCAGGATGGGCATGGGTCAAGTTCACAAAAGGTGACCCTAACAGCCCCAAGGACAGCCCCTGCCCTGGAGGACAACACCGACTGAAATTTATCCCACAAAAGTGGACAAGGCAGGGCTGCCACAACTCCTGGTTCTGGGTCCAATTCAAGATGCTGATGTTGACCTTTAAAGACCTTCACAGACGAGGTCATGCCTATCTAAATGATCACCTCACCCCCTGGGCTGCTCCTGTGGTTGTCTGGGGACACCCTTCTGGAAGTCCCACTTTATTAGCGAGTTTGGATAGACAGGAAGGCATTCTTGGTGGCTGCGCCATTGCTCTGGAACTCCCTCCCGGTGGAAGTTTGCCTCAGCCCGAATCTTCTCATCTTCTGATGAAACTGTAAGATCTGGCTCTACCACTAGGTGTTTCATGGGAGAGGGGTAGAGGGTGGAATAGGTTAATTGGGTTGGGGGGGAGGGAATTTTTTACACACGTCAGAGTTTTTTAATGTAGTTTTGTTTTGTTATTTATTTATGTGTTTTGTATTTATATTGTAATTGTGGTTTTATTTTTATTATTGTAAGCTGCCCCAAGTTGCTTTTGCAAGAGGGACTGAGGTAAAAAATTGAATGAATTAATAAATAAATAAATAAATAATTTGAATTAGGAGCTTTCATGCTAAGACACCCTGTTCTTACTGAAGCTCCACTTTTGCCCATGCCAGCCCGCTTCACCCTTGACTTGGCTTGTCCATTTGATGAGCTACCACCAGATGTGCATACCGGCTGCTCAAGGGTAGTCCTGCAGACTAAGCTCTGGAAGATCCTGGAGCATACCTCACCAAGTGTGCTGGCCAAACACAAGCAACAGGCAAGCATGGCACCCTGTCCGACAAAACAGAACTGCAAGTCCCAGCAAAACGTGGTCCCACTTTGATCATAGTTGCTGGTGGACCAAATGGACAGAACAGCTGCTGTGACTACATCCCATTACCATGGTTACCAGAGTAAGTCATGGGGCCAGAGCACAAGTTTGGCTCATCTGTCCATGCATTCCCAAGCCAGGGCTTCTCCTGGGCAGGGTGTAGGCGTATTTGCTGCCTGTGCACTTAGCTCACCCAAATGTTGAGCTGTCTGTCTGAATAAAACCAAAGTCATGGGTGCATACAGCTCCAGTTTGGGTCATCCATGTGCCTGCCTTGAGACTGTGGCCCAATCTCTAAAAACATCCAGTGATTCTGCTACAATGGAAAGGCATGCTAGACTCCAAAAAAGCTCTGGAAAGTAACTCGAAGAGATGTTCATTAATCTTAAATTGAGTCTTCAAGATCTGTTGCATTTTGATGCAATTTCTGATAAGAAAAAAAAAACAACTTCTCATTGAGCAGCCTGTTTCATGTCACTAGCCTGGAATAGTCAGAATGGGGTTGCAATTCTCAAAGAAAAGTGTATTTCCTACCATCATGCCCCACAAATACTCACACTCTTTTAAGCATCATCAGTGAATGACAATTTTGTCTGTTTTCCTGACTTCTCACTAACCCTCTGTCTAATTGAAGTTACTATTATACTACGTTATGTTGTTTTGAATTTATACCTTGCCCTTTCAAAAAAGGCTCAGGGCAGCTTACAATAACATATCAAAACAAGTAGAAATAAATCACATTAACCTCATAAAACAATCAACCCACAAACCTCCTCCCTATCCATAATAAAAACTAAGCAATAAAACAAAATTAACCAAACCTTTCCCTACTCCCACCACCTGGCCTCTCTATCCTTTTGTCATGCTAAAACTATCCCTCTCATTGCGGTATAGTAACATCCCTGTCCTCATGCCTCAAAATTCAGCTCTCCCAGACTCATAGGGATGGGCAAATGCAGTTTAGAAGTTCAGAGTTCGGCTCGAACTTGGCCTGTTCAGATGACCGAACTTGAACCCGAACCCGAACATGAACATACCGAACAAACCGAACACCGAACAACAAAATGGCCGAACAGTTCAGTCAGTTAGGATCGCGTTTGGGTGAGTTCGGGTGGCAAAAAAAGGTTCACTGGAAGGTCAAACATGACAGGGAGGTGTCAGTCACTGAGGAGCAGACTTCCAGGCACCAGGGGTGGAGAGGTTTGCAAGAAACAAAACTAATTATCTGCCTCCCCCCTTCCCAACACCTTCTGAGCTAGTCACTGTTCCTGAACAGCAGG
>QEPC01012913.1:6453714-6531119 GCA_003113815.1 Sphenodon punctatus
TGATTTAGTTTTAGTGTTTGTAGGAGTAGGTCTGTGTACTTATTAGATAATCCATTTAGTTCATAGCATTTAGAATAGTTAATAGCAGTTAGATTTAGTGTAGACAGATATATATAATATTAGATTAAAAAAAATAATAAAAACCACCCATATAAAAACAAAAAAACCAAATAAAAACCAAAAGAAAACCATATAAAACCCAATAAAAAACCAAAAAACCATATAAAAAACAAAAAACACCTGTAACAACATTTCCCGAATGGCCGAACAGCCAAACTGAACAGCCGAACAGCTTAACCAAACGGCCGAACAGAACAGTCGAACCGAACAGCCAAACCCGAACTCGGTGAACTAGCCAAAAGGACGAACCAAACGGATGAACCAAACGCAGCCGAACAGAACGAATGAACCGAACAGATGAACCGAACACAGCCGAACAGAACGGCCAAACCCGAACCACAATCTGTTCACCCATCCCTACAGACTCCCACCCTTCCACCCCCAAACCATAAAAACACTTAAAACAAAACAATTATGAATTTACTGTTAAACACAGGGCAACAGAATGTTGTGAGGGAGGTCTTACTGGGATCCTGGGATCCTTACTGGGACACCACACAGTATCTAGCGGCTGTAGGGGACTGAATGAGAGCGAGCCAACTGAAGCTGAATCCTGACAAGACGGAGGAGATGCTGGTGGGGGAGGGGGGCTGAGGGAGTGGTGGCCCACATCATTGACAGGGGGTATTTTCAGATGTGACGGGGCTCAATTCACCCCATCACGGAAACACCCTACTGATTCCCCGCCGGGGCCAACATGTAATGACCAATGGACGTGTTGGCTGATCCCGGCAGGGAATCTGGGGGGGCAGGGCTGCATGGCCCAATGTGCAACCGCACAGCCCCATCCCCCTCACCCCCCAGAAGCCCACCCTCCCAGAGACAGATGGACACTGTGGCCAATATGGCCACTGCACCCGCCTGCCTGCCCCTGGGAAATTGACCACGGCCCGGAATCGGCAGCGAGCATGGCCGTCGATTCCGGACCGTGGTCAGCGGTCAGATATGACGTTGATATGCTCAACCATGGGGAATTCCCTGTGGTTGAGTGTGTCAACGTCATGTCTGTTCAGTGTTACGTCGGGTGGTCACCCCCATGAGTCATGGGGGGGAATCACATTCAAATGCAAACGGAGATGGTCCAGGCAGGACCTCCATTTGCGTGTTGAATATGATTCTCCCCTGTGATTCACGGGTGTGAACATCTGGCGGGGAGCTTCCGTTCCCCCAACAGACGTTACGGGATAACGCACACCATGTGGGGATTCATCGTGGTTGAGCGTGATCTCGTAACGTCTGAAAATACCCAGGGTTTCCCCCCTGTTGATCCCCCAGATTCGTAGTCTGGAGGTGTTCCTTGATTTGCAGCTCTGCCTGGATGTTCAGGTGGCAGCAGTGGTGAGAAGCATGTTACGCCAATTACATCTGGTGCAACGGCTGCGGCCATACATTTCAGACTCCAACCTGGCCACCATCATCCCATGCTTTCATCACCTCAAGACTGAACTATTGTAATGCGCTCTACATGGGACAACTCTGTGTGAGGTTCCGTAGACTTCAGCTGGTACAGAATGTGGTGGCCCATCTCCTTATGAGGATGGGTCTCTGTGTCCACATTACACCAGTGCTCCATTTTTTGCACTGGCTGCCTATAGTCTTCTGAGCATGATTCAAGGTGTTGGTTTTGAGCTATAAAGCTCTACACAGTCTGGGCCCCGCCTATCTGCAGGACCATCTCACCTCTCAGGCCCTAAAGCGGTCTCTGCATTCAGCTGAGAGTGCCCGTCTTGAGGTCGACCATGTTTCTCATGTGGCTATTATGGGGAGGGCATTCTCGGTGGCTGCACCAAAGTTTCGGAACTTCCTCCCAATGGAGGTCTGCTTGAACCCAGACCTTCCCTCTTTCTGATGCAGTGGGTGTTTTTGCAGACACATTTCTCCTGGATGTTTGCTGTTACATCCTGAACTTTCTGTGTGTCAAAATCACTCATCCAGATCTTAAACATCCGAATCTTTGACCTTCTGCGTGAAACTTGTCCCAGAACTTTTGTGTGTAAAAGGTTTTCCTGATAAACTGCTTTTCTCAGGGAACTGTGGTCACTTAGTTTCCATCACAGCTTGTCACGTTTACAGCTGTGGCTACTTTAGGCTGCTTCAGGGCAGTGTTTGTGTGATGAATGCATCCAGGTTCTGCGTTAGGACAATGTGTGTGTGAAAAATGAATCCGGAACTTATTTGTGGGCTTGTAAACCCAGAAGATTGAAACATCCAGAACTTTAACGTATGTGTAAAAATGCCCAGTGTCAGACCTGGCTATTCTGACAGGCTTTTTGTGAGGGAGACAGGTGATGGGGGTGGGATTGGGAGGGGGTGGGAGGACTTTTAGCTCCACCAATGTTTACACTGTTGAATTTTCTATTTCTATTTATTTATATTTTATATTTTTATATATTTCATATATATTATGTTTTATGTTTTTTATATTTCATATTTAAATATGAAGCTGCCTATATATTATATTATATTATATTATATTATATATTATTATATTATATTATATTATATTAGACACACACACACACCCAGAGAGAGAGAGACTACTCTGTGTTGAGACAAAGGGTATTTTCAGACGATACGCGGGCCGTTGGCCCCGTACCGGCACCAACGGCTTCGTTCCCCACCGGGGTCACCCCGTAACGGCACAACAGACGTGCCGGGGGGATCCCGGTGGGGAAAGTGGGAGGGGCCAGGGCCACGCGGCGCAACGTGCGGCCGCGCGGCCCCGCCCCCTCCACGCACCCCGCCGCCCGCCCTCCGAGGAGACGGGCGGGCAGCGGGGCCAACGCGGCCGCCGCGTCCGGCCGATCGTGCCACGGCCCGGGATCCCGCCGGGGATCCCGGGCCGTGGCATGCGGCCAGACGTTACTTTTCCTTGGCCACGGCCCGGGGTCCGTCTGACCACGCTTCCCAGGACCTTCCCCCGGCTAGCCCGGGAAGCGTGGTTCAAACGAACCCCATGTGGGGATTGACCGTGACCAACATCTGGCGCGCTGCGAACAGACGTACGGGACACGGTGACCACAGGTGGGTATTCACCGTGGTTCACCGTGTTCACGTAACGTCTGAAATCACCCAAAGTATCAAGGGGGTGAAGGTTTCAAGATCTTATGTGGATAAAAGTAACTAATGGTTTTTGGATAAGAAGATTGTTTCTCAACAGAAAATTCAGGGAAATATTAGGCGGAAGCCAATGGGTCTACTGAGGCTTTTGTGACACCAGACAATGAGTGACAAGGAAGTACAAGGAAAATGAAGTGCAAGAAATGTGGTATTGCTTCATCTGTATTACCTCTTGGGATTTGAAATGGACAGCAAAGCAGTAAATGGCAAAGTGATAAACAGGATTTATTTATTTAGAAGTATTTTATCCCGCACCCTCCTGCTAACAGCAGCTCGGTGCGGCTCGCAACACAATAAAACATCAAATACAATAGATATAGAATACAATGGTTGTTGGATAAGAATCTTCTTATCCAGCAACCATTAGTTACTTTTATCCACATAAGATTTTGAAACCTTCACCCCTTGATACTTTGTCTCAACACAGAGTAGACCAGAGTCTCCTATCAGAGGTTACAGTTACTAGGATAGTGTAGGAATGGTTTTTTTTATCCATAGACACAAACTGTAGTCCTTGTTAAAAATAGAAAGCAATGGGTTTTTTTTAATTATGCAGAGTAGATGAACTGAATGAAACATATCCCCCAATCCTCCTGGACTGATAAAAGTAAAGTAAAGTCTTAGGTACAACACAATTGTTAGAGTTTCATATATCTTACAGGCAATTTTTACAAACACTTGCAATATGGAATAAGGATCGTCTTTTCTCAGTATGCCTTTATCTCTGGATAAAGTTGATTCCTTCCAGGCATTTGCTATTACTTCTCTCCCAGCATACCCTCCAGGATAACTGAACTCAACTGTTTTTCTTCTCCCTATCAGTCTCTTGCTACCTTTTAAAATTATTAAGCCCTACCCTCTAATGACATTGCCACATCCTACCTCCCTTCTATGACACTTTAACACTTTAATCTACCCAATTTAACATTAACTTAATTTATCAGTTCAGTATTTCTCCACAGCTAGTAAGCATATTTCTTTACTAACCTGCAATCTAGTTGCAGATTGGTCAGAGCAAAGGAAACAACAACACAGAATAACAATTCTGATTAGCGGTACTGGAGTTAAGGTTAAGGGAAACTGGGGGTGGGGGAAGTTAAGGGGTGTTATCGGCTCAAAAAAGTGGAAACAACAAACCTGGAAGTTAAACAGAACATTCAGCAATACGGTAAGGGGTTAATGAATGGTACATGATACACAGTAAATGGTAAGTGGAAAGTTGGTAAATCAAGACGATATTTTGTGGTATTGTGATATTCCTGATACCATCTCCGATGAATTGAGAAATTCTTGATACTTTGTAACATCTTGACTGACACTTTCGATTTACCAACTTTCTGCTTACCGGGATCCTGTTTACCACTTTGCCATCCATTTCAAATCCCAAGAGGTAATACCATCATAATACCACATTTCTTGCACTCCATTTTCCCTTGCATTTCCTTGTCACACATTGCGGGTATGCAGAATCCCTTACTAATCTGCAGGTCAGTTTGAGAAAGCATTGGGAGGCCATGCTTGTCTGTGGCCACATGACTGAGCGCCAGGTAAGGCATGGAGTTTAAGGGGCACTGGGGATGGGGGTGGGGGGAGAAGTTGGGGGGGGGCTGTTCACACATCAGATATGTGGAAACAGCAAACTTGGAAGTAAAATAGCACCCCCAGCAATGTGGTAAGTGGTAATTGAATGGTGCACAGTAAATGATAAATGAAAAGTCAGTAAATCAGAAAGATATCTTGCGGTATTGTGAGAATCAAGAAACCACATCAGTGTTGAGAAATGGTCAAGAAATCAGTCCTTGTTGCTGATATGACAACTTTTCTTGCACGCAGCAATTTAGTGCTAATTTCAGCCCTAGTTACAATTAACCATTGTGGAGTATTGTACAGTCCTGTGTTACCACTAACATCAGAAGGAATAGAGAAAAACAAAACCTGACACCCTCCTCAGAGTTTCTCTTTTTCCTGGGGAGCCTTTTAACCACTTTTCACTTTTACAGGTTATTTTGGTGCACAGGAGTACAAGGAAATTTTATATACAGTGTAAAGCTGTGTGATGTATTTTAACAAGTATCAATCACAGCAGGCTTGCTTGTGGTGCATTTTCTGAGGTAGGTAGGGGTGTGCATTTTGTTTCTGTTATTATAATAACAAAAACAAAATAGGGATTTTCGTTTTTTTGTTATCGAATAATGAAAATGAAAGAACAAAAAATGGGGGGGGGGGAGTTGTTTTGTCATTACGAATTAATAGACAAAACTTGAAAACACATTTTTGGATGTAACATCATTATTTGTCATCTGGTTTTGACAATTCATTTCAGGACTGTACCCTCAATTGAGGGCATTGTGTGTGCCAAATTTCAGAAATATTGGATAAAGGGATCAGATTTTATAAGCAGTTTAATTCGTTATTTTACAAAACTTTATGTACACATACCTGGATGTAAGGTCTTTGTCTCCCATCTGATTTAGATGTAACCTGGAAAAAATTATACCTCTCCCCAATCTTACTACCTTTGTCAAATTTCAGAAGGATTGGATAAAGGGTCCTTACGTTATAAGTGATATACTTTTAAATACATTTCTGGCTATGACATCTTTGTATTCCATCAATATTACATGACATTTGCAAGACTGTATCTCATATGTTCAGGATCATCTCTGAAAAATTGTAGAAAGCTTTGATAAAGGGTACAAATTTTGTAATCAATTGAATTTTCCCTCTTGAAGACTTCTGTTATTCAGGTAAATAGCACATGCGGTGCCATTCAGAGACAGGCATGGCAGGGGGAAAGGGGCTGAAGAAGGGAGGGAGAGAATCCCAACAGACTGACTTACACATTCATTGGCTATGTACTGCATGCTTACACCTTTACAGGAGGACAAATCAGTGGTGGCTTCATGGCGGGCATAGAGGGTAGATATAAGCTGATGTTCTTTGGGCCTACGCTTTGTCTATGGTTAGTTCTGGCTCTGGTTAGAGCATTTTCTCAGACTTTTCTGGCAGGCTTTTGTGTGTGTGTGCTAGAGCTCACTAAAAGAATTCAGATAGGTACATAAATCCAATCCCCATACACCTGGGGAGCTGCCCAATATCCTCCTGCCCCATCCTGGGGCATTCTCTGCAAGTTGATGGACACCCCCATGTACCTGGGGTTCCCACCCAAACTGAATCCTGTGCCAAACAGCAGAGATTACATATATCTCTGCTGGCCAATTGGCTTGGCATTTTAAAGACATTCACACCCCTGGGACAGAGATGTGATTATTTCTCTTACTTCATGCTTCCAGCTTTCCAGGACCAATCCTGGGTGACTCTGAGGTAGGCATAGAAGGGATATAACTAGGACTCCAGGCAGAAAGTCAGAGGTCAGGGGGAAGTATCCCATAAATCAGGAGACATGGTTCACACATCCAGGCTGGTCAATTGTCATTACAATCATATCCTGCAGCACTGTGACAAAGAACATCAGACAATCCCTTATTGACTCTAACCTAAGCAGATGAGTCCAACTTCTCAGTAACAAGTGATGGAGAGGGGTTGTGGTGGTCACATCACATAATTATATATGGGTGACATTTCTACTAGCCAATTGGCATCACAAACACATCTTGTACCAGGGTGACAAACATAAGAGAATCCCAGGCATAGGCTCATACTCTCCAGATGCTGTGCAGGCTTAAAACTTTTGGATGCTTTATCATATCCCTTTTGATATTTGGCAGAGTCATTCCTAACAGTCTGGAATAAAGGTGTTCCAAAGTTCAGGTAAACTGGCTGGAATACAAAGATGTCACAGCTATAAATGTATTTAAAAGTAAATAGCTTATAACATTGGTACCCTTTATCCAATCCATCCAAATTTTGACAGACATAATACACCTGGGTAAGGGTGTAATATTATGAATTGTCATACAAATTGGATGGGAGACAAAGTCGATACAACTATGAATATATACACAGAATTCTATAAAAAAAACAAATGTCAACTGCTTATAAAATGGGATCCCTTACACCATTAATTCTGAAATTTTGTACACATACTTCTCTTTCTTGGGGGTACAATATTGCAATGTTTCATCAAAATCAGATGAAAAATAAAAAAGGTACAACCGAAAATGTGTTTTTCATTGAAACCAATGGAAATAAAAAATAAAAATAAAAATGAAAATGAAACAAAAACTAATAAAATGTAACAAAAATTTGTGATATTTTAATACTTAAAATGAAATGAATAATAAAAAAGAGAGTTACTGTGCACATCCCAAGATATAGCTACTCCTAATCCACTTTCTCCCTTGCTTTTGTCCATATGAACAAAGGTGCTAAAGTAAGGATAAAGAATTAACACATACCTATGCCAAAAAAAAGAGATATTAAATCAGGGAGGGATGGCCCTACTCTGGAGGAGAGATTCTGCATGCATTAGGCAAAATCTCTTGTTTTTACCCTACAGTCATATCCTAACTCAGCAATCTTCAGTACTCCGTTGTTTGTTTGTCCTCCCAGAGTGAGCATGCATCGTGTGACTGCCTTTAAATCCAGGCTACACTCTTGCAAGTTTCAGGGGAGATTAGGGGCTTTTTTTAGATCTTATGATACCATGGGTTTCCATGCTTTAACCCGCATGGCCACCCATGGTGCCATCATGTCTAACCCCATCCACCAGATGTTTCCCCAGGCAGGATAAGGGCTGTCCCCAGACCATGGCAGGTTTTATCTCACATTACCTGGGTTCCTAGCTGATTCACAGCATGGGCTAAGCACTGCTGCAGCCCAGTAAAGTCATCCCTGGACTGGGGGTAGAGTGGACCATCATGTGTGAGCTCTCACCCTGGGCAGGATCAAAGCATGATGGTGCCATGCACCGTCACATCTAAAAATACCCAGGGGAGGAGTTATTTAATCACTACTTCTCCTTCCTCATGAGAAAAAATGTAGGAGGAAGCAGCTACACCAGAGGAACAGTTCTGGATCAGAAAACCCAGATCTGGCTTATTATTCAGCTTGGTGTATGATTTTGAATTAAGCACAGACATTTGAAGCCAAAGTTTTTAAACTCTGTATTTGAAAAGTAAGTGGTTGAACTTACTGGTTGAACTTACTCATTGGCTGAACATGCAAATAACCGGACAGTCACTGAAAATGCAATAATAGACACTAAATTGATATTGATGCTATTGTAGTACAGATATTGGAACTACCCAAGTACTATCTTTTTCACCTTTTGAAAGGAGAAAATGTTGCACTTTATTTATTTATTTATTTATTTAAACAAATTTATACCCCACCCCTCCTGCAAAGCAGCCTGGGGCGGCTGGGGATTTGTTGGGGATTTGTTGAGAATTTTCGGACACATTCCACAACTGACATTTTCCAGTACTGCCTTGTTTATGCTTTTTTGGTATTCTGTTCACCTGAATAAAAATAAGAAATAAATACAATCGATTCATGTGCAATTCAAACATAAATCATCCTGTTTTTAGTTTGCAAACAGAAAAACAAACAGGATTTTGAGGGACTGCCTATTGTAATAAAATAAATTAAAATTTTTACTGCTTAACGACAACAGAATGGAAAATAAGTGCTACAATTGTAACTAATTTACACATTTTATCAAATTAACATATTTTAAATCAACAGCACTGAAATATAAAATTCAGTTTTCTAATTAATAGATTTCATTTTAATTCTCAGCAATGGTAGGTTTACACACTGAAAGAATCTAAGGACTCTATAGCTACATATTGAAAAAAAGCAGATAACAAAGGCTGGTGCACTAATTTCTAGGGATGTGCAAACAGACCGGAGTTTGGATGTTCGGCCTGAAAACTTAGTTCGGGTTCGTGAGTTTGGTCCCGCAGCATTCGCCCCCCTGAACGTTCAGAAAGTTTGGCCATGGCAGAGGCTTGGGGCATTCCAGGAGTGCCCATGGCTACATAGCAGGCCATCGGAGACACAGCAGCAGGAGCAGCAGAGACTGGGAAGGCTTGGGGATTGTCACGCCGGGTTTTCCAGGCAGGCAGGCTCAGTGCCACCAGAGGTGCCTGTGGGGACATGGCTGGCCGTCTGAGACCTAGAGGCAGCAGCAGCAGAGCCTGGGCATTGAAAGCTGCCAGGCCTTGGTGGAGCAGTGGCAGAGGCCCGGCCAGGGCTCGGTGACTGGCACCCTTACTTGGTCAGGTGTTGCAGGCTGGCTGGCATCAGTGAAGCATTTTCAGACAATGAAGTGGAACAACAGCCCTCCCTACCTGGAATGTAGTCCCCAGTACCCTGACAGTGGGTCCTGGAGCTGGAGTGGCTGGCTGTGTCTTGATGTGGTGGAATTATGGCTCCCTGTGAGCAGAATGACGGCCCCAGAACCCTAACAGTGGGTCCTGGGACAGGAGTGTCAGCTTCTGGATGATGTGGCAGCTTCTGGATAAAGTGGAATGACAGCCCTCCCTGCCTGGAATGTAGGGTGGCTGGCTTCGGTGGAGCATTGGAAGACAGTGAGGTGGAATGACACTTCCAGGCCCTCCCTGCCTGGAACATAGGCTCCAGAACCCTGACGGTGGGTCCTGGGGCTGGAGTGGCTGGCTGTTTCTTGATGCAGTGGAATGACAGCTCTCCATGAGCAGAATGACGTCCCCATAACCCTGACGGTTGGTCCTGGGGCTGGAGTGGCTGCTTCTTGATACCAGGTATAACATCTAAATCTATCTAATCTAATCTAAATAAATGAAACTATGGAGGCAGATGTGTGGAAAGAAATGGGTGAAATAGGAGGAGGATGGCAATGGATTGGGAGGAACACAAACTGCTTGGAGAGGGAGAGTTCTGAAAACACCTGCTGACTCTGTCAGTGGCTAGTTCAGAATGAATTGGAAGGGGGGAGGGCAATCATTTATTTTGTTACTTGCATCGGCAGAGCAACAGCAGAGGCCTGGCCAGGGCTTGGTGGCTGGCACCCCTACTTGGCCGGGCATTGCAGGCTGCCAGGCATTGGCGGAGAAGCGGCAGAGGTCTGTCCAGGGCTTGGTGTCTGGAACCCCTACTCGGCTGGGTGTTGCAGGCTGCCAAGCATTGGCAGAGGAGCAGCAGAGGCCCGTCCAGGCCTTGGTGGATGGCACCCCTACTTGGCCGGGCATTGCAGGCTGGCATCATACCTGACTGAGCTCAAGAAGCTCTAGTGCAAATTAGGCAAACCTTTCCCAGTGGTGAATCACGTGGCCACCCAGTAGCAGACATTGGATTGCCGGGGCACAGTACACATGGCACAGCAGAGGCAGAATTTGCAGAAGCAGTGTCATGACACGTCTCCAATTGTGGCTGCAACAAGGAGCATCTCAGATTGTCAGGCAACCCGATGCGGAGCTGCAGAGACTGGCCCCAGCTGACAGCCAGAGCGGTGCGGTGCAGCCAGACCGAGCTGTGTGCATGCCCTCTTCAGAAGCCTCCCTAATTGCCATGCCCCAATGCAGCGCTTGGCTGGTGGCGCAACGCCCAACACAGGGGGTGGAGCCTTAACTCCTCCCCAGCCACAGCTGAGCCTCAGAGCTCTATAAAGTCACCAGTGGGGCAGTAACACCCCACCAGTAATTGTAAGAGAAACTGGCCCCTTGTACCTGTACGCATTTATTGTCCTTGAGAGCCTTGTGATTGAGTATCCCTTGTGTTGTATCCATGCTGTGCTGTGTACTTCTGTCCCTTGACTCCCCTTGACTGAAAGAATGTTCGAGCGTGAGCCCCCTTCTTCCTACCTCTACAGCCACCTTTTTCCTTCCCCAACTCCTCTCCCTCAGTGCCTTCCTGTGTGTGAGTCCCGTCCTCCTTCCCTCACTGATCCCCCTGCTTCCAGTCCCTCTGCACCCCCCTCTCTGGACCCTTTACCCTTGATTCCCCCCACCTACCTCCACACGGTGACCTGGACCCTGCAAAGTGAACCCTTGTTTATGTTCATATGTCCTCCCCTTGGCAGCAGCAGGAGACATTGGATTGCCTGGACACAGTACCCATGGCACAGCAGAGGCAGCAATGGCAGCAGCAGCAGACATTGGATTGCCCAGGCACAGTACCCATGGCACAGCAGAGGCAGCATTTGCAGCAGCAGCAGCAGACATTGGATTGCCCAGGCACAGTACCTGTGGCCCAGCAGAGGCAGCATTGGCAGCAGCAGCAGCAGACATTGGATTGCCCAGGCACACAACCCGTGGCACAGCAGAGACAGCTGCAGCCTCCTGGACTGCAGGCCTTCCAGTGCCCTGTGTGGAAGTGGAGGACACTGGCAGGAGGCGATGCTGGACCACACCCCTAGTGCCACTGCTGGAAGCCTCTGAAACATGGCTGCTAAAATCAGGCCTGTGCAGTTTGGGGTGTGGTGATGGGCTTGGGCTGTTGATGCCACTCCACTGGCACGGCCCCTGCCACCTCTGCCATGTGCCCCATTGCCTGCCTTACAGGCAGCAGGCCGACTTCTCCTGCTTCCCTTCTCCATTTCTCCCACCCAAAGAATGCACAGGAAGAGCTAATATTTTATATATCTACACTAACTCTAACTGCTATTAACTATTCTAAAACCTATGGAACTAAATGGAATATTATCTAATATCTACAAAGGCCTAGTCCTACAAACACACTATAAAATATTAAAACTGAATCACTACACACTATCTCTATCTATCTCTATAACTAAGCTAACTCCTACAACTATCTATCTATAGTAACTATCTAATATCTATCTATCTATCTATCTATCTATCTAGATATATAGAGATATATATACACAGGGATGAGGGGGAACACAGACAGCAAACAACACAGGGAGGGGTACAAAACTGAAATGAAACCTAAATCTCTCTAATTCTACTCTAAATAAATCCAAAAACAGGGGAAGGGAATCAGGGATGGAATATATACAGGGAGGAGGGAAGGATTCAATGGAGGGTAGGGAGAAAGAACACAGGGAGGGGTAAAAAAATTAAAAATAACACCTAAATCTATCTAATCTAATCTAAATAAATGAAACTATGGAGGTAAATGTGTGTAAATGGGTGAAATGGAGGAGGATGGTAATGAATTAGGAACACAAACTGCTGGGAGAGGGAGATTTCTGAAAATGCCTACTGACATGATCAGTGGCTAGCTCAGAATAATTGGAAGGGGGGAGGGAAATGACTTTTGTTACTTGCTGTGCCCACCTCACTACAAGCCCCATTAGCTCCATGCATCCTAGCCCGTGGCCAATTGCAGACTGCGAAGCCAGTGGTCTGAGGAAAACAGGGATGGTGAATGGGCAGGCTGACTGCTAGTCCAAGCCTCCCCACCCCTAGTGCCAGGAAGTCTGCTCCTCAGCTGCTCCCCCCACTCCCTGAGACAGCCAGCCAGTGTTTTCCCACCTGAACGCGCCCGAACTCATCCGAACGAGGCCGAACTGTTCAGGGGCTTTGGTGTTCGGTTCGGCCGTTCAGTTCGGGCATCTGAAGTGGCTGAGTTCTGACCGAACGCCAATGTCCGAACCGCGTTTGCACATCCCTACTAACATCTGTACTACCTCAAGATATGTATGTTGTATTAATTAAAATATATTTGTGTTTACCCTTAAGGTGTACACTGCTTTCGAAACCCAGATATGATGCCTTATCAGAAACTGCGACTTTGTGGCTTACTGTAATGATCATATTCATATGAATGTAAAGCTATATTCCAGGAGAACAGCTTTGGCGGGAAGTGGTTTATGCAAAATATGGCTATGCCTGTGCAAAGGAATTTCAATATTGTTGTAGTCCTTAGTTTCCATTTTGTGTACAAGATGATTACCAGATGGCACATGGCTATTTTTACATTTTGGATGGCACGCTGCCAGCTGATAATTATGACATTATTGCAGGAGGCCTATGTTTTGCATTATTGGCATGCTCCTTCATGTGGTGCTCCCCACCGCCATCTCTGTTTGACTTGGTTCATCTCATTTGTGAGTAACCATTTGGACACAACTAAAATTCAAGGAATGCCACCAACAAAATCAAAGATTTCCCCTTTAATCAATGCCTTGGGGAAATGGTTATGAAGCTCTGGTGATTAACTAAAAATAGCTTTCCCTCCCTTTAAAGAAATACAAACAAAAATAAACCACCCCTGGTTTGTCCACATATTTATATTTTCAAGTTTCTCTAAAGGGTAAGTCAGGACAAATTGTCTCATCCATTGAATATCAGAAGAGCCACACAGCCCCGTAGTCAATTTGCTGCTGATGCTTTCAAACCTGTCATATGACATCTATGTTACAGCATTCAGTCATCTATTTTATTAGCTATCTTGCTTTAAAGCCTCTAAGGGAGGTTTGAAGAGAGAGAGAAAAAAACTGAAAGCAAAGGTAATTGTAATTATAGTAATTTTGTACTATTATTTAGTAGTAATAAATTCAGAATTGCAGTATAACACACCAGAGTGGAGCTAGGTCTTAAAAGATATTGGAATTAATAGACTGTACTTTTGTTAGTGTATCAGCCTCCATACATATAAATATCTGAGTCCCCTAAAGATAATACATAGCATTTTTGTCCTATCCCAAGCTCGGGAGTCTTGATTACTTTAATTATTCTGCAGATAATGTGAGTTAAATCTTATTTCTCTGAATTTTGACCACACTTTCTCTTTCTGTCATATTAGAGTCATAATAACCATCCTTTATTTCATTTTGAAAAATGGAAAACAAATCTTAATTTCAGCAGAAATACATAAGTTTATAATGTGTATGCAGTACAGCGAGATGTGGGGGTGGGAGGATGTATATTGCCTGACTAAATAAAAATCCCAAATTACCACATTTGGAGTGTGTTGCTGTGGAATATGTTTAAACAGGTTAATTAAGATTCAAAAATGTTTGCCAGCTTGTTTCCGAGTTTCAATGATAAAAATAAAATGCTGTGTGGCTGAAATGAGAATTAGTCCCTGGAGTATAAAAGAGGGACTCAGTAGAAATCTGTGCATTTGCAGACTCTGTGCTTGCTGCTCAGCCCCAGTGAAATGTGAAGCATGCCTAATTTGGCACTGCTGTTTCTTTATTTATTTGCATTTAGCACACATACTTTAAGCTAATTAATCATGCAGAGTGTCCTTTCCTATTCCCCTCCCTCAAAAAAATGAACAATCTGTTTGGTTGAAAATGAAACGTGCTAAGATTAGGGGTAAGGGGGGAGGAGAGGAACTATGAGGAGACACATAGTTGGAAGGATTAGTTAATTCAGTTTCTTAATCATTCTTAGGAAAGTAGTGATAACTGAAGAAAGTAGGAAAAGCAGGTTGTAGAATGACCCAGTCTTTTCATTTTTATTATTAAAAGGAAAAATATCTGGTGAACAATCTGAACCTATACAGCCAAGTTGCTCATCTCATTAAATAAATATATATATATATATATATATATATATATATATATATATATATATATATATATATATTAAAATGGCTCTTTATATAATAAAGCCACAGCACAAGTATCTCCAGCAATGTAAAAGCTTTATTAACAAGTTCGCCAAGTTGCAAAACAATAGAATGGATAAAGGTAATGAGAGTACAATGGTTATAAAAGCAGGGTTTTAAAGTAGCTTCTGAAGTAAAAGTAATTACACATTCTAGGCACCTCATGTCAATGGATCGTGGTCAGCCCTTAATGATGGGTCTCATTACAAGCGAATGTGGCTTTAATCCTCTTGCCTCTCGCTGCACTGATTCTGAAGATTAGCATTCTGGGAGACTGAGTCATCAGGTTATTCTGAACAAGTTTTGCAATCATTGACTTAGAACAGAGTTCTGATCAGTGTAGTACAAGGTTAAGATAATCCTTGCTCTTCTTGACATTTCACTTCTCTCATTTTCTGTTAAGGAGACAATCAGGTGGCTGAGGAAGATTTGACAAGTGTAGATGTTTGAAAGTATTCTCTAAAACCAAGTTAATGGCACAAAATAATGGGGAACCAACCCATTCCAAGGCCTAATTTAAACTTACTTTACCAAATTAAAGCATAGCCTTTCACCTGTAGTGCTGCATATCCTACCTTCATTTGTCTTTTCATTTAACTTTTGCAGGACAGGACAGCACCATACTAGAAATCTCCAAACACCTGAAAGCAAGTACTTAAATGAAACTTGATGAAATGTCAGATTAATATCACAGACTGGGTAATACATTCTTTCCCCTTTGCTGTGATACATCACTCAGTATGTGTGAAGAGAAGTAATACACTTGTAATGCTGTGTATTTAATAGCTTGCTTAGAGTCTACAAAGGGGCTATTCAATTGGCAAGGTTTAATATCAAATTTTCTTGATTTACAAGTAAAAAGATGGCTGGAAATTTCTATTTCAATACATGCCAACCCTGTAAAGTCATCTAGAGATCTTGAAGTCAAGTTAGGTTCTTCGTTATTGGTTTACTCATCATTACTGGAGCTGTGACTTTCAAAGCTGCCTAACAGAATTAGAAGTCCCACTTCCACTGAAAGTCAATGAGTGTTGGGTGCCCAATTTTAACATATTGAAAATATCACCTAAAGTTTCTATGGGTGTTAACAAGCAAAGACGTTACCCGACATTAGTCTACATCAGATTGGTGACCAACTACCCATTTATTAGCTCATCTCCCCCACTGGACACATGGCCCAAACCACCAGATGTGCAGCCCCCACTCGTGGCAATGCCTCAGAACATGCAGAGCCTGCCATGTGGGCGAATGCAGACTAATATGTGCCCCCATATCAGTGTCTCATCAACTGGGTCATGTAAAGCATCACCTGCATACAGGTCCGCCAGCACCACAGTATTACAGGTGAAAAGCCTAGAGCTTTCCAAGGAGCGACCACTTCCTGCCCATCTCTCTGCTCTCACTCTACATCTGCCTTAAAAAGTCAACTTGCACCTTATTCTGAAAGATAGTTGAAAGATCGTCTCCCCCCAGGTCCCAGGGTGGCCCTTGCGGTCATCTGGGGATGCCCTCCTGGAAGTCCCATGTGATCGGTGGGTTCATATGGACAGGACAGCATTCTTGGTGGCCATGCCATTGCTTTGAAATGTTTTCCTGGTAGAAATCTGCTTCAGCCCAGTTCTCCTGGCCTTTCGATGTAATTGTAAAACATGGTTCTTCTGCCAGATATTCTTCACAGGAGGAGTGGTTTGGTTGGAGGTTATCGCAGACTTATATTGTTTTGATGTTTTGATATTTTTTAGTGTATTGTATTTTTATATCTGTTTTATTGTATTTTATTGTGTTGTTGTAAGCCACTCCTGGTCACCAGAGGCAAGAGCAACCTCCAAGGAGGAGGAAAAAAACATTGCCCTGCCATTATCCCCACCCAAGTAAGTGTGCCCAGCTGCACCAAAAAGGGAAAGGCTCAGGAAGCAATAACAAGACAAAACAAAAAAGAAAGACAAAGAAAAGAAAGAAAAAAACTAAAGAAAAAAGTACAGTTAATATAAAGTGAAATAAAATGCAATAAAATAATGTTTTAATTGTGTAATAAGGTTCTATTTTTCTGAAACATTGGTTTCTGTGCTTAATCTGTGGGAAAGGCAGGACGTTTGGGGCAGTGGGAGGGGTTGGAAGGGAAGGAGGATGCGTGTGCCCTCTGAAAATTAGGCGTGAATGTCCTCTGGCAGTGCACTTGTGTTTGAGGGTGGAGGGACACATGGGAGAACATTGAGAATTGAGGGTGGAGGGACACATTGAGAATGGCAGTATGGCATAGCAATAAACCATTTCAGGGAATGGGGATTTGGAAATACTTTCACTTGACCGGGGGTGGGGGGGGGGAGGGGTGTGTGGAGAAGTCAACAGAACAGAACAGAAGAGAACAGAACAGGGGCTCTGTATGGTCTGAGATGGAACATGTCATTGCCATAACATCCACTAGTTATCTTCACTGAAGGCCAAGGCAAGGATGGTCATAGGTTAAGAAGTCAGTCCAAAGAGTGAGAAGTGTTGGCTGATAGGCTGGATAAGTAAATCAAGGCACCAGCTAAAGAGGGCACACACAGGGAAGAATTAGAGTACTAATTCGGTGGCCGCGCCGCGCCGCGCCTTTGGAACTCCCTTCCGGAGGAAGCTCACCTGGCCCCTAGCCTGTTGACATTCCAGCAAAGTTGCAAAACCTGGCTGTTCGCCCAGGCCTTTGGGGAAGGTGGGAGGGTAGGGTGAGGGGGTTTTAGCTCCACCATCTTACCTATTATTTATTATGTATTTATATTTATATTTAGTCCTGTTTTAATATTTTTATATTATTGTATTGGATGTTATAAATTGTTTTTCTTGTGTTTTAATTGTTGGAAGCCGGCCCGGGCTGCTTTAGCAGGAGGGGCGGGGTATAAATCTATTAAATAAATAAATAAATAAATAAATAAATAGAGTATAGGTAGGACACGCACTAGAGAGATTCAGGACAGTTGTGACAATGCAGGTGCAAAGCAGGTCCAAAATAAATTGAAAGATTGAGGTGCTGATGTTATCCTCAAAGGCAATCACTTAAAAATCAGTATCATTTAAATGGGGTAATAAAGGTTGCTTCTTTGGATGTATTTAGGGGAATCTGCCAAAAACTTGCCCTAGCATCCAATGTTGTGAAGGCCTTTGCTCCTGTACGTTGATGTGGATACAACATCAGTATGGTCCTCTGGAGTAAGAATGTGCCTTTCTCAGAAAAGCCATTTGTTTAATTGCATCAGATCTACACAGATCCTAATCTTGCCACTGTGGTTTAGCACCATCACAATCCTGGTACACCAAGAAGAAGGCTCTTCAGTTTTTGTATTCTATATCCAATATCTTCCATTCTTTCTAGAACTTCTTTCAATTAATTTACCCATTAACAGGGCTGTGAAAATCCACTTACCTGCTCACCTCTGATGAGCATACCTTTTGAGCTGGTTAGTGAATTATTACAGCCTTTGGCCTTTGGCCCTGCAAGCCTCAATGGAACAAGTAGATTGCTAGTGAATTATTTACACATTTTTATAACCCTACCCATTAACAGCAAGGGTACCCAACTTGGCATAATTCATACATATGGAAATGCACCAGCTTTTAAGTGTATCTTATATTTATTTGATATCTTACCAAGATCTGTAAAGATAGATGGGTATTTTGTCCTGTAGAGTTGTGCCAAGGGTCTCTGGTCTACTATTTCAAGCAGGCAATTGATAAGTTGTTGTAGTATGGATGGTAAGTCACGTAAGGGCAAGGTAAGGTTACAGATCACATAGATCATGGCCTGGGCCCCACCTACCTACAAAACCACCTCACCCCCAACTTCTGGTCAGCCGAGAGCGCCCTATTGGAGGTCCCTCTTGTTCGGCAAGGGGCCATGTTGGAAAGGGCATTCTTGCTTGCTGCACCTCATTTGTGGAACTCCCTCCTGGCAGAGGTCTGCCAAGCTCCAGATTTCCCCGTCTTCAGGTGTCAATGTAAAACCTGATTATTCCGCCGGACTTTTGGTGGGGGAGACGGGTAGAGGGAGGGTTCAGGTTGGGTTGCGGGTTGTTATGACCCATGTGAAGTTCTTTGTTTTAATTGTTTTTATTTTTATATTTATATTTTATATTGTATGCCACCCCAGGCTGCCTAGGCAAGAGAGGGTGGGATATTAATTTTAAAAATAAATTAATAAATAAATTAATTAAATCTTCTGTTCTACACTCTTCTGCTGCAACATCATGTTCACAGTGAACGATCCCAATACTTTGAGTATAGTGTCACCTGGTCCCCATAACCTTTTAGTAGGATGGTTGAGGATCTCCTGTTGTAGTATCAGATATAGCTGAAAGTGCTGCTTCAGTATCAATTTCAGATAGGACTGACTGTCCATTAAGTTCTATTTCTGTCATCCAGACTCCTGAGTCTCAAGAAAACTTTATGTATCTTAATGTATTTTTATATGTTGTAAGCAATCCTCAGACTTAGGGGAAGAATAGGGTATACATTTAAATAAATAAATTCTAATAACACAATCTTTTTTTCTGTGGACTTCGTTGACTCTTGTTACTGAGCTCCGAACTCTAGCAGTGACCTTTCTTTTTATACCATTGACATACTTCTTCCTTAGTAGCAGGACAAAAAGCATAAGCATGTCCAAGGGTTTTGTCACACCTGTGGCACTGGTTTCCTTTCCCACTTGGTTGTTGTTCTGAGTACTGCTGAGGCCACTTCTTTTCTCTGTGGCATGTGTCCAGTCTGCTTATTCTTGATTGTCATTGCTTGCCAATATGTTTTGTGTCCACATCAAGTGATGCCTGATGGGCTTGGAAGCAATTTTAGGCCTGAAACAAGAGCAGTTGTTCTTGTTCCATCAGAAAATACTGACCTTTTGGAGCAAAGATGAAATCTACTGACATTTTTTACATTTCCATGATTTTCCGCAATTTTCCACCATTTCAGTAATTTCCAGTAGTTTCTGGTAATTTCCCATATCACTGATAATACTGGAAATTACCAAAAAATGCAACTAATACTGGAAATTACTAGTAGATGGGAAATAGCAGAAAATCACAAACAATGGTGAAAATGCTGCTAGATTTCCTCCTCACCACGAATGAAGGTGGAAAAGTTGTTTCCATCAGAAACAGCACTTGCAGAGATTTTTCATTTCAGCTCTAATTCTGATTTCCTGTTGTTTCTTGCATGATACCTTAAATCAGGATCCAATGATAATCTTTGTGAGAGCTCTTCATCACGAAGACCCACATTAAGCATTTTCTAATAAGTTTTTCCTTGAATGCTCCATATTGGCAGGGTTCAGCTAATGTATGCAACAAAATGTGATAAAGCTGCCCACAGGACCTGACGATTTTTGTTTACAAAGATTATTTTAGCTTTACAAAGTCTAGTTTGGCTAATAAGTCACATTTCTTTTGTCCCCCCAATGCTCTGTGGTTGCTCCCACCAAATCACTACAGCAAGTGTTTTTGTGTCTTCATTACATAATCAGTGACATCAGAATTTCATCTGCTGGATCCCCCACTGAGTAGACAAGACTACCCATTTAGCAAGCTTCTTACTTTTTGTCCAGACCTGACACATCTCTGCAGCAGCTTAAATGTCTGATCTATCTAGAAAAAGTTCTTGGGAACTTGAAATAAAAACCTCTGGTTGTGTGACTTTAAATGCATACATGAGCTCTGTGGCTGTGATGCACCCCAAACTGGACTCAACTGTTGCTGGAGCTTGGTCTATCATTTGAGAATCGCTTCAGTAAAATGTGCACTGTGCCTTTAAGAATTTATTTTTGTATAGCTTGATTTATTTCAGCACAGTTTGTCAGAGTTACTCCTCCTAGTGCCTGTTCTGCTTCTTTGTTCTTCTAGATTCTTACAGGCTGAATCTCTAGGGTATTGAGCAAGTTCTGCAGACACACCTAAGTTGCAGATTGGTTTTTGTCTTGCTGTTGGTAGCAGGGTTTGGTCCTTCTGACACTATGTGCTATCACCCAACTCAGGAAGATGCAGAGAAACATCTTGCTCTTAAAAGGCTTCACTGCAGCTGTTAATACATGTGCAAAATGGCTGCTGACTTCCTGTTGATGTCATTATGCCAGCCCTTAGAAATGCAGTTAACCCTTCCTATTTCAGTTACCGCTCTCATCAATTAATTTTATGGCAGGAATCTGGGCAGAGCGCCACACATGTTTTAATACTTTATCCCTAATTCTAAATCTCCAGTTTGTCCTCTAACTGGCTTTGAAATGTGCTGTCACTAGACAAAACGCCTGCAAGTCTCTGCAAGTCATTCTACCTGTGCACATATGAATATTTCAGCTGAAGAGGCAGAACATCCTAGATGCATTGCACTGCCAGCTAGATTAAGAGGCCTCTGCATTTCCACTTTTCTGAGATTTACAACGGTGCTAAGCCATGAAAATAGCACTGATAGGAAAGCAAGCAAAAATGTGACCACAAAGAAAAGCTAAAAGCTTAGACTTTGATGTGACAGCTCAGATGCTAGGAAATGCAGACTAGCTGTAATAATCTAATATCATGGTACTGAGAAACGGGTGGGACAGACAGTGGACTGTGTTTTCAAAAGGAACTTGGCCTCCATTGTTCCAAGCACAATATCCACCTCCAAATTTAGTGGAAGTAAAATGAAATTGTGTGTGGCATCGAATCTCTTAACATCAGGGCAAGAGCTGCAATAGAGAAAGCGACAGGCTGGCTAAAAACAAACCCTAGTCTGGACAGAACAAAATCTCAGCATAGATTCACAGCTGGGTGGGAAGGATTTTCTCAGGCTGCTCAAAGGGTGATTGGGGGAAAGTAAAGGAAGCACAGCCTCAGAGCCAGAAATATTAGCTAGCTAACATACATCTCTCTTTCCTGGTGAGAAATGCACAGCATCTAAAGGCTTGAATCAGTAATGGTATGCTTCACCAAGAAGAGGAGCCAGAGAGTGAAGGTGAGTTACCTTCTTTCCAGTAATCATGTTGTTTCAGAAAAGTCCCTCCCAACATCTACACCAAGTTGGTGGAGAGAGAGGACAACAGCACCTGCCTCTTCCCATTTCCAGTGCAAGGTACTTGAGTTCAGAGACCCTCCTCCACCTGCAGAAGTAAGAACTCCTGTGTAGGGCTGGTACATGGAGCCCATGGAACTGAATGAATGAACTGCAGGATATAGGCCATTTTTCCATGGACGCCCCACCCCCCCAGTGTTTGGGTAGGTGTGTGGCGGGGGGGCAGTCCGTGTATACGGTCGCCATGCCGGTGGGTGGGGGGATGGGTGTTCGGTGGGTGTGCACCTGTGTAAACACCATGGGCGGCGGGTGTTTGTGCGAGTGTGCTCCCACCGCACACCCAACCAACACCCACCACACACACACTTTCACCCATGGAGCCCTCCGACAGTGTGGAGGATGCTCCGTGGGTGGAGGTGAGTGGGTGTTTGTGTAAATGGGCACACACCCACCTACACCTACCGTGCCAAAACACCCACCTCCATCCATGTAAAAACAGCCATAGCTGGCCTAGAAATGCTAGATCAAAATTTCAAAAGTAATGCACATTATGGAGCTGTGATGGCTCTTGCATGGTGCTCTGTGGAATGGTCATTGTATGAAATAAGGGATAGTCTCTTAAAATAAGAGGCATGTGGCAACCCTGGACCTTGGAATGGAGGGGCTGAAGAGGCAGAGTAGAGGTGTAGTGGCGGGAAGGGCATAGAGTTATTGGGTGAGCATCTGGTGACAGAGATAGAGAGCACATCTGAGAAAATGAAACAAGGACAGGGATTGGGAAGTGATGGAGACCTTAAAGATCACAAGGAAGAAAGGAGAGAAACAGAGGAGCTGTGGCTTTGGTTCTGCTTCTGTCCCCGCACTAAGGTGTTTGGATAAAATATAAACCTATTTAATCATATGCATTCCTGCTTGTAAAACATGTACACACACTTTCATTCCTTTATTCTATACCGTAAATCCATTGTGTGCACTTATACTGGGATGTTGCTGATAGCCTGTTAAGGGTTAAACAGGGTGAGCTGGTGTGGGGCTCCTTCTTCCCTTCATTTTTAGGATTAAAATTACTCCACTGGATCTGAGGGAGTAAATAATTTAGCCAATGAATTTAGTCTCTTTTTTCTGCTTGGTCCACAGGCAGACTTCAATTTACTTGAATTATTCATTATTAAAATGAATTCATAGTTATGAATTTCCTAACTTCTGGATTGACCATAAATAGTTACGTGCAAATGTGCTGATATTTCCTATTCAAGCTGCATTGGTGAATTACAGTTGGCCAGAAGAAATCACTTGTTGTTGCTTATATTTCCTGATTTGCTGAACATATAAAATACTTTCAGTGTGAGCAGACCCATTAGGAGAAAATTGTGACCTCTGGTACAAATCTGGGAGACTATGACCTCCCATCCTCTTGTAATAACTTTTGAATCAGTTCCTAAGGATCATACTTGTACTTTGTTTACATGTATGTAAATTACTTGCAATTATTGCTGTACTCATCATATTTTAATGTGTATTAGGGAAGAAAATACTTGTAGCTTTGAAGGGAACCCCTAAGCTTGGGTAGCCCAATTCAATTGTGCCCCTATTTCCCCCCTGTCATCCAACCTGAGTGTGACTATCAATGGCCCTTTTTACACAGATGATATCCATGCATCAATACCCAAGGTGTTCATGTGTGGGTGCTGCCCGTGTAAATCCCATGGTGGGTGTGGGGTGTGTGTGTGCGCTCCTGTGCACACACATGGACACTCACCTCCACCTATCCTCCCCACAAAGAGCAACTGGCAAAAACGGCGGTTGGTATGTGCGTGTTGATGGTTGGACATGGATATAGATGAGTGTGCACCCATCTACACCCTCTTTCCACCCACTGCACATGGATCTCAGTGCATACCGACCCTCCTGTGCCACGGTCCAAGTAAAAAGGCCCTATATTGCCAGTCATCACTGCTCAAAAATCTTGCCACGAGTGACCCCCATACCCATTTCCAAATCCTATGAGTTTACCTTAGCAGTAATGAGATTTTTTTTTATTTTTAAAAAAACAAACAAACGTTTGAGAGCATTTTCATTTGGCTTCTTCTTTTTGAAGCTTAAACTTCCTTTCAGGTCATGTTTTCCAAACGTCTCTGCAGCGGTGAGGACTATACACCTACTTGATAGGAGTGTGCAATTCATTTTTGTTATGATAACAAAAATGAAATTTTTGATTTTCTTTTTTGATATTGTAAAGATGACAACATCAAATAATAATGATGAAAACAAAATGCAAATGAATGTTTCTTTTGGAAATAATGGGGGAAAACTGAAAACATATTTCTGGCTACAGATTTTTTGTTTCTTATTCAATTCTGATGCAACTTAGCGAGTTTATACTCCCAACAGAGGGCACTAGGTGTACCAAATTTAGAAAAGATTGGATAAAGGGTCCTGATGTTATAAGCCATTAACTTGAAAATACATTTCTGGCTGTAACATTTTTATATTCCATCCTGTTTACAAGTAATATGGCAGACATTTATCACGCACATTCCCTGTCATCTCTGAAAAAATACAGGACAATTTGATAAAGGGACCCAATTTTATGAGCAATTGAAGTTGTTCCCTTGAAGACCATTATTCAGATAAATTGCAGCACATGCAGTGCGAGACAGAGGCAGACACCTGACATGGCAGGGGGAGGGAGGCTGTAGAAGGGAGGATGGGGAGTAACCCAACAGACTGACACATTCACTGGCCAATTACTGCATGCTTCCAGCTTTACAGGACCAATCGGTGGTGTCTTTGAGGCGGGCATAGGGGGCAGCCCTGAGGCGGGCATAGAAGGTACATAACTGGGAATTTGTGGATAGCATCCCAGAAATCAGAAGACATGGTTTACACATCCAGGATGGCCAATTATCATCATAATCACATCCTGTAGCACTGTGACAGAGGACATAAGATAATCTCTACTGCCTCTTTCCTAAACTGATGCTTCCGACTTCCCAGTAACAAGTGGGGGAGGCAAGTTGGGATGGTCACATCACAGAATGAAGATATTTGTTTTACATTTCTGCTGGTCAATTGGCACCACAAATAGATCCTATCCCACAATGACACGTAAGAGAATCCCTGGCATAGGCTCCTTCTTGGCATATGATGTTCAGGCATATAAAATTGGGATCCTTTATCACATATTTCTGATATTTAGGAGAGATGATCCTGAAGGTGTGAGATACAGTCCTTCCAAATTTCATGTACACTGGTTGGACTACAAAGATGTTACAGTCAGACATACATTTATAAGTTAATTGCTGATTATATCACTAGGACCCTTTATCCAATCCTTCTGAAAGTTGGCATAGATAGTAAACATAGGGAGGGGTCTAAACTTGCCAGGTTTTATTTACATTAGATGGGAGACAAAAAAATTATATCCAGGAATGTATATGCAGATTTTTACAAAATAACATATTTCAACAACTGCTTATAAAATCGGATTCCTATATCCAATCGTTCTGAAATTTGGCACACGTAAGTAGGGCTGATGTGGCAGCAGCTGTTACCATGCCGCGATTCCATTCCGCCATTTCAGAATTGCCCGCACCACACCACCGTTTTTCTGCTGACATTCTGCTAATTCCGCCGGCATTCTGCAAATTTGGAAACTATTGGGAAAATTGCGGAATTGTTGGAAACTGTTGGAAAACTGCTGTTCCGCTATTTTGTGGTGCTGGCGGAATGGCGGAAGTAGCAAAAATGTCATGTTTCTGCTATTTTGCGAAGCCTGTGGAAGTAGCGGAATAAAATTAGAGGAACTGCAGAACTATCGAAATGAAACTAGCAGAATGAAAACCTCTGCCACGCCATACCACTAATTGCAGAAACACTGTTTCCGACAGAAATAGCTACCACTGCGACATTCCGCTACAGCCCTACATGTAAGGCCTTCCATTGGAGGTACAACTCTCTCATGTTTCATCCAAATAAAATAACATAATTCAACTGCTTATAAAATCAGATTCCTTTATCCAATCTTTCTGGAATTTGGAAAACTTAATGCTTTCCATTGGAGGTACAACTCCTCCATGTTTCATCCAAATATAAGGAAAACCAAAAGGTTACAGCCAAAAATGTGTTTTCCATTGAAACCAATGGAAAGCAAAAATGAAAGCAAAAACGAAAATGAAATTTTGATATTTATGAAAATGAAAACAAAATATTTAAACAACAAAAATAAAAAATGAAAACAAACGACATCGGTCCCTGCTGCACACCTCTAATACTTTAAAACAAGGGAAAAACTAATATTGGGTGTTTTCAGATATTACGAGATCACGCTCAACCACAGAGAACCATGGTCAATCCCACTGTGGGGCCAAAGCACTCTGAACGTCTGTTTCGCGGGCGCCAGATGTTCACCATGGTCAATACCCACATGAGGTCAAAATCAACCATGGTTCTGGAGCTCCCCCCTGGACCATCTCCGAAAGCGTGGTCAAAGAGATTCCTGATGGGATCCAACAAAAAGTAACATCTGGCGGGCAACCACCAGCCGGAATCAAGGTAAATGATTCCCAGTTGGGGACAAAGCACGCAGCGTTGCTGCCAGGCAACCAGCAACAGCACAGGCCGGGGAGGGAGATTTAAAGGGTACACAGCAGCAGCCATGATGAGCTGCCCTGGCACCTTCCACGCCCTGGCACTTTGACCACGGCCCGGCCTGGGATCGGCGTAACGTGTGTTGCGCTCCCCCGGGCTGTGATCTGGCAGCCCGATTCCCTGCCATGGTCCTGGTCCCGTCACTTCTGTTTGGGGCTTTTTTTGACCATGGGGGTGGTTGTTCGGTTCACCCCCGCTGGGAATCCAATGTGGTGAATCGAGACCGCGTAACGTCTGAAATCACCCATTGTTTCCATTATGAGTCAGCGCTTTAAGAAAAGCTCCAGTTATTGTGAAATCAGAATAAAATTGTGATAGTTGGCAATGCCAGAATACAGTTGTATGCACAAGGTTTATTTTACAAATATTTCAGTTGTTTGAGGTATGCATTCAGTTTAAGTATGCATGCAGAGGTTTGCTTTCAATGTTTGTGATTGCAAAATCTCAAATATGTATGTTTGGTTAGTTACATCAGTGGGACACTTCCAGTTAGGGGTTTGACTGAGCAGATCTGAAAAATTTCTCACAGTCTTTATAAAACCAGCAGAGAGCAATGCGTATGTGTGTAAGTTAAAGGAGTGAGACCCTGAAATAGCTCTGATATTATTTATTTATTTATTTCTATGATTTATACCCCACACCCTCCTGTCACCAGCTTGGGGTGACCTCCAACAATTTATAAATACATAAAAACACTATAAAAACAGTTTAAAACAATCAGCAGTATTTAAAACAAGGCCACAGAAGTTAAAACAGTAAAACAGGATGGGGGCAAAAACCATAACCCTAACCCACCCCCCACCCCCAAAGGCCTGGGTGAACAGCCAGGTTTTACAACACTGTCAGAATGACAATAGGCTTGGGGCCAGGCGGGATTCCTCTGGAAGGGAGTTACAAAGGAGCGGCCCGGCCACCGAGAATGCCCTCTCCATTGTGGCCCCCCGCTTTACTCGGGGAACCTCCAAAAAGGTACCCCCGATGACCGCAGGAGCCGCTCTGGGGCACAGAGGGCGAGGTGTTCCCTGAGGTACGAGGGGCCCAGACCATAAAGGGTTTTGTAGATCAACACCAACACCTTGAACCTAGCTCGGCACACTATTGACAGCCAGTGCAGAGTCTGGAGTACAGGTGTAATATGCTCCCGATGGCCCGTCCCCATAAGGAGACGAGCCGCCGCATTCTGCACTAGCTGAAGCCTCCGAATAGAGCTAAGAAACGTACATTAATAGTGACCAGATTTTATTTCTTTTTCCCATTGGATTGCCCAAAAGGAGCTACCCTGTTAGAGGTATATTCTCCTGGGGTACAAAGGGCATTTTCTGATTTAAGTTCTGTACTGTAACATTGGGAAAACAATTCTAAAAAAAGAGACATTGGGTATTTTCAGACGTGACGGGGCGGCATTCGCCCCGTCACGGAAATAACCCTTAGATTCCCCTCCAGGATCACTCTGGCATGGCCAACAGACGTGCCGGGGGATCCCAGCGGAGAATCGGGGGGGCGGGGCCATGAAGCACAGTGCAACGTGCGGCCGCACGCCCCCTCCCCCCCACGCTCCCCCACCGCCCGCCCTCTGGGGAGATGGGCTGGCGCCGTGGCCAATGCAGCCGCAGCGCCTGCCCGAAATGACCACGGCCCGGAATCCCGGCGGGGATTAAGGGCCATAATCGCTGTCCAGACGTGACGGGCCCCTTCATCCCCACCGGGAATCTCATTCATCAAGCGATCAGCACCGGCCCCGCCGGTCCAGCCAATCGTGTGGTGAATGAGATTCCCAGCGGGGATTGCAGTTGGTTAACATCTGGGGGGGAACTTCCAGTTCCCCAACAGATGTTACGAGGGCATTCCCCACCACATGGAATTGACTGTGGTTGAGTGTGATCTCGTAATGTCTGAAAATACCCACTGTTTCGGTGCTTAATGAATCATGGTAGAAAATGGGTTCTCCAATGCACATTAGGTTATTAGATGAATGGTGGTTAGTGCGCTAACTCAGGACGCTTTTAGACATGCCTCCAATCTTGTGGACTTCAAAATTCAATTTCAGCAACCTCGCATGGGTGGAGTTTAGGTGTGCCTCCTCGCACCAAAAGTCACCCAGCCACCATTGGAAACAGCAATGCAGAGTGGCTCATGCATTCTTTTGAAAATTGGACTTGTCAAACCCCAAGGTAGCCCTGCACCATGTATGTTTCATAAACATTAGCTTTTAAAGGGGAGCAATGGTATCCCTAAGGCAACTCCCTGCCTAGGTTAAAAGAGTAACACTGGCTGCTGTATTTATTATTCATTGCTGATGGATGGGTAGGAGGGAAGAGAATCCACTGCACCATTTCTTACTTTAATAGGGAACAAAGAAAAGAGGTAGAAGGGGTGTGGAGATAGCAGCCAGGCAGGAGGTAGTTGTCAGTCCCTCTGGGATTGAGGGACAATGGGATAGTACAATTTTCAAAGCCGACTCAGCACCTGGCTGCTGTACTGACTGCTCCTCAGTCTCAGCTGCCACTGTTCCCTGTTCCTTCCCCACCACTGTTCAAGCTGAGCTGGGTTCTTCCCATGCTGAGTTTTTCTGAATGGGAGGGGGAATCCTGCTCAATAGAAAAGATCTCCTCAACCCCCACCCCCTGCCTATAAAAGCCAAGCATGGGAAGAACCTGGCTCAGCTTGAGCATCGGTAGGGAAGCAACGGCAGCCAATACTCATAGGAGCACCAACACTGCAGCCAGGCACGAGTCAGCCCAGGAAGTCGGGCTCTCCGCTTCCCCTGCTGGCCAATTGCCATCCAAAACTGAATGGCAATCGGCCAGCAAAGCTCCTTTGCCCACTCCCTTCCTTCTGAATCTCAGTGGAGCGACACCAAACCAATGCCACCCATGTGGCACTGCTCCAATGAGTTTTACGGAGATCTGTAAATAATTATCCATAATCTGGAAATCTTTAACATTTCAGAAATGGATCTGTAATTAATACAAATCCATAAATCAATACGAATCCCCAGCCCTACTATTTCCCAGTCTTTCTGCACTTCCTCCTCACACAGGGTCTCTGCTTCACTGGCTGCTTGTTATTCCAGTGTCCACTTCACCCTTTCGAGAAAGTTCCCAAGAAGTTCTGAGAAGAATGAGTGAGATCAGGGAATAGGAACAGTTACTTAACCCCTGCTTCCGGGAATGGATGAAGAGGTTTGTGAATATTTCAGAAGAGCTACCCTGAAACTGTCCGGTAGTATGTTAATGAATACAGGCCCTCACATTCACAGGCAGTGCTGCATCCAGGGAAGGTGGGGCCCCATGTGAAATGGTAGTGCGGGCCCCCTTCTATCCTAGGAATGTTTGATGGGCACACATTGATTCGTCCCTTAGGAAAAAGGGGCAAAAAATAAATTCATTTTCTACATTCAAACATAACATACCCTTCAGGGGCCAGGACTTCCTGCATTTCAGGCCCTCCTGCATTTCAGGCCCATATGCATATTTTGTTGTGCCTAGTTTATTCATGGATCTTGTGGGTGGGTGGAGGCTCCTCTTAAAGCATAATGGGCTCTCCACAGTTGGGTATTTTTGCATTAATTGAGGCTCTTTGGGCCTGTATTTTATACCAGTGCTACTCATACCCATGTTGTCATTCAAGTTTATTAATGAACTCTATGTCTTGGGGGACCATATGGGGGACCCTCAACACGTGGAACCTTGTGCAGTCACACAGTCTGCAGTTGCCTGCATCCAACTTGTGCATACCTAATGTCCCCTCACATAACCAAGACTTGATCTCCAGACCTTCACGTCAAAGCTCTGATACTTGTGCTTCTGGAGAAAACGCTAGTCTTGAAATGTTTGTAATTTAAAAAAGAATGAACACAGAATGTTTTATAAAATAATCCTGTAGAAAAAGTAGTAGCAGCAGCACATCCTCCAAGATGGAGCCTTGAAATACAAGGAGAAAATTTTTACTCTAGTAGCATTCTCCAGGGCCATGCTAACGCTTGTTGCTTTAATGTGATGTATAAGAAAAGACAGAAGGCCATACATTTGTGATGAATGAAGGGAAATGAAAAGGTGCCAAAAAGTCAAGGGTTTTTTTTCTGTTTTTTTTTTTTTTTACATTTTAAGTGGATTAACTGTTTGTGAAAGCTATTGCGTTCACAAAAGGGCCTCTCTTTATTCATGACAGTAAGAACAAAAAGGCAGGTTGCACTGGAATTTGAAGATAGTTGCTGTCAAATATTCCTTGCTGAGTCCCAGAACCTCCTAAACCATAGAAATGAGGTCACACAAGGAATGGTTGAGATTCTCAAAGAAGCTGACCAGCTGGTCCACAAATCCTTTTCGGTTGTGCAGCTAAATTTAAGGAGTTTTCAAAATGTCAATTAGCATACCTGGTTCTACAGTACTTTTTCATATGGGGTTAAGAAGCACTCCATCTTTACAATGTATTCAGACAAGCATGGTAAATCTAGGGTTCTTGTTCCTTCCAAAGGAACTTCTCTGGAGTTATTAAGCGCCTTCATCTGAAACATAGCAGAGATTGGTAACAACAACTGGCCTTTTGAAAAACAAAAATGCAGAGCGAGAAACTAAGATCCTTTTGGCAGGGATCAGTTAAATGTATCACAGTAAACCATGCCTTTTTTTTTTAATTAACACAATACAACGTTTTCCCCCTTGCCTTAGCTTTTGGTACTACTAATAAATTAGTGTCACTTTCACCTAACTTGTTTCTGCTGGACTCTGCTTGTGAACAACTGAAGTCATCCCATTCAGATTTGGAACAGCTAAGTTTTGTGGTAATAAATTGAGTTGTAGGGCACAGTATAATTTCATTTCTAAATTTATGTGGGGTATGTGATCATTTTACACTGGACAATAGAATAGCCTCTAAAATAAAGCAACTATCTGTTTTTCAAGCCCCGCCCCCCGTGCTGCTCAGCACATCTCCAGCCCCTCCCTGAAAAGTGGGTGCGGCACCCTATGAGGCTGCTGTGCCCTCCTGAAAAAGCTCTGGCCACTGGCTGGAGTTAGATAGAGCAGGACGTCATACATGATGGCCCACTCTATCCCAGTCTGGGAGTGGCTTCCCCAGATCATGGCACGGCTAACTCTGGATTGTGTGTTGGCAGGGAGCCCAGTGCAGAACCTGGAGTTAATCCTGCCACCATCCAGAACCTATTTGTTCTGGCTCATGGTAAACATCTGCCAGGCGGGAACAAACGTGACACCACCATGGTAAAGCATGGACACCCACGGTAGTGTCATGTTTCAAAACACCCTCAGACTTCTCTGACGATTGACCTTGGCCTGGTTGTCTGACTACAGCCTTGGTTAATCTCAGGGCTGTAACCCAACTGCCTGATTGTCCAAGGAGCAACTCAGACTTTAATGGTAGCTGCACACATGGCTATGGACAGCTCTCGACACCACCTCCATGTCACAAAAATTCCTGTCCATTTTTAGAACAAAAATTAAGGATACAATAACTTCAAACACAATTGACTGCCATTTGTCCCTGTACCCCAGAAGAAGACAGGATGCAGGTGCATCCCCGAGACCTGGCCTTTACCCACACCCTACCTTCTTCCTCGTTAAAGAGGCAGTGTGACAAATTGCCCTCTCCACCCACTTGGTGGGGATGGAGAGGGGGATTTGAGTGCTTGAAAGTTTCTTTACAGATCTCTCTGATTTTTTGAAAATAAACATGGCTGCTTTTGTATAATAGCCAGTTTGGGGCCTCTGAAGACTTCTGCTAGATCTATCTACTGACCAGAGATATTGTTGGCATCTAGTATTGTTTTATATTATGACTTTAAAATAAATAAATACACTAAATGTTTTGATTTTTTTAGTGTATTGTATTTTTATATCTGTTCTATTGTATTTTATTGTGTTGTTGTAAGCTGCTCCGGGTCGCCAGAGGTGAGAGGGGCGGGATATTAAATGTAAACGAACAAGAAGCTGTCTAAGTGAGTGAGACCAATGGTTCGTCTTAGCCCGGTATTGTCACAACCTGACATGGCAGTAGGGTTCTTTCAAATTTGGCTCCAAATCCAGTTCTTTCAAGGTCTCTGGCAGATGCCAGCACAGGCGTGCCACCAGAGATCCTGAATTGGGGATACCAGGAATTGACCTTGGGACTTTATACATGCAACATATGTTCTCCTTCCACTTGAGCCACAGTTCCACCCCTTAAATTAATAATACAAAGAAAGGAAGAGATTAAAAGACTATCCTGAAGAAGAACTTTGCTTGAAATGCATCTGGATTGGTTTTTAAGTTTTGACATTATTGTGTTTTAATATAGTAATTAATGTTGTTATTTATTGTGTTTACATTTTTGTAGTAAATTGTTATTCTGCTTACCTGTTGTTTGTGTTGCTGAGTGTGGCTGTTACTGGCTTTATCCCCTTTTTAATGTGTTGGTTCCCCTTGCTTTGACCAACCTGAATCTGGATTAGCAGATTAGCAAAGGAATCTGTGTACCATCCAATGAGTGACAAGAAAGTACAAGGGAAAATGGAGTGTAAGAAATGCAGTATTGCATCAGTATTAACTCTCAGGATTTGAAATGGACAGCAATGTGGTAAATGGTAAGCAGAAAATTGATAAATTGAGACATGAAAACTCAGTTGAGACATTGGGTGATTTCAGATATGCTGGGCCTCCCTTGGACCACGGTACGGAATCACCTTTTCATCCCCCTCCGGAATCCAGCTGGCTGGTCAACAGACGTGCTGGCTGATTCCGGAGGGGGATCAGGGGAGGGGGTGGGGCTGGGCGGTGCAACGTGTGGCCGCACAGCCCCCCCCCCCACGCTCCTCCAGCTGCCCGCCCTCCGGGAGAGGGGCAGGCACAGCAGATAATCTGGCCGCAGCCCCCTCCCACCCCCTGGGGTCTTGGCCACGGCCCGGAATCGGTGACAGTAACAGCCGATACCGTCTGCTGATTCTGAGCTGTGGAGCAGTAACAGATGTTATGTTACCACAGTCAACCACGGTGAACCCCCGTGGTGGCCATCGTACCGTAACGTCTGTTGGGCCCAAAAGAGATTCCCTTCAGGTGTTCACCCCCGGTGGGAATCTCCTTGACCATGCTTCCAGAGCTCCGGGCAGCCAGAGGGCTGGAAGCGTGGTCAAAGAAATTCCCGCCGGGGGTGAACATCTGGCGGGAATCTCTTTTGGGCCCAACAGACATTACGGTACAGCGGCCAACACCGCGGTTGGCTGCGGTTGGTCACTATGGTTGACCGTGGTAACGTAACATCTGAAATTACCCATTATGGAGTACTGAGAGGTTCTTGATTCTACTGAGACTGTATTGGGGACTGGGATTTCAATGGGAATTCCCATTTTGGAAAAATTTTATTTCAGCCATAATTTCATTTTCCTGTATAAATTAATTAATTAAGTTATTTAACCTAAGTAACTTTCAACCCTTGGCCTGAAAGCTTGCATATTCTTACCAACCTAAGTTGGTCCAATAAAACATACCAAGTGAGCTACTTTGTCCATATCTCTTACATTTGGAACCAACATGACAACCATCTTCTCTCTAGATGGTTATACTCAAAATTATGAAAGAAAATAGGTAATAAAAGAAGTGCCTGAGAATTTACCCTGCTCTCCTTTGTCTATCCTTGGAATCAGTATATAAGGTCCCTCTCTTTTCTAGGAAAGATAAACTGTTTTATTTTCCCCTCTAGACCAGTAGTTTGCATGTACAATTGAAACGCAGTTCTCTAGGAATGCTGATACAAGAGGAAGTAAGAAAGCAGCATTACATTTTTTTTTTAAATGAATCAATTTTATTTTGAAGAGAGTTATTGTCTCACCAGGTAACAAGTTTTTTATCCCACAGAAACTTATTGCATTAGATCATTTTTTCTAGAGGTGGACCTAAACTGCACAGTTTGGATCTTTTTTCTGGATGTGAAGTTAGCCATAAGAACATAAGCACATACCAAGTCAGACTAATAATCCATCTCACCCAGTATCCTGTGTGACCATTTCAAGGAAAGGATATAGAAACAAGGCACCTTTGATGCTTACTCCCAACTTCTGGCAGTCAGAAATTGCCTTCACTGACCCTCTTAACTAATTTCTATTGATACACATACCCTCCATGAATGTATCCAAACCTTTTTTAAACTCTGTTTTACTACTGACTTTCCACAGTATGCCATGGCAATGAGTTCCACAGTTTAATTGTGAGTTTTGTGTAAACCTTCATTTCATAATCCAGTTTGGAAGTCTCCCATTTCATAACCCAGTTTGGTCCATCCTTTATTTGTTACAAATAAAACAGTGTAAACTGCATTCAGACCACACCTTACCTTAAAGCCTATTACCACCACTCCTTTACTGTAAGCTTTGGGCACTGCAATCTGAAGCAGTTGCAAAAATGCCCTATGAAAATTAAGTGTAAGCAGTCATTCATACTTTGGCTTATTTGTCTTGGGAAATAGATGCTCTGGAGTGAAAATAAACTTATGAAAGTAAATTATATTGTTTGTAATTATGATACACCAACCATCGGCATAAACTCTGAAGGTAGTTCTTTATCATGCATAGTTTTTATTAAGACGCTTAGGTAAGTAATCAGCACCTCCTAATTCCCATATACCTCACTGGAAGTTGCTGAGCGTTGAGCATTTTTGCAAATCTGGTGTCCATCTTGTTTATGGCAGCATTTCAAATATTTGTAGATTAATATCATATTTCCCCTCCCACAGTTCAGCCTTCTTTTACGCAGGCTAAAAATACCTAACTTCAACTTCTCCACATGTGACTAAGGCTACATTCGCACAAGAGATCAAATGTGGCATAAATGGCTTCCCCTGCATTTTTATTGCAATGCTCAGGTAAATGACTAAGCTCGCAAGATCCTCTGCAAGTAAGTCCTATCACCCACAACTGACAAGCTACAAACCATAGTTTAACAATAGAGCTAAGCCCCTCTTGCGAATTGCTGAAAACATGTGAAGAATAATTCACTTTTATTGCCCTTTCTTATTCCTCCATTGTCATGTTTTGGGGGACATTCTGGGTGGCTGTCACACACACACTCCCACCTCAAGTCATTTCTTTCAGCCAGCATTGTCAGTGCACAAAGATCAAATTGAACTGGTTCAGCTCCCAGGTTGCTGCTGCTGCTGCTTCTTTCAGTGTTTAACTCTGACCACTTTCACACTTGCCCCTCCATGCATATTTTGGCTGCAGGAGGGAATGCGCAAACCAGACTATGCACGGGGGTCGGCTGGTATGAAAGCCCCCCCCCCCCCCCCCCAGCTGAACGGCTATCACCTGGAAGAGTGCAGAGCAGGGAAATCCAGGTCTGCACTCTTCTGGGTGATCGCCCCCCCCCCCCGTCCCAGCTGAACCTCGCGCATATTCTGGCTTGCGCATTCCCTCCCACAGCCAAAATATCCACGGGGGGAAGATGTGAAAATGATCTCAGTATCTTCCATGTAACAAATGCCCCCCCGCCGAACTCAAGAGGAAATAACAGTCACTGAGAATGACAGGATCATTAGTAGCTTGTAGAGGATAACATACCACAAGATTTAATGTGGGGAGGAAGCTTTGGCAGCCCATGTGAAGGCTCATAAAGCACAACAGTACTCTCACACAGGTAATTAAAGAGCTAGGAGAAAAGGCTCGTGTGAATGCAGCTTTACCTTTCAAACCCCTTATCAGTTTTGTTGAGGTCCTGTATACCCTTTTCAATTTTTCTATGTCCTTCTTAAAACAGGGTGCCCACAACTGAATGCAATGCAGTATTCCATCTAAGATCTAAGCAGGAAAAAATTAGAACTGAGGTTGTATGTAAGAGAAATCTGAACACGTCATGTATGGAAATGCAGATTTAGGACAGCCCACCCCACCCCGACTCCAAAAACTTAATGGTGCTATGAAGTGAAAAACCATTTTTTAAAATTATTTTTTTTAAAGTATTTTAAAATCTGTTTCACCTGGGCCACAAACACTGAGCTGCTTTTAGCATAATCATGTGTAAAAAACTTCTCTGTGGGAAGGACAATGTATAAATTCAAACAAACAAAATAAATACATTAATTAATGTACTCATTACATGATATCAGTATCGGACAGAGTTAAAACAATTGCTCATTATAAAAATAATACCTGCTCTGCATTGGCTTGTATCTTTATACTGATTATATATACTGGTGGCTATGGGCCACATGTTAAATATCTTGTGTTGCAATGGGTTGCATGCTAATGATATGCAATTGAAATTTGTTGCGGGGGTGGGAGGCAAGGTGAGGTCTTGAACCTATATTCTGGGTTGAGGTGAAGTCCTGGTGCATTTCTTACCACCACCTCAGCAAGGCTGACCCAAAGAAAAAAAAATAAGTACTCATCACAAATCAAATAGATAACCAGTACTGAACGGCAGGGATTTGGCTCTCCTGGCTTTTGGCCAGTGCAGCCAATGAGCGGGAGATAAGATAGTGTATATGTGGATAGGTGTAGCAGTCAGATTGGTTAGCATTAGCCACTGCCAGAAAACAAGCTGCTACCAAGTTGCAATCCAGAAGCACATGCATAGCTGGGCAATTAAGCAGGCAGCTAGCCAATTAGTCACTCAGCCATGCACATTGATGTAGGAGGGGTGAAAATAGAGGGCTGCTCCCTCCAGTCAATACAGTGAGGAGAAAGAGCCTACAAGAACAACCTTGCTAGTGGGAAGTAGCTGTTATCTGGGCTTGGCTAGGTCAACCAAGATAGACAGAAAAGCCAAGTCAGAGCTCAGCCTGGAGGAGGTATCTGAGGAGACCTAAGCCACCTAGATTGGAGCCTGCAATAAAGCTTGCAGGGAGCAAGTCTCCTCCCCCCTGGACAGCTGAAGGAAACAGACCCACAGGATGGATGGACAGACAGAGAACAGGCAGCATGGGAGCTGGAGGTGTGGGCTATTCATCTCTTCAGGCTCCAAGAAAGCCACCTTTGACTTTAATACCCAGCTAGAAGGAACCCAGACCCATGGGATTGACTTTGAGATGTGTTTTTTTTTTCCTTAAAGGCCCAGACCGTGGCCAGAGACATTGCAAGAGGCTTGCTAGGAAGCAAAAGCCTATTCCCAAAAGGGACTATATTGATGTTATTACCTTTATGTTTGAGGACCTGCTTTACTGGGAGAAGCCCCATTCTGGAGGTTTTTGAGAGGTGGGCTGTAGGCATGATTGGGAAGTCCAACTTAATTACATCCCCTTAGGGAATCAACACTGGCCCTACAGAGGAGCACTGGTGACCACAGTACAGGAGAGCTGTTCCCCAGAATGGCTCCTCCTACAATGAAGAGCCAGCTCCATCCATGATAGGATTTTACTTAAATGTAGTATGAATAAGAGTTTGTATGTAGGAGTGTGTGCAGGCACATGTGTGCGTATGAGTTTGTGTTAGTGAGACCTCCACAATGTCTGCACCTTCCCTGTAGGGATGGGCGAACAGAGTTTGGAAATTCGGTTCGGTTCAGTTTGAAATTCGAGTTCGTAAATTCGGTTCAGTTTGAAATTCTAGTTCAGTTCGGAAGTTCGGTTCGGTTCACCGAACAGACCAAGTTCGGTCGAATTCTGAAATTCCGAACCAAGTTCGGCCATTCAAAACCAGGTTTTTTGGTGTGTGTTGCCACTAGGGATGGGAGAACAGAATGGAGTTTGGAAATTCAGTTTGGTTCTGTTCGGTTTGAAATTCGAGTTCGGTTTGGAAGTTCAGTTCGGTTGCCTGAACATACCGTGTTCGGTCCGAACTCCGAACTTCCGAACCGCGTCCGCCCATCCCTACTTCCCTGGTTCAGGACAAAGTGTGAGTTCCTCTGAGTGTCTCCCTGTGTCTGTCCACCCAGTTCTGGTCCTGCCTCAGGCTGGGTATATAAACCCCTCAAACTATCCCACTCTTTTCCTGAGGTAACTAGAATGCCATCTGCAGCTCAAAAGACATGCACGCTGAACTTAATTTTAAACATCACAACCAAACATGCAACGCAAGTCAGATGTTACACTCCATTAATTAATGGAATGCTCCATAGGCTGTAGAGAATGTCCCATTAAATCCAGCTTTAGTACAGTGTATAACCCAGGTTGCAGTTAGATACCTTAGATTGTGATGAGAAAGTCCCATTTCCATGGTGCAGAGCCTGATTGTTGGTAACCTCTTGTATATGCTCACATTGGACCCACATATTGGAAGTGTCAGATTCAAAAATGAGAAGTGAAAAATATAGCGTATCTTACTTGGGTTGACGTGGGTGGGTGCTGCCACTGTGGGTCCTCAAAGTTTCCACCTCCATTAGGCACAACTTTGCTCCTAGCAAAATCAGGAGGAAAGTTTTGACCTTGATTTCAAGCACAAATGGGCAGACTGACTGGTTTTAAATGGGCGCAGCTGTGGGGGCAGGTCCATGTGCACCACGTGGTGCACCAACCATCATCTGCTGAGGGGGAGATTTAAAGAGACCAGAATGGGTATGTACTGGATGTGCATTCCTACCCACGCACTACCCACTCCTGCCCCCACACAGAGCATTCCAGAGTTTCCCCCAATGCTATGTGCATGGGCATGGGTGAGCGGGCCATGAGTCATGGGAGTGCGCATCCACCCACACCGCCTTCAGATGAGTACTTGGGCGGGTGGGTGGGGACCCCTGTGGGTTCATCCCATTTAAAAATAGCTATTGTTTCAGGGTCCCATACAAGAACAGGGTTAGAAATTCTTTCTACCCTCCCAATCAGTTATTTTGCTGAAACTGGTTCATTGATATTAGTAGCATGACCCTACACACAGAACCACATCAATTCAAACAAAACTGGACTAGTGAAGTGAAAAATATTTCATGGTTATGGAGTCTGTCCAAGATCTACAAGATTCTTCTTAGCGTACCTGTTGCACGTAGCCTTGCTTTTGATAAAGACTTAATCATTTCCCCAATGGGCTTGCAAGTGGAAGAAATGTATTCCTTCCTCTACTGCTTATTTTTCACTCAAGTCAAAGTTATAGACAAGATCCACTAGAAAGTCCCAAAAAATCAAATAAGAGTGCTCTGGTCCTCTATTTTACAGCAGAATGGATTAAATTACAAGCATAGTCTGTTCCATATATTTTTTTCTCTCTACCCTTCTTTTTTGCCTGAAGCTGTTTGGGAACTCTTTTTGCTTGCCCTGTCATGCTGTCAGAAATGGCTCCAATCAGATGCATGCTCACAAGATAGTTCATGTTCCAGAATTTAGTATGAACATGAGACCCATTCATTTTAGAATCATAGCACTGAAGGAACTTCAAAGACCATCTAGTCTGACCCCCTGCTTTTTTTCTGAAAGTCCACAACTACGGCATTCCCAGCAGTTTTTAAAACACCCACCTTTGTTTTAAAACCTCTGGCAACTGAGAGCCTACAAATCCCTTAGGCAACTTGTTCCGTTGTTGAACAACTCCTACTGCTGGAGAGTTTTTTCTGATATTTAGTTGAAATCTACTTTCTTGTAATTTGAGCCAATTATTGATTCATGCCCTCTCTTGCAATAGAGAATAGTTTATTGCCATCTTCTTTGTGGCATCCCTTTAGATATTTGAAAACTGGTGTCCTGCCTCCCCTTAAGCTACCCTTCTCTAGGCTAAATATACCCAGTGCCTTCAACCTCTCCTCACAGGACTTGCTTCCCAGGCTCTTAATAATCTCAACTCTTCCCAATTGGGTTTATATATTTATTTTAATGATTTTCCTACCTCGCCCCTCCTGCCACTGGCAGCTCGGAGTGGCTTAATGGTACTCATGCATATTAGCCTCGAGTGTGCGGTATCTTGCTAGAGGATCAATTGAAAGAGGAATCCATTTCTAGACAATATCAGTTCTTGCAAAGGGGAAAAAAAAGTTAATTGTAATTAAATTAATTTCTAAATACCCTTTGAAAGATTTTGTAGTTGTACAATACTACAGTTATCGTAGTTTGTAGTTATCAGTACCTACTTTGAAAATATTCCCCAGTCTTAAATATTCCCCAGTCTTGGGGAATATTTAAATCCAGAAGGTATGATTTCTTAGGGCACTTTTAAATGAGCGGGTTGCCATTGTGCAACTCACTTGTGCGATATTTCAAAATCCAGCAAGGCGAGATTAGACAAGACAGAAGTCCAGGATCATGCGCATAGCAGGCGGCTGTGCATTGTTTACAGACCGCAAATTAAATACCTCACAATCGAGGTTTTTAATTCGCGGTCTGTAAACAATGCGCAACCGCCTTCTATACGCATGATCCCAAACTTTTGTCTTGTCTAATCCCACCTTTCAGGATTTTGAAATATTGCACGAGTGGGTCACACAATGGTGACCCGCTCGTTTAAAAGCAGCATTAGTTTCAGTTGTCCTTACAGGGACAACAGTGGGGGGTTTTACATACACATTTTTCCTGCTTGTTTGCTGTTACATCCTGAACTTTCTGTGTGTCTAAATCACTCACCCAGATCTTAAACATCTGGGTCTATGAACTTCTGTGTAGAACTTCTCCCAGAACTTTTGTGTGTAAAAAGTTCTCCTGGTAAACTGCTTTGTTCCAGGCAGCTGTGGTCACTTGGTTTCCATGGCAGCCTGTCACATCTACAGCTACAGCTACTTTAGGCTGCCTCAGGGCAGTGTTTGTGTGAAGAATGCATCCAGGAACTTTGTGGACTTGTAAACCCAGAAGATTGAAAAATCCAGAACTTTAAGGTGTGTGTAAAAATGCCCAGTGTCTCATCAACACTTCGTTTTTCAATAGGATAACAATGCTGAAAATGGTAGGTATGTAAGTGTGTATAAGTGATGTGTAAACTTCATGCTGGCTATGCACATCAAGGTAAATTTCACCCTCAATGTATTATAATAATACACACCCAAAGATATAACCTATGTCTCAAGAAATGTAACTTTGGCATCAAGAAAGGATTAGCTATCCATGAATTCTTTTGTCAATATTATTTGATTAAACATTGGTGAAATAGGATTAGGAAAGTTCTAGTAGGGAATCATCATGTCTGACTCAAAGTACGGCTCTAATATCAATAAAAAAGCAAAATAAATAAGGGCTTCGATTTCTCATACAGAAGTATGCAAAAAACTAACAGTGCTGCTTATTCTTACTGCATAGGTTTTTTCTACCATAGGTTTTTCTGCATAAGTTTTTTAATAGGTTTTTTTCAGCATATTTTTCTACCTAGTTGAAAGTTGCCTGGAACAGGGTGGTGCAATTTTTTGAGGAGGAAAATATTTATTTATTTGAATTTATATCCCACCCCTTCCTATAAGTTCAGGTGGGCAGCTTACAAGCAAAAATATCAATAAAAATAAACCAACTAAGGGTGTTTTCATATGTGTCAGTGCTGAGCACCACCATGCTTCATCCTTCCTGGAGTGAGGGCTCTTGCTCTGGGCAGGATTCAGCCTGGCCACCAAAGAAACGGGACGGCGGGACGGCGGGACGGTGAGGAAGAGGCGGGGTAATGTGCTGACATTTGTCTGCACGGATCCAAGCCATGCTGCAAGGAGAGGCCCACCCCCTCCCTGACAGACAGCCTTGGTGGCTTATCAGGTTGCCATGGCTTCCCAGAACTGCCACGAATAAGTGCAAACAGGCCAACACATGACGGCCTGCTTTACCTGAGTCCTCTATTTAGCCTGGACTGTTCCTCGGGAATGATCCCAAGGAACAGCCTGGACTAAGCACCACTACAGCCTGTGCAAACCCAGGTTCTGGCCTGGGCCAACATCGGGTGGCTGATTTCAGTCATAACAAGAGCACGGATTTCCATGTTTGGAAAAGCATTTAAATCCATGCTCTCATAACATGTGAAAACACCCTAAAAACCCTACTTCCACCCCCAAAGTCTATCCCCACCCACTAAAAGTCCAGCCACATACATAGGTCTTACATTGCCTTCTGAAGATGTTCAGGCTTGGACTTTGGTGGTGAACCTTCAAGGGAATTGAGTTCCAAAACGGTCAGATAGCTACCGATAATTCCTCTTTGTATGCATGTGTTATTTGAATCTGGAGCATTGGTGGAGCTTGCAAGAGGTAGCCCCCGGGCTGACCCAAGGGGGTGTGGTGGAACATAGGAGGAAGGCGGACTTTTATATATGCAGGTCCCAGGCCATTAACAGCTTTTTATGTCAAAATCAGCACCCTGAATTGTGCCAGAGCACTATTGGCAGCCAGTGCAGATTTTGGAGTACTGGTGTAATGGACTCCTGGAGACCAACTCCTGTCAGAAGATAGGTCACCACTTTCTGCACCAATTGCAGTTATCAGAACAGTCTTCAAGGGCAGCCCCATATTGCAGTAGTCTAGCCTCGAGGTTATGAAAGCATAGATGGCAGTGGCTAAATCCAATTCAGATAGAAAAGGTCATAGCAGCCTCCTCATCAGATGGAGTTGGTGAAAAGCACTTCCGGCCACCACCGCAACCTGATGTTCCAGGCATAACATGGTATCCATGAGCACTACAAGGCTGGGAAACCAAGTAACTGGAGGTGGCTGGATCTACTCGATAATAGGTGCTCCTATTCTGCCCCAGGTCAAAGGGCTGACCTACCATCGTCATTTCAGTCTTATTCAGATTAGCTTCAATTGGTTTGCCATATCCAGTCCTTAATGACAACCAAGCAATGCTTAAGCCCCAAGTCTGAGAGTCATGACTTGGATGAAAAGGAGAGAGAGACCTGGGTGTCATCCACATACTGGTAGCACTGCACCCCAAATATAGGAACAATTTCACCCAGCAGCCTCAAATACACATTGAACAAGAGGGGAGGCAGAATAGATCCCTTCATGGCCTGACAGCGAGGCCCTTTGGTGACAATGAGTAGTTGTCTGTCACCACCTGATGGACCTCCCTGATAAGAAAGAATGGAACCACTCAAGAGCAGCCCCATGTACCTCTGTCAAGTTCCGCAATTGTCTCAACAACAGCACCTCCTGATTCACTCTGTCAAAGGCTGCTGAAAAATCTAACAGGATCAACAGGGTACAATTTCCTCTGTCAGTCTCTAGCCAAAGGTCATCAACCAAGGTCACACGCATAGTCTCAGTATCATACCCAGGGTGAAAGTCAGACTGACAAGGGTCCAGTAATCCAATTGTGTCAAGATGCACTTGAATCTACCTGTTCAATAACCTTCCCTAAAAAGGGGAGATTAGAGACAGTGCAGTAACTGGCCAGAAAGTTGGTATGAAGTGGTGGTTTCTTGAGCAGGACCAAACAACCAGAGTTTTAAGGCCATTTTGGCATCCTACCCTTCTGAAAGAAGCCATTGACAAACCCATCCATCAAAGGCCCCAATGTCTCCTAGTTGGCTTTGACCAACTATAATGATCTAGTTGACAACTGGTCATCCACATCACCCCAAGCACACTTTCTGAATTGGTGGTGGAAACCAATTGCAATTAATCAAAATAAAAAGGACAAGACTGAGTTTCCCCAAACTCTGACTTGGTAGTCAAACTATCAACTCCCATGTTGTGGTGAATATGAATGATTTTTGTCTGCAAAGTAGGTAACAAACTAATCACAGCAGGCATGAGATGACTCAGAAATTGGGCGGAGACAAGCTGGAGTTACTAGGCTGGCTACCACCAAGAAAAGTTCTGCTGGAAGGGACTTTGCAGATGTTATGTTAGCAGCAGGGGAAGCTCTCCTTGCCACGTTCCAAGCCACACCACCATAATCCTTCAAATGGAATCTATGGTACAATCATTCGACTTCAGCAGGAGTGGAGCACAAAGGATACTCTAACTGCCAAGCCCCCTGTTGCAATCACCTTGGGTCCCTGTACACCAAGAGGACCTATGCTGTCAAAATGGAGGGAGCAGATGCCTGGATCCAACCATGTCAATGGCCAAGGTCAAAGAGTGTTATTCCACAACTTGACCAGGCTATCAACAGAGAAGTCTTAAAAGAGAGTTCTGAAATCCAATTAGCTCCATTGGGGTTGTGGTAGGGTTGAGGAGGGGTTAATACCTTCTTGTATTTAATGTTTTTATTATTTGTAAGCCAACCTGAGACTTTGGGAAGGGCAGCATAGACATTTAAATAAATTAGCACACACAAAAAAAGCTGTTGGTTTACCTTATATGGTAACACTGATATATCATTAGTGTAAAGAATGCAGTTTCCACCACTGAAAATAATGACTAAGCATAATTATAGGATGGCAGTCTGCTTAAAGTAGGTAATGTCTAGCATTTCTTGTTCCACGGAATACATCAAGCAAGGTGTTGAAACAGATCATTTGGAAGAATTACCTTTTGATCTGAATAAATCTCTTTCTTACTATTTCAGCCAGTGGGGAAAGCTGCTGTGCTGTTCAGTCTCTCCATTAAACAGACTTGAGACACATATTTTGTCTTCTGCTGCTCAGTTCATTGACTGGCATTAACCTCTGGCATTGGATGAAGCTGGCCTAGGTGCTTTCTCATGATTTGACATAGCCTTGGTTTATCTCTATACACATTCACATAAGGGACGTAGAGGGAGGTCAAGAAAGCCTGCCCTGGATCTCAGAGAAGGTCAGCAGACTAGAATGTAAAATAAAATCTATTTAAATACAAACTAAATGCAATTACACATCTGGTAATCAGTGTTGGTGCAGGTGTTGCTGGAATAAGATTCAGGCAGATTAATTATTTACACAGATTATGCTGATGATTTGCAATGGACTTAAGGGAGGCTTCCTGGCAAGGATTGGGAGGAGGATTGTTTGTGATTAACTTAAAAGCAAGGATAAAGCAATGCCATTATTAAGTAATAGTGCTATCTAAACCAACATTTACTAACTTCCTAGTAAAGTCTGGAATGCTGATTGCCTTTGTCTGACAGAGAACCTGGAGAAACATCCTTCGCTAGGCATGCTAGGATGGATGCTGTACTTCTATTTCCATGCTCTTTCTATGAATGACTCAGTCTGTTGGTGAAAGAGTGGAGATGAATTAGAATTCTCTAAATATTGAGACTCAATTGCCATAATGTGCTTATGGGCATTATAGTGGAAATGAGTATCTGGAGGCAGATTGAAGGACTTGACCTAATGCCCTTATCTCTCAGTCCTCCAACTCCAATCTAATGAACATAGTCTCATAATTATTTCTCAAATAGTTTTTTATCTAATTTTAAAGTGGATAATTTATAGCACTCGTACAAAAATGCAATAAGTTTCATTAAAATATTCAGCATTAGGAGAACTTTGAACAGCATATATTTCCTTGCTGTTCCACCAAGTCATACATATTTATAATATTAAACCTCTTCAGTTGCTTTAATAATAGCATTCACTTCCATAGATTTGAATACTAATGTTAATATTTCTGCTGCACTAGATGACTGTGCACAGAATAACATATATTTTATATGTTGTTTTGTGTGTGTGTTTGATTTTTATTATTTTGCCTCTAATTAAGATTTGTTTTGTGATAGAAAGCACAAAGGAGAAATTATTTAGGTAACGTAGTAACATCATATCTCAGTTCAGCAAGGACCCACCAGCCTTTAACACCTGTGCTGTGCACCTTCACTTCCAACCGATAATGGATGTTCAGTGGAACTCTACATCTTACAGGATAGATCCTCAGGCTGCCAATTGTTTTTTGCTCCCCGTTTTTAGAGGTTAGGCAGGCAGAGTAGAATGAGTGTACTTTCCTGCTCCTATCTCAGTTATCACTGGGACGTGAAAGGCAGGGGACAAATTTTGTATTTCTGATGTCTATTCTGGTATCAGTGCCTTTCTTTGTTGGTTTGTTTGTTTTTGTGTCTTGTGTCTCAGAATTATGGGGACCTTTTTAAGGGGAAAAATCTGGTAACTGCTGCAGTTGGTTAAGAAGCAAGGAAGCAGAGGGTGAAAGGTGCAGCCTCTTGTTTGTAGTCTACGTATCTGTAGGAGGTGTAGCCCTCCGTGTGTGTGTGTGTGCATGGGTTAGTTACATCTCATCCAGTTCCCCAGGCCGAGCTCCACCTCCAGCTGCCTGTGGAAACAGACCAAACCCCCAAACCAGAAAGCACTCAAAGATCGAAAGTAAACCTAAATCAAAACACAGTTCACTCATATAGATCACACACTGATCATTACATAGATCTGTGGGGATAAACTCCCCACTGACTAGGCCTCAAACCACCTAGGCACTATATGTCTAAAGGACCACCTTTCTCCTTCTGTCCCTCCACAGCCTCCAGGGTCAGCCAAGAGTGGTCTATTGCACTTTCCATCAGTAGCCCAGGTCTATAGTCAACCCAGGTGCGTAAATAGGCATTCCTGGTAGTGTTCGGGGCCAGGGGTAAGAGCCTGAGAAGGGAAGGGCTGAGGCAGGGATAAGGAAGATAACAGTTGGTTGAGAAAAGGAAACCTCTCAGCCATTCTCTGATAACAAGGAGACTTGATGCTCAGCACAAGAGCCGGGGAACCTCGCCTAAGAGAGTTTACATTATCAAGGTCAAGGAAAGGGACCTGTGCTTCCCACAACCAGAGCTGGGGATCAGGGAACTGGGAACCAGAAGGGCACAGGATAACAGAGGACCAGGTACAGGAGGGCAGAACTACAGGGCTGAGCAAGGTGAGAGGGGGGCAAGGGGACAAGTCACAGAACTGGCAGATAAGCACAGACTGTAGGAAGGACACATTAGACTAGCAAGACATCCACTGAGAGACGAAGGGACAGGGAAGAACAAAGGCCAACTGGACATCAAGCTAAACGAGGCATGGGCAAGCAAAACAAAGATCAGAATGCAACTAGAGCAGGAAGAGGATGGGGGCGGGAGGGAGGAGAACACACAAATAAACGATGTGAACAGACATAACATGAACTCCACTTTAACACTCCTTTAACATTTATTATGCATGTTTCAGGGCTGCATAGGGCACCAATACAGCCCTGCAACATGCATAAGAAGTTTAAAGTGGAGTTAGCATTATGTCTATTTTCATCACCCACAGACACACAAGGGGGGGGGCAACAACTAACAAGAGGAGGAGAAGGGAATCAGGCTATGATTATTAAGGAAGGAATCAACAATCCCCACACAAAGGGAGGGTAGCATACACAGTAACACTCACTGGGAAAGGCTAGAGAACCAGGGGCAAGAGAAGTGCTACACAAAGGAAGAAGGAAGGGTGAACAGAACAGCAAAGAAGACTCAATAACACACCTGACACAGGACTGCAAGGAAGAACACAACTGACATAGGAGACTCAGGAAGTCCAAATGTGAGCACAGCAAGAGCCAGAGGGGAATAGCAACATAAGCTCCGCCAACTTCCTACAGCTCCCAGCATGCCTTATAAGGCTGGGAGCCAATCAATAAGTTGGTGGGCCTGTCCACACCCTCTACCAGGGGTGGAAGGGAAAGAGAGGGTAAAACATACAAACGGAGAAAAAACCGCTCTAGCACAAAGCAAGCAGTGGTGCAGGGGAAACAGCAGCCGCCAACCAGACATAAGAACATAAGTGCCACACTGGGTCAGACCAATAATCCATCGAGCCCAGCATCTGTCTCTGACAGTGGCCAGTCTCGGTCACCTACAAAAGTAGTAAGTACCCAATAGGTCGCAATGGGGCAATCCATTCCCTGTTGTTCACTCCCAGTTCCCAACAGTAAGAGGTTATATTCTTCAGACCTACCTGGCTGAGAGCTGCTAATGGACTTATCCTCCAGACACTTGTCCAACCCTTTCTTAAACCCAGCTATGCTACTGGCCTTGACCACATCTTTTGGCAACAAATTCCACAACTTAATTGTGCGCTGAGTGAAAAAAATACGTTTTTATTTGTTTTAAACCTGCTACCTGTTAGTTTCATGGAGTGTCCCCTAGTCCTAGTACTTTTTGAGAGGGTACGTGTTCCACACCACTCATGATTTTATAAACTTCTATCATATCCCCTCTCAGTCATCCCTTCTCCAACCTGAAGAGCCCCAACCTATCCAGCTTCATAGAGGAGCTGTTCCAAGCCCCTTATCATCTTTGTTGCCCTTCTCTGTACCTTTTCTATTTCTACTATATTTTGACTAGAGCTGAAACGAGTATCTGCAAAAATGCGTATTTCAGTTGAATTGCCAGTACCTTAATCAAACTCAATATTTCCAGTATGGTATCCGAACCAGTTTTCAATCAGGCATCTGAAATACCGACAACAGCTATACCAAAATATCAACAATCAGCATACTACAAACCTGATTTTGTTCCTCTGAGGATGGGGGTGAGGATCTGCCACTGGCAGCATGCTGCTGCTGATGGAGGCCTTCTGACACCAATGGGCTCCCTCACAGCAACGCACTGCTGGCCCACTGTGGCTGTCACGGACCTCTCTGTAGGCCCCATCAGAGTGACGTACTGCTAGCCTGCTGCTGCTGCTGAAGGTCTCTGGTATTGTAGGTGCATGCTGCCAGCCCTCCGGGGCTGTTGGAGGCCTTTCAGCAGGCCTCCTGACCAGGATGCACTGCCAAGGTCCCTGCTTGGCAGCACACAAGTACAAAATGGATGCTGAGACCACTTTGCACATTCACAGCCCTTTTCCAAAATGGCGTCAGCAGCATTGGCAGCATTTTGGAAAAGGACAGCCATTTTTTGCATGCATGAAATGATACTGCACAGAACAGCTGCCTTTTCCAAAATGGCACCGACAACCCATTGTGGGAAAGGGCTACACATGTGCAAAATCACCCCAGGGATCCTTGGCAGCATGTCCTGGCAAGGAGGCCTGCCACGGAAGGCTTCTGGCAGTCCATGTGGGCTAGCAGCATACCTCTGAAGGGGCAGCTTGCTGGTGGCAGGAGGCTTTCATCATCAGCAGCAGGCTGGCAGCATGCCATCATGAGGGGGCCTGCCAGGATGCCTCCAGCAGTTATGTTGGGCTAGCAGTACATGGCTGAGAGGGAACCTACCAGTGCCAGGAAACCTCCATCTGCAGTGGTGGGCCAACAATGGTGGATTCCCACCCACATCCTCTGATGCTGGTAAGTACAGTCACCAGGGCTCCAGAGGGTGGGGGGAAAGATGGGCCCCCAGAGAGGGGTGCTAGGATTACAGTTCTTCACCTCCACCCTCCAAGGCTGGTAGTGGGCTCTGGGAAATGGGGGTGGGGAGATTGAACTCCCTGTCCCAGGGGATGGGGTGATGCAGTTACTAGGGATGGAATGATCCTAGACCGGGACAGTTCACTTCAGTTTGTTCCCTTTCCCATTGAAGTCAATGACTGCTGGGCCCCATGGTCCGCCTGCATGGCACCCCCCTAGCCACACCAGACTGTTGCGGATGGATCACCCACAATGCTATGGTGTTGCTGGGGCAACCCACAGCTGAGAGCGGGGCTGAAGTGACTGCTTGTCGAGCAGACAGACAGCAGTCCTGCCTCCTGCTGATGACCCAAGGGTTGAGCTGCCCACTCTCCTGGCATTGCTCCCAGATGTTTCAGTGGAGCATCGGTGGGGCTGTCCTACAGCAGGGACAGCCTGCCCCACCTCTGCTTCGCCTGCAAGTCTGGCAGGCCTCCTTTAAATGGACAACCTGCTGGAGGATGAGGCATGAGGTGGGTCAGGTGTCCGTGTGAGGATACCTATTGTATTTCCTCCTCTATGGTCTCTGACTCACAGATTTAACCTCTACATTTAAAATTGTTTGGAGAGTGGCTTATTTACTGAATATTTTCACAAACTTCATAGATGTGTGACATCTGGGTCCTGGACAAAATTATATATGCATAGAAATGCATCAGTCGATTACTACTCTTGCTTGTTCAAGAACATGAAATGTTTGCAGTAATTGTAAGTAATTTTTTGTTTGACCATAGGTCATAACGAATAATAAATACACAAATAAATAAGACATTATAAAATGCAGTGTAATAATTTGAGCAAATAAAACATATCAACATGGGCTGCAAGTGTAAACTTTCGCCTACTGCGTAATACTTGAAAGACAAATTATTTAATTAAGATGCAAATGAAAAAACAAACAAACAAACAAAACCAATCTCTTTGGATGAGTAACACAACAGTAAAGTAACTCCTACATTGGCCAAGACATCAAGGCAAGTATAAAACAATAAATAAATAAATCAGGTTATTCACAACATTGCCTCTATAATGTATGCAGTATATATAATAAATGCAATTCTATAATACAGTACAGTAATATCCAAAAATGAGAAAAAATGGGACTGCATAGTAGAAGCTGATCAGCCCCCTATCGATTGTTTATACAATAGAAGGAGGATCCCAATCCAGGAGAAGCTAAAAATTAAAATAGGGTTCAGGGAGATAAACAAGAACTAACAGCAGTGCCCTTGAAGTCCAAACATTTTTGCCTACAACGAACGGCTTGTGTGATATAAGACGCAGTATCTTTTATAACCTGAGGTGAGGTGCTGGTTAACAGCAAAGATAGCAAGACCTCAGTTGAGGCATCCGGAAACCTTTGAATAAACGGCAACAAGTATTTTCCCCTCAAGGAATCAAAGATGGCACGAAAAAAAGATATGAGTAACTGTCTCAACCGCAGAATGGGCAAATGGGCAAACCCGATCCAAAAAGGGAATTTCTTGGATACGCCCTTCAAAGACCCGAGAATGGAGAGAGTTAACACGGGACCTAAAAATAAGCCTCTTGGCTCTAATAGTGATTGGGGCACCCAAGTAGGCGGAGATCTGTCCCTGAGCAGGCATCCATGCCAAGTAGGAACATACATGAGGAGATGTATTAATAGTGGCTATTTCTCGCTTACTCTTATCTGGATTTCTTTCCAAACCACCCCTGTTGTTTTATCGCCCAGGTATTCAACTGAAAGTCCTAGGGAGCATAAATAAGAATGGATTTTCTGTTGCCAAGGGTTAACCCATGAGTCCTTCAGCATCTCTTTAAGTAACTCAGAGGTACAAATATAATGAATTTTCCACCAGAATTTGCTTCAACAGCCAATTGCACGCAACCTTTCTGTCCTAGTTCCAGCCAAAGCATGGCTTGGGGAATATCAATTGGATTTCCAAGCAAGGCAGAAAGAAATTTAGCCTGGACTGCATTTAATCGGTGGGCATAGAATACAGCTCACAATTCAGCTCCATATAATAATTGTCCTCCGATTTTAGAGTTAAATGCCTGAAGGGCAGAGGAGATGGAGTCTCTGTCCTGTCTGGTGAGGAAACTAAGTAGGGCATATAAGAAGCCCTTAACTGCCGGGATTGCCTCCGAAACATGTTCCTTCCAGCTACCAGATTTATGGAAAAGCAGTCCCAAGTACTGGTAGAAGGTCACCTGTTGGATTGGGTGGCCCCCTATCTCCCAGCTATAGAACTTCCTTCTATTAGTGAATATCAGGACTTTGGATTTCGAGTAATTAATTGTTAATTTATTGGCTTTACAGAACTTCAAAAAAGCCCGCATCTGCCTCACGAGTTCAATACGGGTTTGGGAAAGGAGCACAACATCATCGGCTTACAAGAGACACCCTACTGGCCTAGCTGCAACTTTGGGGGGAAAGCAAATCGACTTGAACATTTCAGAATGCTGTCATTTACATAGAAATTGAAAAGAGCTGGTGCAAGAACGCAGCCCAGCCTGACGCCTCGCTGATGTCAACTGAGTTTGTAACATGGCCGCCTGAGTCCACCCTTACCACAAGGGAAGAACCAGAGTACAAAGCTTGAATCAGTCAAAAAAGCCTTCCATCTAACGTGGACCCCCGAAGTGTAAGGAATAGGCTCCTCAAGAAGTTGAGGCGGTGGCGGGGCGGTCAGAGACTCCCTATTAGGAAAAGACAGGAAGTGCATCGGCAAGAGATACCGGCACAGGGGCATTCCCAGCTGACGCAGGAGACAGCGTTAGCATGCAGGCCAGCTGGAAGCGGAGGGGCAGGGCCAGCTGAAGCACCATGGCGCTCTGAGCAGTTACGGAGGAGAGCGGAAGTGGCCGCAGCTGTATATAAGGGAGGGCAGAGTCTCCAGAGCGGCGCCGGTGAACAGCGTAGCTGCGAGACTGGCCCCCAGCGTTTGGAGATATTGTAGCGGAGCAGAGTGACGAGCAAGTGCGGTGTGAGAGTCGAAGTGAAAGAGTGGAGCAAGTGTGGGGGTTGCGAGTGTGGTGACCTGGGTGCAAGGTTAGTGGTAAGGGTACGTGGGGTGAGTGAGTGTGGGAAGGAGTGTTGTGGGTGCACCCCCCGTGTTATCCCTGATCTGGGTCCCCATCCCTTCCTTCCCCTTTGTCCCGTGTGAAAGATACCTGTTTCTCTGTGTTCCCCGGAGGCCTTCCCTGTCATCCTCACCTTCCTGCACGTCCTTGATATCTTTTGTCTTGCCCCCCTCCCCTTTGGAGATCACAGTATCGGTAAAGGTGTGTTGGGGTTAGGTGCTGTCATTACAGCCAGAGTGCTCGAGTGGAGGCATTGCTCAGGGCCTCGTTGTCTCCCCCCCGATGATGATATAGGCTGTACCTCTCGTGAGAAACTTCAGCCCTATAAGAACCTAAGGGGTGTCCTTTCTTCCGTTGTGGAGCTTGCCCCCACGAAGGACTTAGGTAGGGTTGGGTGTAAGGCAAAGTTGTCTGCCAGACCCAAATATCCCTTTCCCCCAGCCCGTCCATAACACGAAGCTTATCCCAAAGTATATCTCTGTCTAGGGAATCAAACGCGGACTTCAGTTCTAAGAAGGCCACAAAAAAGGAGTGATTCCGAGCCTGGTACTTGCTGAGTAAATGATCCAATAAGCAACATTGCTCTAGAGTGGAGCGACCTGCTTGAAAGCCAGCTTGCTCTGCATGGATGATCTTTTCCTGACTCATCCAGGTTGTGAGTCTGGCCAGCAAAGGTTTGACATATATCTTCCCAAACACGCAAAGGAGGCTGATCGGGCGATAATTGGCCAGATCAGACCGCTGCCCCTTTTTGTAGATGGTAATCATTATTGCCTTTGACCATAAGATGGGAATCCTTCCCGAGTTGTTGATCGCAGTAAAAAGCTTCACAAGAAGAGGGACCCACCATGATTTATGAGTTTTCAAAAATTCTATATGGACTTGGTCCGGGCCTGGGGCTTTTCAATTGTGAAAGGAGTCTATCAGCTCTTCGATCACTGACTCTAAAACAGCAGGCCATGGGTGGTAATCCAAGCCGCTGCCACCCTGTAATGGCAGAGGATCATCTGCCTGCCTGCCAAATAAGTTACGAAAATACTCGACCAAAGTGGATGGCAGGATAGTACTGGCTACAGGTCTCCCTATCCTACAAGTTGAAGAATTTACTAAGCGCCAGAATTGGGTAGAGTCTTTATGATCAGCCGCCCGAATGAGAGCGAACCACTGCTTTTCCCAAAATAACCTCTTTTTTTCCTTTTACAGTTGTCTATAAGATCTTTTGGCATCAAAGTACACTGTAGGGGGTCTATAAGAGGAATCCCTCCTGTACCTGCGGTAAAGTTGATTCACTTTAGCATGCACCGGCTTACCTTCGTTGTCAAACCACTGACTGCCACTCCCGGGACCAGGGAGTCGAGGGGCTACGGCAAGTTCTTGAATGAATTGAGACACATTAGCATTAAGCTGATCATATAGCTCCAATGTCTCCTTCAAGTTGGTAGAACAAAGCAATCATTCTCTAAATTGCTGCTGTTAAATGCGAGGTCCGTTGTGAACAAGGCACCAATTATCCGGGATTTAATCTCAGATGGGGCCGTGGACCTCGCATGTATCACGGAAACCTGGCTGGACGAACTGGCCGGTCCAACTTTGGTGGATCTCGTTCCGGCCGGGTATGCCGTGCAGCATCAACCCCACATGGGCAGCCGGGGAGGTGGTGTAGCTATTGTTTTTAGAGAAGAGTGGCCTGTTAGGAGGTATCCAGTTTGGGAGATTATGGGTATTGAAGCCCTTCATGTGGTGTTTGATTTGGCTGGGGGCAAGCTAGGGGTGCTGCTGGTATACCGGGCCCCTTCCTGTCCAGCGGCATCCTTACTGCTCTAGCAGAGCTGGTTTTGGAGGTGGTGTTGGGCTCCTTCAGGACTTTGGTTCTGGGGGACTTCAATATCCATGCCGATGCCGGCCTTGTCGGGGCGGAACGAGAATTCATGGCTGCCATGGCAACCATGGACTTGCCCCAGGAGGTTATGTGCCTGACCCACATGGGGGGACATACCCTTGACCTGATCTTCGGTTCTGGCCTTTAGGCGGGGGGTCCGGTTGTGGGGGAGTTTACAGCATGTGCCCTTGTCATGGATGGATCATTATCTTCTTCAGGCCAGTCTTCTAGCGCACCCCCTACAGAAGGGGAAAGGACCAGTTAGGATGGTCTGCCCTTGGAGGCTGATGGAACCCCAGCGGTTCCAAGAGGTCCTGAGGGAGTTAACCTTGGACTTGGACAGTCACTCTGTGGATGAGCTAGTCCAGCATTGGAACAACTTGCTGGAGGAAGCCATTGACAGGGTGGCTCCGAGACGCCCTCTGCCTCAGTCTCGTCACCACAGGACTCCTTGGTTTACTGAGGGGCTGCGGTGTAGGAAGCGTGTAGGCAGGAGGCTAGAGCAATGCTGGCATTGGACTCGATCTGATTCCAACCGTCTTCTCCATAGGGCCCATTTGCGGTCCTATGTTGAGGCTGTGAGGATGGCAAGGAAGGAGTTCCTTGCTGTCCTCATAGCGTCTGCGAAGTCACGCCCAGCAGAGCTGTTCCGGGTGGTGCGGGGGATGGTTAGCCCGGCCTCCCTCCGCTTGGATGGGGACTTGTACCAAGCCCGCTGTGAGGAGTTTGTCAACTACTTCACAAACAAGATTGCTCGGATTCAGACCGATTTTGACGCTGGATTAGGGGCAGTAGGGGAAGAGCGCGAGGGGACAGAGGCCCCATCCGGTCCAGCTTTGTGGGGGGAGTTTCAGGAAGTGACGCCGGCTGATGTGGTGGATGTCCTGGAGTCTGTGAGGGCCACATGTTGTGAACTCAATGTGTGCCCGTCCTGGTTAGTTACAGCTTCCAGGGAGACATTGGGGATGGTGCTGGCAAGGGTAGTGAGCACGTCCTTGCAGCAGGGGAGGTTGTCGCCCTGCCTCAAGCAGGCTGTGGTACGCCCCCTGCTGAAAAAACCATCTTTGGACGTGGATGCACTCGCCAGTTACTGACCTGTCTCTAACCTCCCCTTTTTAGGGAAGGTTATAGAGCGGGCGGTGGCACTCCAGCTCCAGGCGCATCTGGACAGCATCGGTTTCCTAGACCCTTTTAAATCTGGGTTCCAGCCCGGCTATGGCACTGAGATGGCGTTGGTGGCCTTGGTAGATGACCTCCGCTGGGAGATGGATGCAGGATGTTCAACATTTCTCATCCTGCTAAATCTCTCGGCCTCTTTTGACACCATGGACCATGAGCTGCTATTGAGATGACTGCGTGACCTGGGGGGGCTGGACGGGACTGTTTTTGAATGGTTCCGTTCATTCCTCTCGGGGAGGAGCCAGCGGGTGGTGCTGGGGGATGAGACATCGTGCCCCCGCGCCTTATCCTGCGGCATTCCGCAGAGTTCTATCTTGTCTCCGTATTTAATGTATATATGCAGCCCTTGGGGGAGATCGTGAGAGGGTTCGGGGTGCAGTGTCACTAGTATGCGGATGATACTCAGCTGTATCTCTCTTTTTCAACTGACCCAGACCCTGCTGTCTCGTTTCTATCCCAATGTTTGGAGGCCATGGCGGAATGGATGTGACTGAGCAGACTGAAACTCAACCCTGATAAGACGGAGGTGATGTTGGTGGGGAGAGCGAGGGAGGTAGTGGCCCCCCTGGTTGGGGGGGTTTGCCAGCAGGTGGAGGCAGTCACTAATGCTGCCTTCCGCCAGCTATATGTGGTGCGGAGGCTGCATCCGTTCGTCTCCAGCCCGGACCTGGCCTCCCTCATCCATGCCTTCGTCACCTCGAGGCTAGACTACTGTAACGCGCTCTACATGGGGCTTCCCTTGTTCCTGGTCCGGAGGCTGCAGCTAGTGCAGAATGCAGTGGCTCATCTCCTTACGGGGACGGGCCGTCGGGAGCATATTACACCTGTGCTCCGAGCTCTGCACTGGTTGCCGATAGCGTGCCGAGCCAGGTTCAAGGTTTTGGTGTTGATCTATAAAGCCCTGCACGGTCTGGGACCCTCATGCCTCAGGGACCGCCTCTTCCTCCTAGCCCCAGAGCGGCTCCTTTGGTCCACCAGTGTCAGGGTTGGATGGGGTTTACAAGGGAGAAAGGGGACAAGGGGGGTACAGGGACAGGGGGAGAGTAGCACCCCTGCAACCAAAGAACCGCCCCATGGGGGCCTCGCCCCACCAACCTTAACCCTCCAAGCCCAGCAAGGGAGTGTCACAGAGATACGAGCCAGGATCAGTATGGAGGATTCCCCCTCTAGCTCTGAGGCAGCGCAGGGCGACCAGGCAGGGGGAGCGAGACATACCGGAAGGGACAGATTCACACCAGCAGAGGAGGGGGCAGGGCCGGAATTGATGCTGCGCCGCTCCGCACACCTGCAGGTGCAGCAGGGGCAGAGCTAGGGGTATTTCAAAGTCCCACGCTCATTCCTCAGGGCCGGCAATCAGCATAGCTGTGAACTGGCCCCTGTGCAACTGAGCGAAGCTTGTGGTATTCCTATTGAAGTAGTGTCTGTAAGAGTGGGTTGAGTGCGAGGTGAGTGAAAGGTGGGTGAGTGTGTGTGTCTAGAAGGGGTCATTACTGTTGGTGTGCACTGTAGACTATCTCCTGGTAATGCCCTGAGTGTCCTCCCTATAGATTGGTGCTGGTTAACCCCTTTCTGGTGATTCCCCCCATGGTCCTTCCCCCCTCCCTCACTCCGTTCACATGGCAATCTCTTTCCCTGCGCTACAAGGGTGGGTTCGTGGTCTTGTGGCTGTGTGGGCAGGGACCTGGTCCCCCTGTGGAATGTGCTAGGGGCACGCTCACGTTTTCTGCTTGATCTCCTCCCCTATGATGACCCGGCCTCATTCCTTCGGGAACATTTAGGGCCAACTTCCAACCTGAGGGGACTCTTTTACAACAGAATTGTGAGCACCCCTAAACCACGGGAGTCCCTGGGCGGAGAATCTCAGTGTAGGGCAACAGGTCCGTGGGTTCCCTTCTCTCCATTTCCCCCATCCTTGCTATCCCTCACAGCCGGGGGTGCCTTCTTGGAGGTCCCCCATGTTAAACAGGGGGCCACAATGGAGAGGGCATTCTCGGTGGCCGGGCCGCGCCTTTGGAACTCCCTTCCGGAGGAAGCTAGCTTGGCCCCTAGCCTGTTGACATTCTGGCGAAGTCGCAAAACCTGGCTGTTCGCCCAGGCCTTCGGGGAGGGTGGGAGGGTAGGGTGAGGGTTTTTTAGCTCCCCCACCTGATCTACTATTTATTACCTTATTTGTCATATTTAGCCCTGTTTTATTATTTTTATATTGGATGTTTTAAATTGTTTTTATTGTGTTTTTATTGTTGTAAGCTGCCCCGGGATGCTTTTGCAGGAGGGGTGGGGTATAAATCTACGAAATAAATAAATAAATAAATAAATTGCTGCACCAAAGGCTGGTTGATGTAACCAGCTATATTGATCTTCAAAGAGTAACCCCAATGGGGAGCCCTCAATATTGCTAGTTGGGAAACCTCGAGACCCAAGGGCTGTAGAGCAGCTGCAATCGAATAATCCAAGGCTAAGGAAAGGGACAGTGGCAAATGATCACCAACTAACCCTTGGCCTACTGCGAAGTCCAACAGGTAAGGTAACACTACTGGGGTTACAAAAACAAAATCCACAACACTGGAGTCCAAAGGCCCCAGGTATGTGAATTCTCCCTCCGAGTCATTGAACCCCGATCCATTTAGTGTATATAAATTATAAGAGGCCGCTAAATTGGCAAGTTAATCTGGGAGTCCTTGGACTGCCTAGAATTAAGAAGGCCAAAAGGATCAGCTGGAACTAGGTTGGCTTAGAGATTCATGGCTAAATCATTGGCCCCCATCCTTGCGTTAAAATCTCCCATTAATATAAAAAGGGCCTGGGGATATTTGACGGTAAGCTGTTCCAAAAAGGATTCCAATTTGTCCGAAGAAACTTTCCTAAATGAGCCTGCATTGTAAGGGGGAATATAAATCATCAAAATTACCAGGGTCAGGGAGCTAATTTTGGCAACAAACCCCAGAGCTATCTGAGAGTTGCTAATAGGCTGCAAGTCTATGAGGGGCAAATCCTTGGTGATAAAACACCCCAGCCCCCCACAAGCGCGACCCCTGGAATTATATTTAACTGCTGTCAAGTTGTATGCCCTATATCCCTCAGGCAAAAGGGCAATGTGGCCCAAGTTTCCTGGAGTAAAATAATCTGATGATTATTAATAAAAGCCAAAAAATCAGGGTCGCTCTTGTGCCTCCCCCAACCAGCTATATTCCATGAACATATGCTCAGTTGTTTAGCTGCCTCTGTACCCACTGTCATGGAGAGCCAGACTGGTAATGTGCTGGACTAGAGCCCTTAACCGCTGGATCCATAGCCTGAACATCTGGCATGACTAAGGGCTCCACAGAGAGCCCCGAGGAACAGGTCACTTCCCTCACTGCTTGAAGCCCTAAGAAAAAGGAAGCAGCTGTAGGCTCCCCCCTGACAGCAGTTCCCCCCACCAGGGGAGCCGAAGGCGGGCCTAAGTCCACCAGAACTTGTCCTGAGAAGTTACAGGGTAGTTGATGATGGAATTAAAGGCGGTCCCTGCTTTACATTGGGAGATCTAGTTACAGCGACCCTACATATAGAATCTGCCGCCCTAAGCTCCTCCAGTAGTGAAGCTTCACAGGAGGGGAATCCTGGTTGCAAGATAGGCAGCTGCTTCGCCAAATGTGGGCTTAAAACTATAGGGCAGCACCAGGGCTGTTGGTGGCTGCTAAACACACTAGTGTTTGCAGTATTATTATTATACTGTCCTGTTAGTGTTATATCACAACTAAAAAATCAGTCACATGACTGCATGATAGCATGCCATCAAATTCAAACTGTGGGAAAACATCAAAAGAAGTGAGTGCCATAGAGCAAAGCTGTTGGTTTGGAGACTGGGCTCTGACAGCTCTTGTGATTGTATCCCAAATCTCATACTATTTGATGTGTTTTCTTAATGTAACGGTGGTAGAGAAAATCTTGGAAGGACTAAATGTAATCTTAAAAACCAGAGACAAATTAAAAGAGCTCACTTAAAAAAAATAAGTCTCATGATTATTAAACCAGTTTCATGTTGTTGTTTTTTAAATAGTCTGCTTTAATTACCATGATGAGATAGCATCAGAATCCTCTGAGCAGCTAGTGCCGGTGCTTGCCGCTGGGAGGATTGCATTGACAGTTGTCTTCTGATGTTTTGTTTCTGAGACTTGCTATAAAGTAACTGAAACTAAATACTTTCTTATTTTAAATGCATAGCTCCTTTTTGCAGTTGCAAACCAGGCATTGCATGTGTACATCTAAATATTTTCATAAGTGTGAAAGAGAAGGTTCCATACTGTTTCAAAACCAACCAGACTTGCGTAGAGCATGAATGTGAGCAGAACAAGGCCCTAATTAAGGCTTATAGGGTCCTGAAGGCAAAGAAATGGATTGTTACCAAGACACTGTTTGAGATAATAATTTACTCTAAAAACAAAGATAATGGATTGATGTTAAGGAAGGGATTAGTCTATAAGCAGTTCAGACAGATTTTTTTTTTTTTTTAAGAGAGTGGGTTGCTGAATAATGGAACAAATTGTCAAAGGCAATGATAGAAGCAAGTGTGAATTATTCTGACACATTTCTGGAGGAGAGAATTGGAGAGTACAGTTGCTAGCTAGATTTCCAGGATGAGAAATGGTGATGTATGAATTGATTTAATTTCATCCTGTGGGAGGCATTGATAGGGTGAGTGGGGAGGCACACCATTTTACTAGTCCCAAGCTTAGTTAGGGCAGGTCTTAATAGACTATATGGTCTTGTGGGTCTCTTTAAATAGTTCTGTTTGCTTTTATGAACCAGAGTTATAGTTCAATACAGAATGGAAGAAATGAAAAGACTGGGACACACTGCTAAACAGTGAAGACACAAAAGATTAAAGTGCCATACAGTATTTCATGTATTTACTTTGTATAGACCCTTTTTACGGACATTGAGTCAAAGGTGCTTCAAGAAACTCTGAGTAGTCTTGGGAAATAAAAAAAATAAAGCAGGGAAAATACATAATGTAGCTAACGCACACAAAACATTTACCATTTCCTTTACATCTAAATCTAAGCAGTCTTGAAGCCATGTGCAACTATGGACTAATTTGGTACTGTCATTGCTAGTTGCTTTCACAGGCATTTTAATGGCATCAGAAACTGTATGTAACCATGTCAAAAGTGTAAAGTCTAAGAAAAAACAAAAATGTTAATTTATCAGCCATACCACATGAACAGCACTTCAGAAAATATTGTAATCTGATGACCATTACAATTTCAGAAACATGCCATATTTGTTTTACAGCTGAAAGGAAATTGTGTCCTGAGTTTGCTGAGTAGCAGAACTTAAAATCTGAAGGCACAGATTGGTGGTATCGATCCACCTGTTGATGGAGAATAAACTGCTTAAGATTTGGTAAACACAGAGGAAATACAAGGCATTCTCTAAAACCAAGCACCAACACGGATGGAAGGAAATACATGCCCCATTTTTCTCTAGATGTTTGTCTAGTAACCTTGGGTAAGTGTTAACCTTTGACTATGAGTAAAAACAGTTGTGTGGCCCCCAGGACCACTCCCCAGGTTGCCCTGCGGCATAAAATTGTGGGTGACACAGCCTGGGTCAGGCCAAGGCATTAAGCTGATGTGCCTGTGGCCAGGGAGACATTCCACTGCTCACACGGTCTGTGTAGGGCTGGGAGCACACGAAACGTGCAGGTGGCTGACCCAACCTTCACTCTGCTCCCAGCACCCTTCACCCCATCATAATGGAAAACTGTCAGTGATGGGCAGCCATGGTGGCTGGCCATGGCAGCCCCCAGCTCGGGTAAGCTGCAGTCACACAGTCATGCTAGCCTGCGGTGTCCTGCTTTGGCTCACATGCGCGGCCCTTAGCCCAGGCTGTGACCGGGAGATTTTCTGAGGGCACAGCCTGACCTAGCTTCTAAGTGCTAACAATCCCCATAGAAGAAGCAAGCCAACATCTGCTGGCACTAAGACAGATGCACCGGTGGCTCGGGGACCAAAGCAGGCCACCGTCACATCTGTTTTACCGGAAGAATGAGCAAGTTCAAGAATGTGGAACCAGGGTTTATACTTGTACTCCATCAAATTACTGTTGGAGTAAAATAGCTTGTACATCATAAACCAGGATTTAACCCATTTCCTCTTCCCAACCACTTTAAATATTTTTCACTCTGAAGTCAGAAAGAAATGCAACAGTTATCTGACCAACAGGCTTACTGAAGCTACATTGTGAGAGTACAAATGCCTCATCTTTCTATTCTTCCATTTATACAGCAAAGGAGAAAGGGCACACACAAACCTTTGCCTAGAGGTCTTTTCTTAGGGGAATATAAAGATAACAAAGACTTTCCACATAACTAATATAAATTTAGAAGACCACACAATTTTACAGAGAAGTAAACAGAATTTCACAGGAATCCGCACTTTTCAGTCAGTAGTTTCATACTCTAAACTGCCATGGAATTCTTCCATCATGTCCTCTTGCTAGAGTGTGCCTAGATGTATAGGTGTCCCATCTCTGGGCCTCTTGTTTTGCAGTTCTCATTCAGGAGCTCAGACGGTCATTGCACTTGAACTTGTGTTTTAAGAGTTGGAAATCTACTGATCCCTTGAGCTGGTGTCATCTATTCTTCTGTGTATGCCAGCTCTCTCAGATATAAATGTTGTATATTGTGCTGAATTTCATAGGGATTGTTAGATGGGTGCTATCTCTATGCACAACAGCAGTGACCAAATATTGGCTTTTTTCCTTTTTCTTTCCTTTGGCACTGCAGCACCTTATCTACTGGAATCAAGAATTAATGCAGGCCTAATCACCCAGATTGACTTCCAGCGACCCACATTGGGTTGGCCACTTCCAGAGGTACTCCAGAGGTGCACCCCAACACCTGCCCACATACCCTGCTGCTCTTAGCCCTTCCTTCTATTCATGTCTTGGGGTTTTACATTTTGTATTGTATTTGTATGAGGACATGTTTGTATTTTATGGGGTTATTTCATGGGCGGGGAGAATGGGAAGGATGGGCATGGGGGTCGTTTGTTCAGACTATCTTGGATGAGATGGAGGAAGTGGGAAGGAGGCAGGTTGTGCAGTTTTATAGTTTAGCCATGGCCCCTCTATAAGGGGTGGGTACTAGACTGGGGAAGGGAATTCCTCTAAGTGAGAATTGGAGGAGTGGGAGGGTTGGGTTGGTGGGGGATTATGAGGTAGAGAATGTATTTTATATATAAAATACTTAAATATTTGCAGTATTTATTATTATTATTATTATTATTATTATTATATTGTCCTGTTAGTGTTATATCGTCCTGTGTTATATCGTTAGTATTATGTTGACAATAGTGTTATATCAACAATATAATATATTGTCCTGTTAGTGATGATCTCATGACTTTGTGGAACAACTTGTTGACTGAGGCCATCGACCGGACAGCTCCTACGTGTCTTCTCCCTCAGCATCGACAACACAGGCCTCCATGGCTTGTGGAAGGCCTGTGGCAGTTGAAGCAGGAAGGGTGACTGTTGGAACGATGGTGGTGGCAGTTGAAGCGATGGTGGCGGTGCTTTCTTGCTGAATCTGACAGATTGCGGCATAGAGTCAGTCTTGTCCAGTGGAGCTTTTCCAGGTGGTGAAGGGGCTGGTCAGTCCAGCCTCCCTCCATCTGGAACAGGAATCTTCCAGTGCCTGCTGTGACATGTTTGTTGAATACTTTGTGGATACAATTGCTCGGATTGACCATGACTTTGACTCCGCACCTATGACAATAGGAAAACTAGAGGATATGGAGGCCTCACCTTCTCTGACCTTGTGGGATCTGTTTCAGTGGGCGATGCCCACCGCTGTAGGGGATACTCTGGGGGCTGTTAGTGTCATGTTTTTTTTAACTTGACCCATGCCCATCCTGGCTAGTGAAGTCGTCAGGAGACATTGAGGCTGCTGGTGGCAGGTGTGATCAATGCCTCCCTTCAGAAAGTCAGGGTGCCGGACTGCCTCAAGGTGGCAGTGGTGTGGTGCCTGTTCAAAAATACATCACTTGACAGACTCCCCCACCAGCTAGCAGCCTGTCTCTAACCTTCCCTTCGTAGGGTTGTGACTCAGCAGCTGCAGGAACATCTGGATGGCACCATTATTCTGGATTCCATGCAGTCCAGCTTTCGTCTGAATTATGGCACTGAGACTGAATTAGTGGCTTTGGTCAATGGCCTTTGCTGGGAGTTGGATCAGGGTCATTTGTCCCTGGTAATCCTATTAGATCGGTCGGCTGCTTTTGATACCGTTAACCATAAGATGTTGTTGACCCATTTGCAGAACTATGCCAGGGTAGGTGGAACTGTTCTTGAATGGTTCTGCTCTTTCCTGGCAGGGAGAACACAGTGGGTGGTGCTCGAGGATTGTTCTTCATCTTCACAGGACCTCTTGTGTGGAGTCCCGTAAGGTTCCATTCTGTCCCCTCTCCTGTTTAACGTGTATATTTTATTTTATTTATAAATATTTTTTAGCTGCCCCCTTGTGCCTATGGCATCTCGGGGCGGCTTACAACAATCAATAATACAATAAAATTCCATAAAAACAATATTTAAAAAACAACTGGGCGAGGTTGTGAGACGGTTTGGGGTGCTGTGTCATCAGTATGATGATACACCCAGCTCTCTACCTCTCCTTTTCAGTCAACCCAGACCCGGCAGTCTCAGTGCTTACCCAATGTCTGGCAGCTGTAGGGGAGTGGATGAGGACAGGCCTACTAAAGCTGAATCCTGATAAGACAGAGGTGATTCTGGTGGGGAGGGTGGTGGGTGTGACATCCCCCATCATTGATGGGGTTTTTCCCCCTCTGGTCTCTGAGGTTTGGAGTCTGGAAGTGCTCCTCGATTCCCAGCACCACCTGAATATTCAGGTGGCAGCTGTGGCAAGGAGTGCTTTTCGCCAGTTACATCTGGTGCGACAGCTGCGACTGAATGTCTCAGACATTGACCTGGCCATCATCATCCATGCCTTCATCACCTCAAGACTGGAGTATTGTAACATGCTGTATGTGGGGCTACCCTTGGTGACAGTATGGAGACTGTAGTTAGTGCAGAACGCAGTGACCCACCTCCTTACAGGAACGGGTTGCCGCTAACACATTACACCAGTGCGCCATACTCTTCACTGGTTGCCTATAGTCTTCTGGGCCCAATTCACAGTGTTTGTACTTACGTATAAAGTCCTATATGGTCTTGGACCCACCTATCTGCAGGATCTCCTCACTCTCCGTGTCCTGAATCGACCCGTGCAGTCTGCTGGGAGCATCCTTCTTGAGGTCCCCTTGTGTGGTCTGGGCATCCACAATGAAGAGGGTATTCTCAGTAGCTGCGCCTAGACTGTGGAACTCCCTTCCGGTGGAGGCCCGGGTGGTTCCAGACTTCACCTCAGTGCAAGACCTAGCTGTTCTGCCAGGCTTTTGGTGAGGGAGCTGGGTAGGGTTTTATGATACCTCCCTTTGGATCTTCCCAGGGCCACACGGGGTGCTGGGGTGTCTCTAGGGAATTAGCTCTACCCATCTGCCATGTCTATCCAGCCCTCAGCCTTGGCTGAATCCCCCCTCTGAGGAAGGGGGTACCCTCCTATAGGACCCAACACAGTCTTGCTCAGAGGTTAGTAGTCCACAGTCCTTTATTAGACTCAGTGTCTAGTGTACAAAATCCCTGGGCTGCCAGCTCAGTCACCTCCACCCTGCAGGCCCAGGTCAGTCTCTCACAAGCTCAGGAGCACCATAATATCAACCCTCCTTGTCCATCTAGCAAGGTCTCAATTCCCCAGGCTCTGGCCAAGCCTTCCACAGGCACAAGACTCCCTCCTGGGCACAGTCTTTCCCACTTGCCTGGGTCCACCCTGGTTCTCCAGCCTTCAGCACCTTAGAGAGCGTAGAGTGGGAAGGCTCTCCTTCAGGCTTCTTCAGGGAGATGTTGCTCCTTTGGCTCCCAGGCAGAGACTGCTCTCTTTTCTGCCTTGCCTCTCCTTATATCCCAGCAGAGTAGGTGCGGCCAGGCTTCTACTCCTCAGCCTTAAAGGGCCAGTGTCCTGCCCACTCTGTCCCTGGAGTTATCAGCCTGTTCTCCCCACGGGATGATCATCGCTATGGGCTGGCTCTCCCAGGCCCTCCAGCTGGCCCACTCAGTCCCCTCTTAAAGAGGAAGCAGCCCCACAGGACTGCTCCCTGCTACAGGCTGGGCACATATTTGTTGAGGATGTTGACTTTCTAAAGGCATACTAGTCTTCTGATCTTCATAATAATAATAATTCCATAACAATCTGATCTACATTTGTCCACCAAATTAAAAAAGAGAGCTAGTGTTTGGTTTCTAATGTTAACCTTTCTAAAAGGGACTGGATTGATCCCTGCAGCCTTAACTTGAAAAAGAATCCATATCCACCAAGTTGCCTGCCATGGACTTCATTGCATAAGTAAAAAAGCTCAGTGATTTTTTGTAGTAAGCAATGGCCATGTTTCTCCCCCTCCTCCAGCAAACCCCTTTACCCAGGTCGTCACTTTGTGAAATGTATTTCCATATCCCAATGAAACCCATTATCCAGTCATTACTTATCATATCAAACATCCCTTTCTAATTCTGACTTCAAGAGATTTTTTTGTTTTGTTTCCCGCCCTCCTCCTCCTCCTCCCTCTCCCCTCTGCTCTTATAAAGTTACACAGCCTTTGGGGGAAAGGGAGGTTGTTTACAGTGTGTAATTATGATACTAAAAAAGAAATCAAATCACGAATTCGTCGTAGACTGTTTGATCCCAAGTATTGTTAGAAACATAATTAATATCTGAAAATATCTGAAACATCACTTTTCAATGCAAGACTTATTAACCAGAAAAATACAGACATCTACCTTTTGCAGGAGCACAGTTTGGAATGTGTTGATATTTGTTCTTTTTCCTTATTTGAACAGTTATCAGGCTATAACATTTGCTTTGTTCTAATAATAGAAAAGGGTGATTAATTGTATCACCTACTGAGATTTTGTTTACATGTGATATATTGATTTAGCTACACATTAGCTTAAACGAGAGCTCTGGTAAATATACTGTTATTTATAAATGTTTATATAGCACTTGCATTGTTTGACAATGACCCTGTGAGGTTGGTCATTATTATTATTATTATTATTATTATTATTCCCATTTTATAGATGAGGAGTCAAGGCTCAGAGATAGTGACTTGCCCAAAGCCACCCAATGAGTTGATGGTTATAATCAGATTTGAACCCCAGTCTCCCAGGTCAAAATCAAACACTTTGGGTGAAAACAGACATAACGCTAACCCCACTTTAACACCGCTTTCAGATTTATTATGCATGGTCTAGGGCTGTATTGGTACCTTATGCAGCCATGCAACATGCATAAGAAATCTTAAAGCAGAGTTAAAGGGAAGTTAATGTTGATGTCTGTTTTTACCCCTTATATACCAAGCTGCTATGTTCGGTTCTTCTTCCATGTTTATCTGCAGACCTTCACATCTCTCCAAACATGAGGCAAAATGAATTTCAAAACCAGATTTTTTAAAAATAAACTATTTAAACTATATAAATAATAATTTTAAAACTACATAGATCTATGGTACGACCGACCGCACCTGGCATATCTATGGTACAACTGTACCTGGTGTATTGTGTACAGTTCTGGTCACCTCATCTCAAAAAAGACATAGTAGAACTACAAAAGGTACAGAGAAGGGCAACAAAAATGATCAAGGGTATGGAATGGCTCCAATATGAGGAGAGGCTTAATAGGTTAGGGCTCTTCAGCTTGGAGAAGAGATGACTAAGAGGAGATATGATAGAAGTTTATAAAAGCGTGAGTAGTGTGGAATACATAAATAGGGAGCAGTTATTTACCCTCTCTAACAGTACTAGAACAAGGGGACACTCCATGAAATTAACTGGTAGCAGATTTAAAACAAATAAGAGGAAGTATTTTTTCACTCAGCGCACAATTAACTTGTGGAATTTACTGCCAGAGAAAGTGGTTATGGCTGGTAGTGTAGCTAGTTTTAAAAAAGGGTTGGATAAGTTCTTAGATGATAGATCCATTAATGGCTATTAGCCAAGCAGGTTTTTTGACAACATAACCTCTTACTGATGGGGACTGGAACAACAGGGAATGGATTGCCCATTGTCACCTGCTGGGTACTTCTCCCAAGAGAAAAAGATTGGTCACTGTTGGAGACAGGATGTTGGGTTTGATGTACCATTGGTCTGACCCAGTGTGGAACTACTTATGTTCTTATGGTCTTAAACAAACATTGCTTGGGTTGCAAAAAAACAAAACCAAAAACATCAAAAGTTAAATCTTTATAGGGATGTGCGAGCAGAACACGGTTCGGTTGTTCAGATTTTCAGACAATCGGTTCGGGAACCGAGTTTGGGTTTGGTAGTTTGGTCCGGGAACCGAGTTTGGATTCAGTCGTTCGGTTCGGTGGAGTTCGGTTCAGCCGAACATTTGGTACAGATCAGTATCACTTTCGGTCTCGAGATTGGTATCGTATGGTCCCGTGATCACGTTGGAAACCGGAAACCAGAAGTTCGAGTGTGTGCAGAGCTTGTGTGGAGAGAGAGAGTGTGTGTGTGTGTGTTGTGGCTGGCTGGTGTGTGTTTGGTTTTGTTTGGCTGTGTTGGTTTGGTTGGTTTGGTGTTGGCTGTGGTTTCGGGTTTGATTGTTTGGTGTTTGGCTGTGGGAAAGAAAAAAAATGAAGACATTAATAGGAAATGGAAGGTCAAGATGGAGGAGGAAGAGGCTGCCGCCACTGGACCTTTGAAGGTGGTGGTGGTCGGCTCCTCGGAGTCATCACCAGAGGAGCAAGAGGGTGCCACTGCTGCTGTTGCTGCCACTGCCAGGTTTGTAAAGTTTATTTTTGTTTATTGTTCCATAGAATTTTGAGGACAAGAAGAATACTATCCTTTAGCGTGCCGAGCTCACTGGCGTGCGGGTGGGTGGGTGGGCGCTGGCAGTCAGGCACAAACAGTGGGCATCAGTGGGTGACTGGCACTGACAGCGGATGTCTGCCACAGAGACAGACGGTGTGGGGGGCTCTTCCAGCAGTCAGACATGAGACAAAGGAAGTACCCACCCAAACACATGCCAGGCTTCCAGTGCCAGCCATCCCTAGCAAGGGTCTCCAGTTGCCATCCCAAGCAGCACCCAAAGAAGGGGAGGATTTGACCATGCCAGCCAGGGTCTCTCCAGTTGCCATCCCTGCTAGCACCCCAAGGACTAGAGAGGCATCATCATAAATGCATGATATTATAGGTGTTGTTATGTGTTCCTGTTTCAGAGAAGGTGATGATGCCACCCCCGCCGCTGCTGCCCGGGCCACCAGAACCCCAACGCGCAGGTCAGAGCCGCTGCCTAGGCAGATGAGGTCCGATGTCTGGTGGTGGTACGACCTGCCAAAAGGTGCTGGATTCACTGTAAGTAAGATAAGACATGGGGGCTGGAACAACAGGGAATGGAAGGAAGTCCAATCAGTAGGCATATTTGCACAGAAATTAGGCCTTCAAGTGCAGAGAGAGATTGGCCACCTACCCATTTGTTGAGACAGAATGCAGGTACCAGGCAGGGCTTGACAGACCATTGGTCTGACACAGTATGGCATTTCTTATGTTCCTATCTTTATGTTCTTTAGATCTGCGGAAAAAGAATAAAAAGAGGCAACCAGGGGACCACATCAGGGCTGATAGCCCATGTCAAAAATGTCCATGGGGAGCCGGTGAGGTGGCAGGACTCCAGCGTGGAGCAGCAGCAGCACTAAAAGGAGGGCGGGAAGGCACAGCAGAAGCGCCGCCATCCCCCTCCTCCAGCTCGATTGAGGAGTCCCCCCAGGAGGAGTCGGCAGCTGCAAGGGCTTTTCAGGCCCAGGTAAAGAAGCTGACCCAGGACTTCCTGGATGGGGTATGGCTGCAAGCCTTCAATATGGAGAAACAGCTGGTGGAACAGTTTCAGGAGGTCAAGGTCTGGGAACAGAAGGTGGAGGCGTATTCCCGGTATGTCTCCGCCGAGATTGCCGACCTGGAACTCTTCCGCCAGTCGGTATCCAAGTGGCAGGTGGCTGTGGCAGGGGCCATGGACTTTGCCATAGAACATGGCTACCAAATGCCAGAGGGTGTGATGCCTGCCCCTAGGTCCCGTGCGCCCCTTTTGCCTTTCCCCCAAGTTCCGGGGGACAGGCCCAAAGACTAGTAGACCCCTAAGTTAAAAGTTTCCTTTCTTTTTATATATGTTTGGTTTTGGTTTTATAAAGTTGTGTGTTATTGTAGTTGCTAATTGTTGTTTAAAAAGTTTTATTAAAAGTTCTATTTGTTACCTTTTATCCTTCTGTGCTGCTTCTGGCAGGTGGCAGAATCTCTTTGTATACACAGCATGTCAGATCCCTACCTAACAGAAGCAGCACATATAGCATACTTAGCCCCAAGATGTGCCAGTAGGGTCAACTTGCAAACAGCCCCTCAGGAGGGGCAGGGCTTTTGTCTGTGTGCATGGGTGTGCCGGAGAGAAAGAGAGAGAGGCTCTTTGGCAGCGGGCATCAGGTGCCGGGTGCTGGTGGGCAGAGGGGTGCTTTAAGCAGCTTCAGCGGACAGGCATCCATGGGTGTGTGTGGAGGACTTGCTGGTGGGGGGGGCAGACTTGCGGGCAGGTGGGCACCGGTGGCCACTGGCTAGTCAGGCATGAGCAGCAGCAGCACCCAGATCCAGATGATGGATCTTTGGACTGGAGTGAGTGCTTCTGGATGCAGTGGAATGGAATGACAGGCAGCCCCCCGTGACTGGAATGATGGTCCCAGATTCTTGATTATTGTTCCTGGGACTGGCATGACTGCTTCAGGTACAGTGGAATGACAGCCCATGGGAGTTGAATGGCCCTGCTTGGTTGGGCACACTTCATTCTATCATTGAAATAGGTGGTACAGGGAGGAACACAGGCAGGCAGGCACATATAATACATTGTGTGTTATTTCCACCTCATTCTGCTAGGCTTGCTACTGGATGTGGGCATTTAACAATGAGGAGCACACATGAGAGCTCTCTCTGGTTCTGGAAGGTGGTGGGTTGAGCTGGATGCACCTCTCCCCCTTCACCCCCATCTCTCTTGTTCTAGTGGGGAGTCTCTCTCTCCCCCTCTCTCTCTCTGGCCATATAGTGCAATTGACACAGCATGGGTGCGATTGTGACTGTCTCTCCTTCTAACAGTGGGGAGACTCTCTCTCTCTCTCTCTCTCCATGAACAGCACATTTAACGCATAAAGAAAAGGTGGAATGACAGCGCTCCATGAGCGCAATGATGGGCCCCAGAACTCTGAGGGTGGGTTCTGGGACAGGAGTGGCAGCTTCTGGATGCAGCATTATGACAGCCCTCCCTGACTGGAACACAGGGTTTGGAAGGGCAGGCAGACAGGCAGTGCGGCATGAGCAGAAGGCAGGCAGACTGAGACTGGCTTTGATCTAGGTCACCTGGGCAGGCGGGTGGGCAGGCATCATCGTAGTATGAGAGGCAGTAGAGAAGGCAGTATTGGACCTTGGCAGGGCACTCAGAAATAGGCTGGCGAAGCCTGTGCAGAGCGAGAGAGAGCAAGTCAGATAGGCGGTCCGATATCATCTAGCCACAGAGGCCAGCTGGCAGGCTTACAGTTTCCCAATGCCAGCCCTGCATCATGAGGTCAGTCAGATAAGCCGGCCGAGGCTGTCTAGTATGAGAGAGAGATGGGGGGGCAGAGGGGAGGCCAGGCGCCAGGCATTGGGAAGGAGGGACAGCACCTCAGTACAGCAGCAGCAACCCAGATTGAGGAGAAGCCCCTTCCCAAGACTTCCCTTGGCATGGGATGACGTGTGCCACACCACCATCAATGCTTGTCCAGGGGCAGCTTGGGGAATCCAAGTAGTGGAAGGTTGACCTTTATAAAAAGCAACTACTCCACCAACTTGTCCCCCAGTCTCATGCGGTGCCACGAGCAAATGTCCCCCACCATTGAGAACACCCGCTCGCTGGGGACACTGGTTGGTGGGCAGGACAGGAGACCCTTGGCCTCTTTGGACAGGGTCGGCCACATATTGGTCCTGCCGGCCCAGTAGGCCAAGGGATCACTGCTGAATTATATGCATGGCTCCTCCTCCAGGTAGGTCTCCACTGCTGCTGAGGTGCCGTCATACTCCCTCTAGTAGCTCTGCTTGGACACCACCTCCACCACTTCCCTCAGCCATGCTACTTTCCCTATTATTGAGTAGGACCCCGTGATCCCCAGAGTGGCCTCCTGGGGCTGCTGGCAATAGGGGTGGTACTGCTGCTCATCCTGCTGCTGGTGCTGCTACCGCTAGGCTGGGGGCAGGGATAGACCCCTCTGGCTGGCTGCTCCCACTCCCACCATCCCCAGAGGCATCCCTCTCCTGCTGCCATGCACTCTACATAGCTCGCTCTGCCTGCCAAACCTTCGCCACAAGCTCACCCTTCCAGTGGCCATAGAGGCCTGACTCGTGCACCATGCTGCCCTTGACCCTGGGCAGCATGGTGCGCGAGGGGAATGAATATGTCATTGTTGCCAAGACATAGTCCGCCGGTCCTAGGAGATCGTCAAACCCCGCCTTCAGCCCTTCCTTCAACTTCTACACCAGGTTAAGCACCTCATTGGTCAGCGACCTGCCCAGAGGGTCACAATTCCATCCCTGGAGAATGTCCTCCAGCCTCCTGAGGAGACTCTTGACCAGAGGGGTCACCTGACTGATGGTGGCCGTGGACGAGCTCACGGTCTCCATCACAGCCAGGAATGGTCTGAGGACAAAGAGCGTGTGAGCCCGTATCTCCCATTCCATCCCATCATACCCTGGAGGTGCCCCGATGTCCATCACCAGTTGAACCTGATGGAAGACAGCTTTCTGCTCAGGAAGTCGCTCGAGCAGGAGGAAGGTCGAATTACACCTGGTGGACACATCCTAGATTAGCTGGTGCCTTGCTCTGCCTGCTTTTCTTGGAAGAGGTCGCTGCCATTCACGCTCCGGTTAAAGAACCGAGCCAGCTTCCTCCCCTGCTTAGTCAGGGAGCTAAGGGTGCCTTCCCCAATCTCCTTCTCCCCCAAGCCCAGAGCGTCACTGACCACCAGTTGGACGGTGTGTGTGGTGCAAAGGGATGCTCCTGAAGCCCCCCTCATGGACTGTCTTCAGTATACTGGCCGCATTGTCGGTCACCACACACCCCTTGTTGAAGGGTGCGCCTGGAGTTAACCACTCCCTCCACATGGCGGTCAGGGATGCCTCTATGTTATGGGACACGTGGAGGCCATCTATGACTTCTGCCTGAAGCAGGCCCCACCTATACTCTGCTTCAGGACCCTTCCTGCCACTGTCAAATGCTGCCTCTGGGTCCTGCCACCAGTGTGCCGTCACTGCCAGGTAGGCATGCTGAGCGTTCCTGGTGGACCAGAGATTGGTGGTGAAATGTACAGTGGCACCCCCAGCCCCTGCCAGCTGCTCCCTCACCCAGTCCTTCAAAGCCTGGTACAGGGCTGGCACCACCCGATGACTCAAGGTGGTGCGCGATGGCAGCTCAAACTGGGGGGCCAGGAAACCAATCAGCCGTTTAAACCCCGTGTCCTCCATCATGGAGAAGGGCTGCCTATCGAGCAGTTAATAGCATTTAGATTTAGTGTAATATATATATATATATATATATATATATATATATATATATATATATATATAAAATATTAGATTTAAAAAATTGAAATAAATAAATAAATAAATAAATATAATATCTTTGTGCATTCTTTTGGTGGGAGAAATGGAGAAGGGCAGTAGGAGAGGGTGAGGCCAGTCTGCTGCCCGTAAGGCAGGTAATGAGGCACGTGGCGGAGGTGGCCAGGGACTGTGCCAGCGGAGTGGCAGCAAGCAGAAGCAGCAGCCCGAGCCCATCACCACGCTTCTCAGGCTTCACCCAAGCTTCTCAGGCCTGATTTTGGGCAACAGTTTTCACCTCCAGAGGCTCCCAGCACTAGTGGCACTAGGGGCCAGAGGGTGGTTTGGCATAGCCTCCTGGCAGCGTCCTCCAGTGCAGGTGATTCAGGGGCCAAAGTTCCTGCAGGGCCTTTCTCCCAGCAGGCACATGGTTTTTGCTTGAAAGCCACGCCGCCCTCCAGCTGCCAATGGCCTTGGCATCTGCCCCCACCCCAGCTCCTCCATGGTGGACTAACACTGCTGGCAAGTGTGCTGCTGCTGTTCTTCCCCGCTAGCAGGAATACTAGTGATGCTAGAGGCAGCTGCTGGAGCAGGATGCTTGCCGCTGAAGGAGGTGGACGACTGGCCGCTGCAGTTGGGAACCCGCTGGCATCCACTGCCCCTGCCTGCCCGCTTAGCAGCGCAGCGCTGTGGCATGATTTGAGGTGTCTCGCCATGGCAATTGTGCCAAGGTTGGTGAGCACCTGCTCATGCTTCACCACCTTATTGCACACAGTGCACTGAACCTCCCTCAGATCATCCGCCCTCACCAACTTAAAATGCTCCCACACCAATGATTTTTTGCCCCCTCGTGCCTTCTGGCCCACATAGGGTGATGCACTGCTGGGAGGGGCAAGACATGGTGGCAACACAGCTCGCGGAGGGACAGCCATCACCTCAGCAACAGATACCTCTTCCACAGAACTACTGTCTGCCTCGCTGTCCCCAAACAGTGATTGAGGCTGCTGGACTGCCCATGCTGCTGCCACTCTGAGCAGCATTCTCCCTCTGCCCCCTATGGCTGCTGCTGCTACGCTCCCTGCTGCCATTGCCTGGGGATCAGGCCCTGCCTCTAGCAGCCAGGGTGGGATCCTCTACAATGGGGGACAATGCTGGCCCTGCAGGAACTTTGGCCCCTGAATCACCTGCACTGGAGGATGCTGCCAGGAGGCTATGCCAAACCACCCCCTGGCCCCTAGTGCCACTAGTGCTGGGAGCCTCTGGAGGTGAAAACTGTTGCCCAAAATCAGGCCTGAGAAGCTTGGGTGAAGCCTGAGAAGCGTGGTGATGGGCTCGGGCTGCTGCTTCTGCTTGCTGCCACTCCGCTGGCACAGTCCCTGGCCACCTCCGCCACATGCCTCATTACCTGCCTTACGGGCAGCAGACTGGCCTCACCCTCTCCTACTTCCCTTCTCCATTTCTCCCACCAAAAGAATGCACAAAGATATTATATTTTCATTTATTTATTTATTTATTTATTTATTTATTTCAATTTTTTAAATCTAATATTTTATATATATATATATATATATATATATATATATATATATATATATATATATATATTACACTAAATCTAAATGCTATTAACTAGTATAAAACCAATGGAACTAAATAATGGAATATCTACAAAGACCTAGTCCTACACACACTATAAAATTGAATCACTGTATCTCTATAACTAAGCTAACTCACTCACTCACTCACTCACTCTATCTATCTATCTATCTATCTATCTATCAACTACTAAGTATCTAATATCTATCTATCTATCTATCTATCTATCTATCTATATACAATAGTAAACAGGGATGGGGGGAACACACAGAGAGCTCACAACAACACAGGGAGGGGTACAAAAACTGAAATAAAACCTAAATCAATCTAATGCTACTCTAATAAATCCAAAAGCAGGGGAAGGGAATCAGGGATGGAATATATAGGTAGGAGAGGGAGAATTCAATGGAGGATAGGGAGAAATAACACAGAGATGAGTAAAAAATAAAAATAAAACCTAAATCTATCTAATCAAATCTAAATAAATGATACTAGGGAGGTAAATGTGTGGGATGGGTGAAATAAGAGGAGGATGGCAATGGATTGGGAGGTAAAATGCTAGGAGCCTTCTGTGAAAATGCCTGCTGTCAGGAACAGTGGCTAGCTTAGAAGGTGTGAAAGGGGGGAGGGCAATGAGTTTTGTTACTTGCTGCGCCCGTCTTACCACAAGCCACATTTGCTATGTGCAGCCTAGCCTCCCCTACCCCCATGTCCAATCGCAGACTGCCAAGCCAGTGGTCTGAGGAGAAAAGGGATGGTGATTGGGCAGGCCGGCTGCTACTCCAAGCCTCTCCACCCCTGGTGCCTGGAAGTCTGCTCCTCAGTTGCCTCCCCCTCCCTGTCATTTTTGTCTGCCAGTCACGTTTTTGCCACCCGAACTCATCTGAACCCAATCCAAACTGACCGAACTGTTCAGTTGTATCAGAGTTCAGATCGAGTTTGGATTCGGGTTCGGTCGTCCGAACAGACCGAGTTTGGTCCGAACTTCAAACTTCCAAACCACGTTTGCACATCCCTAATTATCTTTATCTTAATTCTGGTCTTCTTTTGTTAGGCATTGTGATAGCCTTTATCCCATTCCCTGCCTCACTCAGGCTTGCCTAAGGGGGAGGCAGCAGCAATATGGTTTCAACTTGCAACTGGCATCCATAAATCTGCCAGGTCCTGACTTTTGAATGCAAACATAATGGCTGTTGCCACAATTGGAGTTGGGCATTGAGCCCTGCCAATCCCAGGAGTAAATTGGTTCTCGGTGGCCACTCCTAAGCTGTTGAATTCCCTTCTGACGGAGGCCTGCCTGGCTCCGGACCTCCCCTCTTTCTGTAGAAAGTGTAAGATCTGGCTGTTGTGCTGGGCCTTTGGAGAGGGAGACGGGTAGGGTGGGGTGGGTTAATGAGGGGAATTCTGCCCTTTTAGTTCTTTTTATCCTTTTAAATGTTTTAAACTATATTTTATATGTGTTTTTTATTAATGCCTGTAAGCCGTCCCAAGCTGTTCTCAAACAGGAAGGGGTGGGGTATAAAACTAACTAACTAACTAACTAAATAAATAAATAAATAAATAAATAAATAAAAACAGGAAGTGAGCAGAATTGTAGCCCATAAACCAGAGCAAGAGTCAGTAGGAAGTATGGAATTAGTCTAACTAGGGCAGGAGTGCAGGCTCAGAGGCAGGACATGGGCAGGCAAGCAGGTTGGAACTCAGAAGGTGAAGGTTCAAGGCAGGAACACAAGCATAAGTCCAGGTAACTGTCATTAGCGTCAGCCCCTTACTTTGGCGCTGGGGGTGGTGCCCTACAATCCCCCAGCACTGTCTCATCACTGCCTCCCTCTCCTCCCAGCATGATGTGGGGCCAGGGTTGCAAGCCGTGCACAGCACACACTGACAGGACCGGACGGGACCTTTAAAAAGGTCCTCCTGTCGATGTAATCAAACCTCAAGGAAAGCCGACGTGCTCCCCGGGCTGCCGCGCATGCGTGCGATACACTCCTTAAGTTTGAACTTGAGGAGTGTATCACGCGCATGCGCGGCAGCCCAGGGAGCACGTCGGTGCTCTGCAGGGCACAGCAGCGTTCCCGAGTCACGCATGCGCATGCCAGCAGCACGGGATGGATCAAGTTTGGCAGAGGATGCCTGTAGCACGCAGGCGCAGCCGCGGGTTCTCGTAGGTCGGCACCAGTGCTGACCTGCTAACTTGAATTCATTGGGGGGGGGGCATGGCCAGCCTGGGCAATAGGTTCCAATGGAACCCATTGCCCAGGCCATTGCAACTCAGGAGGGGCAACTTGCAAGTCGCCTCTCTCAAGTTCCTGCCTTACTGTGGCTGCGCAAGGCAGGAAATTTGTGGGTGGGTGGGTAGGGTCTTTCAGACCTCACTCACTCACTCACTCTAAGTTTGTTGCAGTGAACTTGAGGGCCCAGACCTGTCTGCTCTGCTGTGTCTGCGAGGGATCAGGTAAGTGAAATTTATTTTTTCCCAAGGGGGATTTGAGGGTGTGGGGGGGTTAATGCGGGAGTGGGGGGGATTTGGAGACAGTTGGGGGAGT
>QEPC01012913.1:6549350-6598549 GCA_003113815.1 Sphenodon punctatus
GGGGGGGGGGGGGGGGAGTCTGTGTGCATGCGTGTGTGGGAGAGAGATAGAGATTGAGTTGGAGGGAAGAGGAGAAGTTGGGAGAATCTTTCCACAAACACCTCCTATTTTGATGTAGAGGCTATGTCACACACCAAGTTCCTCCTCAAACTCCTTTGGCTCTTGTAGAGTTACTCCTACTTTACACTAGGGTTAGATGGGGATAATCATTCCCATTGACCATAATATAAACAAGTAACTTCATATATGCACAACTTAAAAATTACACAACTTTTAAGTTAAAAGTTCTGTAAAATATACAACTTTAAAGTTGTACAACAACTGATATATTAAAGTGCTGATATATCATATCACACAAAACCTGGAAATTTACCAAAACAAAAAACGTTACAGTTTAAAAAAACGTTAAATGCACAACCGATTTTAAAACTAAAAACTTTCCTCTTCAAAAACATCACAAAATCATTTTGACAATGAATAATTTTTTCAGAGTGCGTTAACTCTGTTTCTACAGAACTACATTCTGTACAACAAATTCTATAATGTTCTCTACACGGACATTGTTAACAGTTTATTATTAATTATTATTATTATAAGCACTTGTATAGCTCCAGCTGTGTACCTGGCGCTTTACAGAACAATGAGATGGACACGGTCTCTGCCTATGGCTTTGTATAAAGTGTATACAATTTGTATACATGTAAAGGACAGAGTTAATGCACTCTGAAAAAATTGTTCATTGTCAAATTATGATAATAAATTAAAGTTTACTAATGAAAAAATGTGAAAGTTTAGTTATTGATAAAAATGATTACAAGTATGTATGGTAAGGAATTAAGTACATATATTACATTTATGTTGATGAGGATAAAATATTAAATATTCCTCAAATTCTGAAATAATTACCATGTTTTTTGGCATTTATGTCTTGTTGCAATGTATGGAGTTGGATGTTTTTTTAATTGTAATTGTAATGAATTTGTATGTTTTTTGGAGTTTAAGCTAGAGTCAAAATGATTTTGTGATGTTTTTGAAGAGGGAAGTTTTTAGTTTTAAAAACTGTTGTGCATTTAACATTTATTTAAACTGTAAAGTTTTTTGTTTTGGTAAATATGTAACTAGGACAAACATAGGATAGGACACATTTTTTATTTTCAAAAACTGGAATGATTTAGTGTCTTAGTAACAACTAGCTGGGACTTCAGTATACAATTGGGGGAAATGTAGGTTCTGTCTCAAGGGAAAATGAGATATATGGGCACACTACATGTGAGTCTTGCAAGAAGTATTACTGCTGCCATTAGTGAGGCACTTTCCCTGCCTTTTTTCTTAAGGGCGTTTGCAGCTTTGCCCAGTGGGTGCTTTTCATGTTAACACCGCTGTAGTCACCAAAAATACCCCATTTCCTTCTCCACTTAATATATTGGTGTCAACCTTTCATCATAGAAATAGACATTGGGTGAAAACAGACATGACGCTAACCACCCTTTAACCACCCTTGGTGATTATATATGCATGTTGCAGGGCTGCATAGGGTTATGTATCTTTTCATAACTATCTGACACACTTTTCATGGGGTGCAACCCAGAACCCATGTGCACACGTCTTAGTGGTGCAAGTGCATGTTCCGTGCAGTTTATGTTTGGTTTGCACAAGCACCACATTCCCCATAATGGGGGTGCATGTCTGTTGCATGTGCATCACATGTGCCCTGCGTACTTGTCTGTTGAACTTGGGATTGGCCCCATGGTGTTCTCCTTAAAGCTTGCCCTGATGGGGTGGTTCCCTGTGACCCAGTTAAGGGCCTGAGGAGCCTTGGTTAATTGTAATGAGGAAGCAGCCCATGGTCTTGGCTGCAGTGGGGTGATGAGAGGGTGGTGATTAATTGTAATGGGGAAGGAGCCTGTGGTCCTGACTGTGGGGAGAGGGGCAGGTGGTGATTAACTGGAGCAAGGAAGGAGAATGTGGTCCTGACTAGGAGGAGGGAAGGTGGCTGATGGTTAACTGTAGCGGGGATGCAAGTACATGACTACTAACTTTGGCCTCTGGAGCATGTGGGTGAGCCAATAATTTTGGGTCACTGTGACTCTGACTTTGAGCCAGATTATCCTTCCCTCTCATCCTCCCTCTCCAGTGCCATCCCTGTGGCAAGAGAGTCCTATTGAAACTGCAGGAGCCAGAACGAGATGCTCTATTGCTCCAGCTTGTACACCTGCCACTAGGAATGGGCGAACAGGTCGCGGTTCGGGTTCGACCGTTCGGTTCAGCCGTTCAGTTCGGCCGTTCAGTGCGGTCTCCAGGTTCAGGTTCGGCCATTCGGTTTGGCCGTTCTGTTCGGGTTTGGACATTCGGAAACCAGTATTGGGAGAGGACGAGCTGGAAACTGGAAATTCGTGTGCGTGTAGAGCTGTGTGGCGAGTAAGAGTTTGTTTGGCTGTGTTGGTGTTCGGTTTGTGTGTTTTGGTTGTGTTTGGGTGTACTGTTGTGGTTTTTGTGGTTGGTGGGTGTTGTGTGTGTTGTGGGTGACTGTGTGTTTTGTGTGTGTGATTTTCAAATAATTTTTTTTTTTTTAGATGAAGGCTGCCGTGTTGCTTCCCCGGCTGGGGGCCAACTTTGTAGTCAAGGAGGAGGAGGAGGAGGAGGAGGAGGAGGAGGAGGTCGCTGGCCCATCACATAGTACACCTCCTGTGGTAGTGACCAGTTCCTCGGATGAGGAGCAAGCCTAAGGAGGTGCTGCCACCAGGTTTGTAAACTTTTTTTTTACTTAGCATCCCCTAGCATCCGAGGGAGGAGGGTGGGATTTGCATGTGCCAGCAAGGGCCTCCTTTCTAGTTGCAATCCCTATCATCCCCTAGCACTCCAGGGAGGAGGACAGGATTTGTACATGCTTTTTAGTTGCAATCCCTAGCACCCCAAGGAGGGAGGACTAGAGGCATCANAATGCACAACCGATTTTAAAACTAAAAACTTTCCTCTTCAAAAACATCACAAAATCATTTTGACAATGAATAATTTTTTCAGAGTGCGTTAACTCTGTTTCTACAGAACTACATTCTGTACAACAAATTCTATAATGTTCTCTACACGGACATTGTTAACAGTTTATTATTAATTATTATTATTATAAGCACTTGTATAGCTCCAGCTGTGTACCTGGCGCTTTACAGAACAATGAGATGGACACGGTCTCTGCCTATGGCTTTGTATAAAGTGTATACAATTTGTATACATGTAAAGGACAGAGTTAATGCACTCTGAAAAAATTGTTCATTGTCAAATTATGATAATAAATTAAAGTTTACTAATGAAAAAATGTGAAAGTTTAGTTATTGATAAAAATGATTACAAGTATGTATGGTAAGGAATTAAGTACATATATTACATTTATGTTGATGAGGATAAAATATTAAATATTCCTCAAATTCTGAAATAATTACCATGTTTTTTGGCATTTATGTCTTGTTGCAATGTATGGAGTTGGATGTTTTTTTAATTGTAATTGTAATGAATTTGTATGTTTTTTGGAGTTTAAGCTAGAGTCAAAATGATTTTGTGATGTTTTTGAAGAGGGAAGTTTTTAGTTTTAAAAACTGTTGTGCATTTAACATTTATTTAAACTGTAAAGTTTTTTGTTTTGGTAAATATGTAACTAGGACAAACATAGGATAGGACACATTTTTTATTTTCAAAAAGTGGAATGATTTAGTGTCTTAGTAACAACTAGCTGGGACTTCAGTATACAATTGGGGGAAATGTAGGTTCTGTCTCAAGGGAAAATGAGATATATGGGCACACTACATGTGAGTCTTGCAAGAAGTATTACTGCTGCCATTAGTGAGGCACTTTCCCTGCCTTTTTTCTTAAGGGCGTTTGCAGCTTTGCCCAGTGGGTGCTTTTCATGTTAACACCGCTGTAGTCACCAAAAATACCCCATTTCCTTCTCCACTTAATATATTGGTGTCAACCTTTCATCATAGAAATAGACATTGGGTGAAAACAGACATGACGCTAACCACCCTTTAACCACCCTTGGTGATTATATATGCATGTTGCAGGGCTGCATAGGGTTATGTATCTTTTCATAACTATCTGACACACTTTTCATGGGGTGCAACCCAGAACCCATGTGCACACGTCTTAGTGGTGCAAGTGCATGTTCCGTGCAGTTTATGTTTGGTTTGCACAAGCACCACATTCCCCATAATGGGGGTGCATGTCTGTTGCATGTGCATCACATGTGCCCTGCGTACTTGTCTGTTGAACTTGGGATTGGCCCCATGGTGTTCTCCTTAAAGCTTGCCCTGATGGGGTGGTTCCCTGTGACCCAGTTAAGGGCCTGAGGAGCCTTGGTTAATTGTAATGAGGAAGCAGCCCATGGTCTTGGCTGCAGTGGGGTGATGAGAGGGTGGTGATTAATTGTAATGGGGAAGGAGCCTGTGGTCCTGACTGTGGGGAGAGGGGCAGGTGGTGATTAACTGGAGCAAGGAAGGAGAATGTGGTCCTGACTAGGAGGAGGGAAGGTGGCTGATGGTTAACTGTAGCGGGGATGCAAGTACATGACTACTAACTTTGGCCTCTGGAGCATGTGGGTGAGCCAATAATTTTGGGTCACTGTGACTCTGACTTTGAGCCAGATTATCCTTCCCTCTCATCCTCCCTCTCCAGTGCCATCCCTGTGGCAAGAGAGTCCTATTGAAACTGCAGGAGCCAGAACGAGATGCTCTATTGCTCCAGCTTGTACACCTGCCACTAGGAATGGGCGAACAGGTCGCGGTTCGGGTTCGACCGTTCGGTTCAGCCGTTCAGTTCGGCCGTTCAGTGCGGTCTCCAGGTTCAGGTTCGGCCATTCGGTTTGGCCGTTCTGTTCGGGTTTGGACATTCGGAAACCAGTATTGGGAGAGGACGAGCTGGAAACTGGAAATTCGTGTGCGTGTAGAGCTGTGTGGCGAGTAAGAGTTTGTTTGGCTGTGTTGGTGTTCGGTTTGTGTGTTTTGGTTGTGTTTGGGTGTACTGTTGTGGTTTTTGTGGTTGGTGGGTGTTGTGTGTGTTGTGGGTGACTGTGTGTTTTGTGTGTGTGATTTTCAAATAATTTTTTTTTTTTTAGATGAAGGCTGCCGTGTTGCTTCCCCGGCTGGGGGCCAACTTTGTAGTCAAGGAGGAGGAGGAGGAGGAGGAGGAGGAGGAGGAGGTCGCTGGCCCATCACATAGTACACCTCCTGTGGTAGTGACCAGTTCCTCGGATGAGGAGCAAGCCTAAGGAGGTGCTGCCACCAGGTTTGTAAACTTTTTTTTTACTTAGCATCCCCTAGCATCCGAGGGAGGAGGGTGGGATTTGCATGTGCCAGCAAGGGCCTCCTTTCTAGTTGCAATCCCTATCATCCCCTAGCACTCCAGGGAGGAGGACAGGATTTGTACATGCTTTTTAGTTGCAATCCCTAGCACCCCAAGGAGGGAGGACTAGAGGCATCAGCATCATAAATGCATGATATTACTTTGGTGTTCTTAATGTGTTCCCATTTCAGAGAGGAATTGGATGCTGGCCCCAGCTCTGCTGCCACTGCCAAGCCAAGGAGGACCCCTAGGCCAAGGTCGTCAGTGACACCCCCAGCCATCTGGCAGTCAAGGTCGGATGTCTGGATGTATTTTGACAAGGGCAACAGAGTCACCACATGCAATGTAAGGCATGGGGACTGGAATAATAGGGAATGAATTGCCCTATGACCTCTTAGGAACGGAAGTCCCCTGCAGAGAGAGATTGGTCACCCAATCCACCCACTTGTGGAGACAGAATGCAGGCAGGGCTTGACAGACCATTGGTCTGACACAGTATGACACTTCTTATGTTCCTATCTTTTTATGCTCTTTTTAGGTCTACAAGAAAGTTTCCCACTGGCAGAGGGAGGGGACAACGTCGGGGCTCATCAATCACATTGAGAAGATCCATGGCATCAGAGTGAGGCGGCAGGGTGACACTGATGAGGAGTCTCGAGTGGCAGCCATGGAGCCTCAGCACCAGAAGAACAGGGGGAAGGCAACCTGAAAACGGTGGCATATAAGCCCTTCCCCCTCCTCCAGCCCCAACGTGGAGACCCCCAGGCCCAGGGAGGACGCCGAGGCCAAGGTCCTTCGGGGCAAAGTGCAGCAGCCCACCCAGGACTATATGAAGGAGATCCAGGAGTCCTCTGCCACCTTTGAGAACAACCTGGTGGAACAATTGCAGGTGGTCCGGGTCGAGCGGCAGAAGGTGGAGGCATATGGCTAATATGTCTCCACTGAGCTGAACCGCATGAAAATGTACCACCAGGTGGTCTCCAGGTGGCATACAGATGTGGCAGAGGCTGTGCAGTTTGCCATGAGCCACGGCTTCAAGCTGGATGAGTCCCGGGTGGCCAGCCCTCAGCCCTGTGATGCGCCCCAATGGGTGTTTTCTTTCCCCCAATTCCCGGAGGACAGGCCCAGAGACTCTTAGTTTACTTTATAAGTTTCCTTTACATGTTTGATTTTGTTTTTTAAAATGTTATTGTTCTTGTTGTTGTTGTGTTATAGCCACCCCAAGCTGTTCTCAGGAGGGGCGGGGTATTTATATATTAAATAAAATATAAATAGTTTAAATTAAATTTATTATATTTATTGTTACATGCTTTGTTTGACCTCCAATATTTTATCCCTATGTGCTAAAGTTCTGGCTGGCAGATGGCAGAAGCTCATACAGCTTGTCAATCGGTACGAGCAGCACCTGCCACCCCATGTAGCGTAGTTATCAACCCAAAGATGTGCTATGCCAGCATCCAGCAGTAGGGTCTCAACTAGAAGACAGGCCCCCCAGGAGGTGCAGGGTTTGTGTTTGTGTGGGTGGGTGTGACTGAGAGAAAAAGAGACAAGCTCCTTGGCAGCGGGCAGCAGGCAGCGGGAGCTGGTGGTCGGAGGGGCTTTTAATAATTTACAGCAGTTTCAGTAGGCATCCACGGGTGGGTGCGGAGGAGTAGGCTTTTTGGGGGGTGCAGACTAGCGTGTGGGCACTGGGCTTCTGGATGCAGTGGAATGAAATGCAGCCCCCAGTGACTGGAATGATGTCCCCAGAACCCTGATGAGGTTAGAGTGGCATCTTCTAGATGTTGGTCACAGCCCTCCCTGCCTATAACTTGGCCCCAGAACCCTAGTGGCGGGTCCTGGGGCTAGAGTGGCAGCTTCTAGATACAGTGGATAGAAAGATGGATTGACAGTTGATAGAAAGATGGCTCTCCATGAGTGAAATGACGGGCCCCAGAACCCTGACGGTGGATCCTGGGGCTGGAGTGGCTGTTTCTTGATGCAGTGGAAAGACGTCACCTCTGTGCGAGGAATGATGGCCCCAGACTCATGACAGTGGGTCCTGGGACTAGAGTTGCAGCTTCTAGATATATATTGGCCACAGCCCTCCCTGCAAGTAATGTAGACCCCAAAACCCTGACGGTGGATCCTGGGGCTGGAGTGGCTGTTTCTTGGTGCAGTGGAATGACACGCCTCTGTGCGAGGAATGATGGCCCCAGACCCATGATGGTGGGTCCTGGGGCTAAGGTGGCAGCTTCTAGGTATTGGCCACAGCCCTCCCTTCCTGTAACTTGTCCCCAGAAGCCTGACAGAGGGTCGTGGACCTGGAGTGAGTGTTTTTTGGTGTGATTGAACGAAGTCTCTCGGTGCAAGGAATGATGGCCCCAGACCCATGACGGTGGGTCCTGGGGCTAGAGTGGCAGCTTCTAGATATATATTGGCCACAGTCCTCCCTGCCTGTAATTTGGCCCCAGAACCCTGATGGTGGGTCCTGGGGCTGGAGTGACTGTTTCTTTTTTTATATCTATCTATCTCTACACTAAGTCTAACGGTTATTAACTATTCTAAAACCTATTGAACTAAATTGAATATCCTAATAATTAACTACAAAGGCCTTGTCCTACAAACACACTGTATCCCTATCATATCTATCTCTATAACTAAGCTAACTACTATGTATATCTATCTAGTAACTGTCTATCTAATAACTATTTATCTATCTATAAAATATTACACAGGGGGAAACACAAAGAACACAGGGAGGGGTACAAAACCAACATGAAAATCAATCTAATAATATTCCTACTCTAAATAAATCCAAAACTTAAAACAGGAGAAGGAAATCAGGGATGGAATAAGAGGGAGAGGGGAAATGATTCAATTGAGAGGGGAGGGAGGGAGGAAAATTGAACACAGGGAGGGATAAAAACAAAATAACAACTAAATCTATCTAAGCTAAGCTAAATAAATGAGAATATGGAGGTAGATGGTTTGAATGCGTGAAATAGGAGGAGGATGACAATGGATTAGGAATAGGAAGGAACAAAAACTGTTGGGAGAGAGGGAGCCTTCTGAAATGCCTGTTGTTCAGGAACAGTTACTAGCTAAAAGGTGTTGGGAAGGGGGGAGGCAATCAGTTTTGTTTCTTGCTGTGCCTGCCTCACTGCAAGCCCCATTGGATCCATGCAGCCTAGCCCCCCCTCCCCCTGCCCCCCATGTCCAATCGCAGACTGTGAAGCCAGTGGTGTGAGGCGAAAAGGGATGATGATTGGGCAGGCTGGCTGCTACTCCAAGCCTCTCCACCCCTGGTGCCTGGAAGTCTGCTCCTCAGCTGACTCACCCTCCCTGTTACGTCTGACCTTCCAGTGACACTTTTTTTGCCACACGAACTCACCCGAACGTGATCCGAACTGTTCGGTCATTTCGACGTTTGGATCTAGTTCGGTTTGGCCAGTTCGGGTTCGGATTCGGGTTCGGGTTTGGCCGTCCGAACAGGCCTAGTTCAGGCCGAACTCTGAACTTCTGAACCGCGTTCGCCCATCCCTACCTGCCACTGGTTTGAGGTCTGCCAGTGTAGGGACATGGTCAAGTATTTTGTGTCATCTGGTCTGAGCTGGAGAGCAAGAGAGTGGCCATTGGCCAAGGTGTTAGAGGCCCAAGGAAGCTTTGGAAGTAGAACCCAAGACTGGGAGCTCATGGAGGGGCTCGCTGCTGCACTGTATATAGGCTGAAGACTGTTTCACATTAAATAAAAAAGCATAGTCCTCAGAACTCAGAAGAAAGAATTTGCTTTTGGTGTGTACATATGTCATGCAGAGTCTCTTCGTAACCATTGCATGAACACTATTCCCCTTGTCCACCTTTAAGAGGAAATGGAAAATGTCTCCAGAGGAGGTGTATAGGAGAAAAATTAGTTATTACATGCCTTTCCTTTTTCTGCTCCCCACAATCGGAATATGTAAGACACATTCAGGCCTGTGCAGAAACCAGTGACATTTTTAAAACTGTTGATTAGGATGAGTGCTCCTCAATTAGCTCTTTTGTGTTCTGAGCTATGCTTGTATCTCCACGGAGAAGAAGTGTGAAAACAGACATTCGCCTTAGCTCCTCTTTAACACCACTTTTAGGCCGTTTTTAAATGGACCGCGTGGATGGGGGGATGAGTGTGTGTTGGCGGTGGGTGGAGGTGGGTGTGCGGTCTTTTCCTCTTGTTTGTCGGATAGCTCCGTGGGTGGGTGATGGGTGGAGATGGGTGGAAGTCAGTGGTGCACACACACACATCCACAGCCTGTGCTGTTTGCATGGATGCACACCCATCCTCCCACCCACCACCATGGTATTTTCACAGACACACAGACACACACACCACACCTGCCCACACATCCAGCGGGGGGCATCTGTGCAAAAACGACCTTACATTTCTTATGCATGCTGCAGGGCTGCATAGGGCACCAATACATTAGAAATACTAAAGGGGTGTTAAAGCGGAGTTAAGCGCATCCCTGTTTTCACCCAAAGCTATGACATTAGATCTGTGCCACCTATGTCTCAAGTTGATCCAGTCATTAGACATTTTAGATGGAAAAACCCAGTACATGGAACTGCGTATAAGTATTTCACCGTGCAGGGAGCTGAATAATTAATAGCAGTACACACAACTCTTCTATGTTTTAAAAATACACAAGGAATTAAAGTGACTGATTTCATTGTATAAACTAAACAAAACAATATGATTCCAAGCATAAATGGCAGAAGTGAGCAATGGACATAACAACTCTTCCACTACAATAATGATTTATTTATTTTTTAAAGCCTTCAGAAGATGTGACTAGATTTCAAATGGGGTATGATTTTTTCTGCCCTATACCATTTGCTGTTGGTTAAATTAGTAAACACAGTCTTCTTTTGAACCTAAACATCCATAACCATTGGTTTTACAGCACTGCTCGTTCACAGTGCCGAAGTGGTCCGCTGTTTAGCCTGAATTTCATCATATCTAAGCAGCTTAACTGATAGCTAGCTGTAGCTGATAACTCTTTTTGAAACAGGTTTTAATAATGCTTTCATGTATCTAGTTTTATGATGCCATTAAAGTAATTTTTGTCAAATTAGCAATAGAGACATTCTTAATGTAACCTGTGCAGCAATTTAGTATGACTTTTAATGTCAGCCTAAATTCATGTATTGCAAAACGTATTTGAAATGTTAATGGTGTTACTTACATTTTGCAAATATGTTGTAAACCATATTATGGAATGCAAATTTCTTAAGTTCACACGAATCTTCACCATCTGAAAACCAGGGGAAACTCAATTACTAATGACATAGTACACTGAAGAAGAAAACAATGGACTTACCTCTGATTGCACTGCATTTCAAACGAGTACTGTCATACCAAGAACACCCAGCTGCTCCCATTTAAGTACTCGGGACCAGATTTTCAGGTCTTTGGCACCCACAATCTAAATCAGATTTCCAAAACATCTGGATCCTCACTTCAGGCACAAACTAGGGGTCAGGTTTTCAAAAAACAAAACCAGAACATACAGAATCTCCCATTGTCATTGATATGGCCTCATATTCAGAAGTATTCAGTGCAATGGGTAAACAGAAATCTGGTCCAGTTGTGGATTCTGAGCTTTTATGAAAATCTGGTTCTATACATGTGGGTGGATTTTAAAAAATGTGGAGCACACAGTAGTTACCACTGAGAACATTAAAAATCATGATCAAGCATTAAAACTGAAGGGGATAAATGCCAGTTAACATGACTTGGGGTTCCTGTTTTGCAACCCAGATAGTAAAATTATTACCAGATAGTAAAATTATTACTAATTGAGCCACTATTCCTATACCTACAGTCTGTTTACCCTTATCCTTGCAACATGGACCTGCCTGCTGTCATTCTCATCATAACCAAGCCAAGTCCGTGCACTTGAGACCTCGCATCTTCATGAATGTTAGACCCCTTGTCTCTCCCTCTGTTCCCCTTCCTAAGTCTCTCCCCCAGCTCCTGTCTCTCAGATTGTAAGCCCTAGGGGCAGGGACCGTGTCTATTTTATTACTTTGTAAAGTGCCAGGTACACTGCTGGCGCTATATAAATGTTTGTTAATAATAATAATAAAATTACATATTGCATCTTGGTATGCTACATTTTTTCAAGATTCTTTCTCCATCGAGGTAGTCAGCCTCATAAGACCATGAGAATGTAAAAAGTACAATAAGAACATAAGAAAGTGAGATCATCCAGACCAGCATCTTGTCTTCATAAGTGCTCACCATGGTTGCTTCAGAGTAGTACACAACAGGTCATAATAGAGTGATCCATTTTCTGTTATCCACTCCTAGATCCTGACAGTCATAGAAATGAAAGGCAACTAGCCTCACTGAAAGAAGTCAATGGAACTACTCATTTTTTTTTAAACACGTGGTTAAGAGCACTGATGAACACTGTTCAGTAGAGTTCAGCATCTTGAAGGATCAAATTCTTAATATAATGGTTGTCTTCAGAGCAAATCCAATCTGTGTGCATGCAGTATAAAGCATTTCTTTTTGGCAAAACATTTGGCAGCCAGGGATAAGGGTTGGGTTGGTTGGGTTTAGGGGTGAGGGTGGGTTTTTTAAAAGGGATTTTAATGTATTTTGTGTTTTTTTATGCTGTAAGCGATCCTTATCCTTGGGGAAGGGCAGGATATAAATTCAAATAAATAAATAAATTAAATAAATATGTTGAACTGTAATCCTCTGCCATGAAATCTAATCGGAATTATTCCATTGATTTGAAATATTGGCCCCACTGAAGTCAGCAGAGCGAAGATGAGAAACAAGAGCAAAGTGAAGTTTATCAGCCTTGTTGAAGAAGAGAAAATCTTGTGCAGAGAGTGAGTGGGGGAGGACAGGGAGTCTTCAGAAGAAAAGCAAATGTTGAGAAGAGATGACTGGGGATGCGGGAGTGAGATTTGATTAATGTGAAGTAATAGCTCTGAGTTCCGCCCTGAGTTCCCCCAAGTCGCCCCAAGTTCCACCGACCAGCGAGCCAGGGACTGGTGAGGTTGCAGCTCATCTGCATTCTCTCCCAGCTGCCTCGGCTGTCATCACTTGAGAACGCCGCAACCCTACTTGGGCTTGACCTTTCTGCCGCCCTGAGTTTCACCAACCAGGGGGCCAGGGACTGGTGAGGTTGAAGCTCATCTGCATACTCTCCTAACTGCCTTGGTTGTCATCACTTGAGGACACCGCAATCCTCCTGGGGCTTGGCCTTTCTGCTGCCCCGAGTTCCACCAACCAGCGGACCAGAGACTGGTGAGGTTGCAGCTCATCTGCATACTCTCCCAGCTGCCTCAACTGTCGTCACTTGAGGACGCAGCAACCCTCTTGGGGCTTAGTCTTTCTGCTGCCCCGAGTTCCACCAAACAGTGGGCCAGAAGGATCACTCTTGAACAGGATCACTTTTGAACAGGATACTCCAGTAACACCAGCTAACTGTAAGCCTAAGAGTACTTCAGCCTTCTGGTGGCTCGTCAGTGGCCAGTTGATGGCCACATCATCAACTTCTCCCTCTCTACTGACTTCTTCCCCTCCACCTTCAAGCATGCCACTGTATCTCCTATCCTCAAAAACACCACTCTTGACCCCTCTGACCCTTCTAGCTACCATCCTGTCTCACTCCTTCCTTTTACTTCCAAACTTCTTGAACGTGTTGTCTACTCCCGCTGCCTCGATTTCCCCTCTGCCACCTCCTCCCTTGACCCCCTCCAATCTGGCTTTCACCCCCTTCACACTACTGAAACTGCTCTTGCTAAGATCACCAATGATCTTTTTGTGGCTAAATCTAATCGCCTCTACTCCATTCTGGTCCTCCTTGACCTCTCTGCTGCCTTCAGTACTGTTGACCACTCACTCTTGCTGGACTCACTTCACTCCATTGGCTTCTGTGGCTCCATCCTCAACTGCTTCTCCTCCTACATCTCTGACCGTTCCTTCAAGGTGTCTCTTGCCAAATCCACTTCCTTCTCCTTTCCCTTCTCGGTTAGTTTTCCACAAGGCTCTGTCCTTGACTCTCTCCTCTTCTCTATCTACACCCTGTCCCTAGGCAAACTTCATTGCTTCCCATGGCTTCCAATATCACCTCTACGCTGATGACACTCAACTCTATCTCTCTACTCCCTCTCTCTCCATCTGTTCAAGCTCACCTCACCAACTTTTTCCCTGATATCTCTACCTGGATGTCTCAATGTCAACTCAAACTCAACATGGCTAAAAATGAACACCCTATCTCCCCACACACACGTCCTTCCTCTCCCTCCTCCCTGCAGATCTTTATTGACAGTCACCGTTCTTCCCATCCCCCAAGCCTGTAGCTTAGTCTTCATCTTTGACTCACCCCTTTCTTTTAAACCCTGTTGCTTCTCCCTCCATAACACAACTATGATTCACCCTTTTCTCTCTATCTCCTCTACCAAAACCCTTGTTCACACCCTGGTCATCTCTCGCCTCAATTACAGTAACCTCTTTCTCACCGGCCTCCCCTGCTCTCACCTTTCTCCCCTTATCTTCCTTCCAAAACTCTGCTGCAATGGTCATCCACCTTGGCCGTCGCTTCGACCATGTGCCACCCCTCCTCTCCTCTCTTCACTGACTCCCCCTTCCTGAATGAATCCTGCACAAGCTCCTAGTCTTCACCTATAAAGCTCTTCACAACCTTGCTCCCCATTACCTCTCTGTGCTAATTTCCTTCTGTACTCCAGTCCATGAACTCCGCTCCTCCTCTGTCCCCTCTCTCGCCTTCCCACACCCCGATGGTGATTCAGCAGGCTGGCTGCTACTCCAAGCCAGTCTCCACCCTCCACCCCCTGGTTCCTAGAAGTCTGCTCCTCAGCTGAGTCAGATGACTCCCCTACCCTGCTACATTTGGCCTTCCGGTGACAGTAGACCATGTTTTAGCCACCCGAACTCAACCGAACGCGATCTGAACTGACCGAAGTGTTCAGCCATTTCAACATTCAGAACTGAGTTCGGTTTGGTATGTTCATATTTGGGTTCGGTCATCCGAACAGGCCAAGTTTAGGCCAAACTCCGAACTTCTGAACCATGTTCGCCCATCCCTACAAAAGGGAGACACAGATACACACACCTACCCTCCCTTGCACAAATACACACCCACGGGCCAATTGTTAGGTGCTATACAGTATAAAAATACCGACCCTCCCTTACACAGATATACCACCCACCCACTCCCAGTCTGGTATCCTTCAGGGCTGATGCACACTGCATTGGGGGAGGAAGGAAAAAAAGGGAACACAGAGAGAGAGGGGTACGAAAGGTTACCTTACTGAGCCTGTAGGGAGAGGGAGAGACAGGCAACCCTCAGACGGCGGGAGGTTGAAGAGGTGGAGGGGTGGGTGAGGAACACAGACCAAAGTCTAGGAGAGGCAGTCTTCGGTGGGGTCAGGAACTACTCTACTCCTGGGGCCAGAGTTTGGATTATTATCATAGGGTGATTTCCATGTGCTCAGGGGGAGGGACCCTTGGGGGAGGGTCTCTTAGGGCAAACCGATGGGGCTGGAGGGGGTGTCGCTTTTCTGTCTTCCCATGCTTAGGACTAAATTCTAGAAAGTCCTAACTCCAGCGGTGACCTAATTCTGAGGGGAACAAAAGAGGCCTTAGCATGATAATGGAATTCCATGAAGGTTTGGGAGGGTGCTCAAGGTGTCTTTAGGAAGATAGGGTGAGTCAATAGGGAAATCTTGTCAGGATGTTGTGGGGAAAACAAATCTTTACCGGAGATAAGGGGCTTTCTTATAGAGAAGCGGGGGGAGGCGAACTGGCTCCATGCAGGTGTGCACTGACCTTTTATACTCACATTTTGTTAATCTGGAGTTCCAAGTTAGGGTCTTTGTTTGAGGTGGGGGAGTGGTGTCCATTTCCTGTGCTCCCATGATTACTGGCAGAGGCTCTTCCCTTATCTAATTCCTGTTCTTTTCAGGTCTCGTGCTTTACCTGAGGAGCTTTTCAGTTTCTATGGCACACCTGGTTTTCACATTCCTCTCCAGCCCTTGTTGCTTGCTCCCCCCCCCCCCAGAATCTGTATTCCTTATGGAGTGATGTTTCACCTGGGGGTGGTAACATTCTCAGGGAAAAAGCTTGTTACCCAACATTGCCTCCCCAGGACTGGGGAGCTCTTAAAGGACACCCATGCACAATACTACACCACAGTGACTCAAAGCACAACCACCTTTTGTGTCCTCAGACTTTGTCCACGTGTGCTCTGATCCTTTGTCCCAAACTTCTTCAGATGTAGCTTCGTTTGTGGTGGTGTTGCCTGGGCTGAGTTGCTCTTCTAGTTTGGCCCAAATCCTTATCCTGACTCAGTCTGACATGCAGACACAATTACAGTACACTGAACACAGACATTATATGCATTCTACAAAACTTGTTCGCTGCAGACCCATCACGTGAACCTTTTCCTTCCCACCTGACAGCACCACCAATGAGGATTTGAACCCATGATCTTAGGTTCTGTTACTAAGAATAATACCTCTAGACCAGCAAGCCCTATGTTTTGTAGACTAGGCCTCTGCTCCTCAAGTAGGTTGCCACAATCTTGCGTCCCACCAACAGCCACCACCAAACTGACATCCTACACCAACCGCATAGTGTTGATTTTTTCAATATCACAATTTAATTTGAATCTCCGAGAGCTGGCAAGAATTTTTTTCCCTAAAGGTACAGGCCTTTATCACTTGCGCCACAAGAGCACCAACAGGTACCGCCACCACTAAAGGTACAGCCCTTTTACCGCTTGCTCCACCGCAGCACCAACGGGGATGGGAACCCACGATTTCTAACTCTATAGCCAAAAATCTTTCTTCTAGACCAACAAACCAGAAGTAGGGCCCGCGACCTTGCGTCGCACCAACAGCCACCACCAAACCGATGTCCTACACTGACCGCATAGTGTTGATTTTTTCAACATAACAGTATAATTTGAACCTCGGAGGTCCAGCAAGATTTTTTTCCCCTAAATGTACATCCCTTTTACCTTTTACCAATGGGGTTTGGAACCAATAACCTCTAACTCCATAGGCAAGAATCTTTCCCCTAGACCAACAAACCACACTTGTTTCCACATCAGGCCTCTGGTCTTCAAGTAGGGCCTTGCGTCCCACCAAGAAACCGACATTCTACACTGACTGCATCATGTTGATTTTTTCAACATTACAATTTAATTTGAACCTCTGAGAGCTGGCAAGATATTTTTTTTCTCCCCTAAAGGTACAGCCCTTTTATCCCCCAGGAGCACCTCAGGGATATTGAAACCCACAATTTCTACCCCCATAGGTAAGAATCTTTCCTCTAGACCAACAAACCTCACTTGTTTCCAAGTTAGGCCTCTGGTTCTTAAGTAGGGCCCTGCAACCTTGCTTTCCACCAACAGCCACCACCAAACCAACGTGCTACACCGACCGCGTAGTGTTGATTTTTTCAACATCACAATTTAATTTGAACCTCAGAGAGCTGGCAATAATTTTTTTCCCTAAAGGTACAGCCCTTTTATCCCTTGTGCCACAGGAGCACCAACAGGGATTTGAACCTAAAACCTCTAAGTCCATAGGTCGTTGCAAAAAATAAAGGATCATATACAAATACAAATTACCAGCAAATATTAAAGCATGTTGCTAAACATATTGAAAGCACTAATATAAACATATGATAGAAGCTGCAAATACAAAATATCAGCTGCCAGCAATGTCGTTCATACGTAATACAAAATAAAACTCTGACCCACGGTTGCTTCCCACATCCCACATAACAAAAACCTTCCTTACATAAATCAAAGCACAGCCAATAGTTTGGCTGAATAAGTAATCTCACTAGACTAGATGAGATAAACTAGGTGCCGTGACTCACCCCATTAACATTTGGAAAAGACTTAAATTGCAAAAAAATGCTGTCTGAAATTCAAAACTAAAATAAGGAATTTTGATACCGTCAAGGTGGTATCTGGGTCTGCATCGGATAGTGCCAACAACAACAGACTGTGTTCAGTTCTACCAGGATATTGTAACAGAAACGAGGTCAAAAATTCCTTGCTCAACTCATCATATAAATGACGGGAAAACAAAATGTGGTCCACTGATTCTTCTGTGAAATGATCGAAGGGACATAACCTGTCCATGAACATGATGGTACTAAAACGGCCCTCCAAAACCCTGGATGGAAGGGCATTGAAGAGGGTGCTCATAAACAACATTTTCCCCCTCAATGACAGTGAGGAAGGATAAGCAGCCACGAGTCCCCATTGTGGCATCACAGACAGGTACCACACCATATGAGGAGAGGCCCTAATCTTACCGATTTCTTCTTGCCTGGCTATGTCGGTGTGACTGAGCAGAATTTCGCTTTCACCTGCACCCAGATCTTTCCCCTGCCAATATTTTGGGAGAAACCCAACTTTGCCAGGAAAACCTCAGTGGCCTTTTTCCATTTGCCTTAAAATGGGTCCTCCAGACACAATTTAACAAGTCCACATTCCTGCAATCTTAGCAGTCTCAGCCAGAACCTCATTACAAAACCCCAACCCATCTCTGCCCAACTGCACTGCCCCACCTTCACCCTTGGAGCTGCAAAAGGTATTCCCTTAGGCGATCTTGTGAGGCCCTGAAAGAACTGAGCTTCAACCCTATTCAAATTGAAGCCAGAGAGAGGCAGCCATAGTTTAACGCCATAGAGGAAATGAGCACGGGTTTTGCTGTTAAAAAACCCAAGTGCTAAATCAAAGGCACTTCTTCCTATACCCGCAAACAACTTCAAGATGGCCAGTGAAGATCCCTTTGCAGCATTAGCTGCCCTTTCAAGTAGGGCCCCACGACCTTGCATCCCACCAACAGCCACCACCAAACCAACATCCTACACCAACCACAAAGTGTTGATTTTTTCAAAATAACAATTTAATTTGAACCTCCAAAACCTGGCAAGAAATTCTTTTCTACAGGTAAAGCCCTTTTACCACTTGCGCCAAAGCAGAACGAGCTGGAACTGGAACCCACACTCTCTAAATCCATACGCAAAAACCTTTTCTCTAGACCAAGGAGCCACACATGTGTCCCAGTCAGGCCTCTAGTCCTCAAGTAGGGCCCACCAACAGCCACCAAGAAACCAATTTAATTTGAACCTCCACCAGCCAGCAAGAAAGGCTGGCCATGTTAGGAAAAACAGGCTTCTTGCTGTAGAGCTAAAACTCTTTCTTATGGGGTCTGAGAGGTTAGACTCAGGTGCTCATTGGGCTTGTATTCATTTCTGAATTACATGTTGATTTGTAGCTGACATGCAGACACAATTACAGTACACCAAACATGGATGTTACATGCATTCTGCAAATCTTGATCTCTAAAGACCCATCAAATGACCTGTTTCCTTCCCACACGACAACAACACTGATGAGAATTTGAACTCACAATCTCAGGTCCCATGGCAGAAAATGATATCTCTAGACCAACAAGCCCTACATTTTGCAAAGTAGACCACTGGTCCTCAAGTAGGACCCCATGACCTTGCATTACAACAACACTCACCACCAAACAAGTGTGGCTCCTTGGCCTCCACTCTTGTGCCAATAGAGATTTGAACCCACTACCTGGGATTTGAACCCAGTCAAGACCAAACAAGTGTGGCTCCTTGCCTCTGGTCCTCAAGTACGGCCCTGTGACCTTACGTCCCACCAAGAAACCAGCATTCTACACCGACTGTCTAGTTTTTATTTTTTCAACATCGCAATTTAATTTGATGCTCCGAGAGCCAACAAGATTTTTTTTTCCTAAGGGTACAGCCCTTCTACCTCTTCCTCCACATCACAATCAACGGAGATTGGAATCCACAAGCTCTAACTCTATAGGGAAGACTCTTTCCTCTAGACCAATGAGCCAAACTTATTTCCAAACCAGGCCTCTGGTTCTCAAGTAGGGCCCCGTGACCTTGCGTCCCACCAACAGCCACCACCAAACCGATATCATGCACCAACAGCATAGTGTTGATTTTTTCAACATCACAATTTAATTTGAATCGCCAAGAGCCTAGAAGAATTTTTTTTCCCCCTAAAGGTACAGCTTTTTTATTTCTTATTCCACAGGAGCACCAAGAGAGATCTGAACCCACAATCTCTAAGTTCATAGGCAAGGAGCTTTTTTCTACACTAACAAGCCACACTTGTTTTGAGGTTAGGCTTTTGGTCCTCAGCTAGGGCCAACAGCCACTAACAGCCACAACCAAGCCAACCTCCTATACCGACCACATAGTGTTGATTTTTTCATCACCACAATTTAATTTGAACCTCCAAGAGCTGGCAAGAAATTTATTTATCAAAGGTACAGTTCTTTTATCTCTTGACCATAGCAGAACCAACGTGGATTTGAATCTACAGCTTCTAAGTTCATAGGCAAGAATCTTCCTGCTAGACCAACAAGCCACACTTGCTGTCATGTTAGGCCTCTGGTCCTCAAGTAGGTCACCGCGACCTTGAGTCCCACCAAAGAAACCGACATTCTACACTGACCACATAGTGTTGATTTTTTCAACATCACAATTTAATTTGAACCTCCGAGAGCAAGCAAGATTTTTCTTTTTTTAAGGGTACAGCCCTTTTATCTCTTGTGTCACAGCAGCACCAACATGGATTTCAACCCACAACCTCTAAGTCCATAGACAAAAATCTTTCTTCTACAGCAAGGAGCCACAGTCATTTCTAGAGCAAGCCTCTGGTCCTCAAGTAGGGCCCACCAAATGTCACCAAGAAATGAATTTAATTTGAGCCTCTGCCAGTCAGCAAGAAAGGTTTGCCATGTTAGGAAAAATGGGCTTCTTGATGTAGAGCTAAGCCCCTCTCTTATGGGGCCTGAGAGGTTGGACTCAGGTGCTCATTGGGCTTGTATTCAGTTCTGAATTACATGTTGATTTGTATCTGACATGCAGACACAATTACAGTACACCAAATATGCATTCTACAAATCTTGTCCTTTGTAGACCCATCACATGACCTGTTTCCTTCTCAACTGACAACAATGAATATTTATTTTGTATTCATTTCTGAATTACACATTGATGAGTATCTGACATGCAGACACTATTTTGGTACACTGAACATGGATAGTGCATATATTCTACAAATCTTGATTGCTATAGACCCATCACATGACCCATTTCCTTCCCAGCCAACAACAAAACTGGTGAGGATTTGAACCCACAAGCTCAGCTCCCATGGCAGAGAATGATATCTCTAGACCAACAAGCCCTACAATTTCCAGAGCAGACCTCTGGTCCTCAAGTAGGGTCTCATGACCTTGCACCCCACCAACACTCACCACCAAACAAGTGTGGCTCCTTGGCCTCCACTCTTGTGCCACAGCATCACGAATAGAGATTTGATCACATAACCTGGGATTTGAACCCCCCACGACCAAACAAGTGTGACTCCTTGGCCTCTGGTCCTCAACTACAGCCCTGTAACTTTATGTCCCAACAAGAAACCAACATTCTACACCAACCTCCTATTGTTTATTTTTTCAACATCACAATTTAATTTGCTGCTCTGAGAGTCGACATGATTTTTTTTCCCTAAGGGTACAGCACTTCTACCTCTTCCTCAACAGCACCATCAACGGAGACTGGAATCCACAAGCTCTAACTCTATAGGGAAGACTCTTTCATCTAGACCAACGAGCCAAACTTATTTCCAAACCATGCCTCTGGTTCTCAAGTAGGGACCCGCGACCTTGCGTCCCACCAACAGCCACCACCAAACCGACATCGTACACCAACAGCATAATGTTGAATTTTTCAACATCACAATTTAATTTGAATCTCCAAGAGCTGGCAAAAAAAAAATTTCTCTAAAGGTACAGCTTTTTCACCACAGGAGCACCAACAGAGATCTGAACCCACAATCTTTAAGTCCATAGGCAAGACTCTTTTCTCTACACTAACAAGCCACACCTGTTTTGAGGCTAGGCTTTTGGTCCTCAACTAGGGCCAACAGCCACTAACAGCCAACCTCCTACACCGACTGCATAGTGTTGATTTTTTCATCACCACAATTTAATTTGAACCTCTGAGAGCTGGAAAGAAATTTATTTTCCACAGGTACAGGTCTTTAATTTCTTGACCATAATAGAATCATTGGGAATTTGAACCTACATCGTCTAAGTTCAGAGACAAGACTCTTTCCTCTAGACCAACAAGCCACACATGCTTTCAGCTTAGGCCTCTGGTCCTCTAGTAGGGCCCCGCGACCGTGCGTCCCACCAAGAAACCGACATTCTACACTGAACGCATAGTGTTGATTTTTTCAACATGACAATTTAATTTGAACCTCCAAGAGCAAGCAAGAATATTTTTTTAAGGGTACAGCCCTTTTATCTCTTGTGTCACAACAGCACCAACATGAATTTCAACACACAACCTCTAAATACATAGACAAAAATCTTTCATCTACACCAAGGAGCCACACTTATGCCTAGGTCAGGCCTCTGGTCCTCAAGTAGGGCCCACCAAATGTCATCAAGAAATGAATTTAATTTGAACCTCTGCCAGCCAGCAAGAAAGGTTTGCCATATCTCCTTTCGGGGATGGGGCGCTGGTAGCACATAACACCAGTGCTCCGGGCTCTGCACTGGTTGCCGATAGCGTACTGAGCCAGATTCAAGGTGTTGGTATTGATTTACAAAGCCCTGCACGGTCTCGGTCCTTCATACCTCAGGGGCCGCCTCACCCTCCGCACCCCGGAGTGGCTCCTTCGGTCTGCCAGGGGTGCCTTCTTAGAGGTCCCCCGCGTTAAGCGGGGGCCACAATGGAGAGGGCATTCTCGGTGGCCGGGCTGCATCTCTGGAATTCCCTGCCGGAGGAGGCCCACCTGGCCCCAAGCCTATTAGTATTTCAGCGTAAATTCAAGACCTGGTTGTTCGCCCAGGCCTTTGGGGAGGGGGGTGGGTAGTTGAGTTTTATTCCCTGATCCCAAGTAATTTATATCCCAGGCCCTGTTTATATGTTATTTTAATGTTTATATGGTATTTTAAGTGTTTGGATTGTTTTAAATTGTATTTTTTTGTTGCAAGCCACCCCGAGCTGTCTTCAGGAGGGGTGGGGTAAAAAATAAATAAATAAATAAATAAAAATAAAATATTTTTTTTTAGGAAAAACAGGCTTCTTGATGTAGAGCTAAGACTCTCTCTTATGGGGCCCGAGAGGTTGGACTCAAGTGTTCATTGGGCTTGTATTCATTTCTGAATTATATGTTCATTTGTATTTGACATGCAGACACAATTACAGTACACCAAATACGCATTCTACAATTCTTGTCCTCTGTAGACCCATAATATGACCCCTTTCCTTCCCAACCAACAACAACCTGTATTCATTTTGTATTCATTTTTGAATTACACATTGATGAGTATCTGACATGCAGACACAATTACAGTACACCGAACATGGATATTATATGCATTCTACTAATCTTGCTCTCTATAGTCCCATCACACGACCCAGAGTACACCTCTGGTTCTCAAGTAAGGCCCCACAACTTTGCGTCCCACCAACACCCACTATCAAATTGACGTCCTATACCATTTGCATAGTGTTGATTTTTTTTCAAAATCACAATTTAATTTGAACCTCCGAGAGACAGGAAGATTTTTTTCTCTAAAAGTACAGCCCTTTTACCTTTTGTGATACAGCAGCACCAATGGGGATTTGAACCCACACTCTTTAAGTCTCTTGGCAGGAGACACATCCCCTAGGTACATCCATTGGTGTACTGACCTCATTGGCATCTGTCTGTCCCAGACATTCCAAAAGATCCTTGATCTTTGCTTTCTGGTTGCGAAGATAATTTCCATCCTCTTCTCTTTCTATTTGAATGCCAAGGTAGTGTGAGAAGGCTTCCAAGTTCCTTTACTTCTACTTCCTTGTTTAGGTGCTCAACAATCTCGTGACTGTCTTGCTCCTGATCATAACAGATGATCAGATCATCAACATAAGTTAGGATATAAGTCCATTTATTGTCTCTGAATCTTGAGTACAGGCAGGGGTCAGATCGTCCTTGTGTGAACCCTTCCTTAAGCAGTAGTTGATTCAGTTTCTCATTCCATGCCCTAGCTGCTTGCTTCAAGCCATAAATGCTCTTCTAGAGCTTGTATACAAGCTTCTCCCTTCCAGGTTCCTCGAAGCCTGGTGGCTGCTGCATGTAGATGTCTTCCTCAAGTTCTCCATTCAGAAATGCAGTTTTAACATCTAAATGGTCAACATACATCTTTCTGGAAGCTGCTATGCTAAGTAATGTTCTGATGGAAGTGTGCTTCACGACTGGTGCAAATGTTTCATCATACTCTTCTCCATATATTTGGGAGTATCCTTTGACTACTAGTCTCACTTTGTAGTGCTGTACATCCCCTTCTGCATCATGTTTGACTTTGAAGACCCATTTTCAACCTACAGGTTTTCTTCCAGCAGGTAGTTCCATAAGTGTCCAAGTTTTGTTCTTGTGTAAAGATTCAATCTCTTCCTTTGCTGCTTTCCTCCATTTTTCAGCTTCATGGGTTGGCATCCTTTCAACATCTTTCCATGTGCTGGGTTCTTGCAGCTCTGCACTTGTGGTGAGGTAGGAGTATCTCAAGGGTGGAACTCCTTTGTTGGACCTCTGTGAGCGCCTGGGTTCTGGCTCAGCTTCTGTGACCCCTTCTGAATCTGCTTCTGGTTCTGGTTCACAGATTGGCATTTGGTGCCTGAAGGTCTGCTCACTTGGTTCCTCTTTCATCTGGATCCTTGACTCCAGGTCTGGTAATTCACCTTTGGTTGGCTTTTGTCTTTCATCAAAGTACACAACATTGCAAATTTCAATATTACCAGTTTCAACATCAAGAATTCTGTATCCTTTTCCTCCTAATACATATCTACACAAAACTCCTTTCTTGCTTCTGCAATTCAATTTGTTTCTCTTTGCCTTTGGTACATATGCATACACATCACATCCAAATACTCTGATGTGGTTTAGGCTAGGCTTGTGTCCAAACCACAGTTAAAATGGAGTCTTCTCTATGGCTTTGGTTGGCAATCTGTTCTGCAGATAGCTAGCAGTTATTACTGCTTCTCCCCAGAATATGCTTGGCAAATCTGCATCTTATAGCATGCATCTGTGCATCTCCAGTAGAGATCCATTTTTCCTTTCTGCAACACCATTCTGCTCAGGAGAATATGGGTCTGTAGTCTCATGTTCAATTCCCTGTTCTCTCAGAAAGACTTTCATGTCATTTGAGATGTATTCACCTCCATTGTTTGACCTTAGTCTCTGAGGCTTTCTTCTAACTTTGTTGCTGACCAATGCAACATATTCTTTAAACTTCTCAAATACTTGGCTTTTCTCTCTCAAGGTGTAAACATAGGCAAATCTTGAGAAATCATCAATAAATGAAACTATGTAAAGATTTCCTCCAAAACTCCTTTCCAGAGGACCTGAAATATCACTGTGAATTAACTCTAGAGGGTGCTGAGATGCTTTCTTCTCTAGCTTGTGAAATGTTGGCTTCACACCTTTCACAGTGACACAACACACACATCTGCTTGTAGTCTCTTTACATGGCTGCCCCTTAAAGCCTTTAATTAATAACCCTTTTTCAAGCTGGTGAATTACATTACTATCACGGTGCCCAAGCCGTTGGTCCCAAATTGTATCACACAATCTATGGGTGCACTTGCAGCTGCTTGCTAAATTAATTTGCTCATTTACACAATCCACTTCAAAGAGTCTACTGCCTCTTGGAGATCCAGACATCATTAAATAACCTTCTTTTGTGACATAGCAATGTTCATCGATGAATTCAAACTTGTATCCTTTCTTAACTCCATACTTTACAGAGATTAAGTTATTCTTTAATAAAGGAACATAGGGTATTTTAAGATGTTACATGATCACGGTCAACCACAGTGAATCCCCACATGGTGATCGTGATCATGGAACACCTGTTGGGGGGAACAGAAGTTCTCCCCCAGATGTTCACCCCCATGAATCACAGGGGGGAATCACAGTCACCACGCAAACAGTGGTCCGAGCGGTCCTGGCCCCATTTGCATGGGACCATAACGTCTGTCCCCAGACCATGGCCCAGAATCCACGGCGGTATTCCAGGATGTGTTCAATGCGGGCAAGTGCTGCAGCCGCATTGGCCGTGGTGCCCACCTGTCTCCTGGAGGGCAGGCAGCCAGGGCAGCATGAGGGGTCAGGGATGTGCGGCCGCACGTTGAACCACACAGCCCCACCCCCCTGGATTCCCCACTGGGATCGGCCACTGCATCTGTTCGCCATTACGCCATGGCCCCGGTGGGGGATCAAAGGGGTGATTCTGTGATGGGTCCAATTGGCCCCATCACATCTGAAAATACCCATAGAGAGCATCTTCTATGATCACTGTCACAGTTTCTCCATCAGGGAGTTTGCAAAAGATTTTAGCTGTGCCTTTCCCTTTTGAAAACACTTCTCTGCCATCTGCTAAGGAAATAGGAACTGAGTAGCCCATATCGATTTCTGAGAATAATTCTACATCTTTGAAGAGATTTTCAGAAGCACCAGAATCAATATAAAAAACATTTTCATTGACTTCTGACATTGCATTCCAACTTTTGATTTTTTCTTTAGCCTTCGGATTCTTTCCTTCAGAGCTGGCAGTTTTCTGTAGACACTCTGGGTGATTTCAGACATTATGTGGTCCTGATTCACCACAGTGGATTCCCAGCAGGGGTGAACTGAACAACCACCCCCTGTGGTCAAAAAAAGCCCCGAACAGATGTGATGGGAGCAGGATCATGGCAAGGAACTGGGCTACCAGATCACAGCCTGGGGCAGAGAAACAGATGTTATGCTGATCTCGGGCTGGGCCATGGTCAAAGCACCTGGAAGGCACCAGGGCAGCTCATCCCGGCTGCTGCTGTGTGCCCTTTAAATCTCCCTCCCCGGCCTGTGTTGTTTCTCATTGCCTAGCAGTGATGCTGCATGCTTTGTCCCCGGCTGGGAATCATTTCCTTTGAGTCTGGTCAGTGGTTGCCATCCAGAAATTACTTTTTGTTGGTTCTCGTCAGGAATCTCTTTGACCATGCTTTCGGAGATGGTCCGGGGGGGAGCTCCGGAAGCATGGTTGATTTTGACCCCATGTGGGTATTGACTGTGGTGAACATCTGGCAGCCGCCGAACAGACGTTCAAGGTGCTTTGGCCACACCGCGGGATTGAGCATGGTTCACTGTGGTTGACTGTGATCTCGTAATGTCTGAAAATACCCTCTGGGTGATTTCAGACGATACGGGGCCCTTTGGCCCCGTACTGGAACCACCGGCTTCGTTCCCCGCCGGGGTCACCCGTAATGGCACAACAGACGTGCCGGGGGGATCCCGGCGGGGAAAGTGGGAGGGGCCGGGGCCGCGTGGCGCAACGTGCAGCCGCACGGCCCCGCCCCCTCCATGCACCCCACCGCCCGCCCTCCGAGGAGACGGGTGGGCGGCGGGGCCAATGCAGCCGCCGCGTCCGGCCGAATGTGCCATGGCCCGGGATCCCGCCGGGGATCCTGGGCCGTGGTGCACGGCCAGACGTGACTTTTCCTTGGTCATGGCCCGGGGTCCATTTGACCACGCTTCCCGGGACCTTCCCCCGGCTAGCCTGGGAAGTGTGGTTCAAACGGACCCCATGTGGGGATTCACCGTGGCCAACATCTAGCGTGCCGCAAACAGACGTTCGAGTCCCGGTGACCACAGGCGGGTATTCACCGTGGTTCACCGTGATCTCGTAATGGCTGAAGACACCCTCTGTTCCAGCAGTAATGGGTGCTTTAGGCTTCCCCATTGTTTTGCCCTTTGGACCATTAACACATAAATGTCTCTCACTGTCATAGATAAAGCACTTCTTCTTGTCCCCTTTCTTTGAGCTAAAAGCTGCAATCTGGTCCATAGAAGTTTGCTTTGTCTCCCAATAAAATGCTCATTGAGTCTACTGGAGAGATAGTTTAAGTCAATTGTTGCATCAGATACTTCAATTGCAATTTTTAAAGGCTTATATGAAGGAGGCAAAGAATTCAAAATGAATCCCACAATTCCATTTTCTCCAAGGTCTATTCCTGAATCTTTCAGCCTTTTTGCAAGAGACTGTATTTGGCTTACATGCTCTGTGGGATCTTCATTATCTTTTAGCCTCATATTACAGAGCCTTTGAATGATAAAAATTGTTTCTTTGGAACTTTTATGGTTATAAAGTTCTTCCAGCTTCTTCCAGACTTCGCTGGCCAATTCAGCACCCTCAAAATGAACAAATAGCTTTGGACTTACATGCATCCCAAGGATTCCAAGAGCTTTGTCATTCTATTTGTCCCAATTGTCTTGGTCAGCTCCTGTAGCTGTTGGCCTCTGTGTTATTAGCACATTGTAAAGACCTTGACTCTTCAAGCAAGACTTTCTAAGGAAATACAAATCCTTGAAATTAGCTCCTTCCAGCTTTGGAATGTTGAGTCTGCCTTGAGCTGTCTCCATTCTGCTTCTTTTGTTCCCAAAAAAACAAAAAACAAAAAACAAAAAAAAAGCAGTGCTTTTCTCTTTTAAGATTCAATTTGAGTTCCAAATCTACTCCCAATGCCCCTAGTGGTCATTAGGGTTTGTTGGTGCAAAAGGTTGATGTCATCTGGAGCTGTTTCTCCAACAAATACTAGATGCCAAAAATATTGGACACCAACAGTATCTGGAGTAAAGTAGAGAGTGGGTCAATATCAACCAATATACTGTGACCTGGCAGCATATATAGTAAACCATACCAAAATTATTTTTCATTTTTAGAGAGATAAACTGAAATGACAACTAAGTATAGCAAAGGAGAATGTCACAGAAAATTCTACAAATCAAACTACCCTAGTTAATAACAGCAATCCATTATTCCATATAATAATGATAACTAAGATTTCTAGAAATAATAATCCAAGGATACAACTTCCCCTCTACTAACAAAAAATAATTAAAAAGAAGTTATTAAATCAACCTCTGGTCAATAGACAGACCACACTCACACCTGCCATTCTGTGCAGACTTTGGCTCTGTGAAAGAATCTGGAAGCCAAAACATGTACAGGGTTTGTCCAGTGCAAAAGCTCCCCCCCCCCCGGCATGCAGCTTTGATCTAGCTTTCCCTGCTCTGCAATCTTCTGGGAGATGGCTGGAAAAGCCACGTGGAGTGAGGGGCAGCAGGCTTTTGCACTGGACAAACCCCATGAATGTTTTGACTTCCAGATTCTTTCACAGAGTCAAAATCTGCATGGTACAGCAGGTGTGAATCTGTCCTTAGACCTAGTAGAAGTCCTCAGAGCCCTCAAATTAACTATTAAAACAAAAAAATGCCACCTCTATGGCCATTTTTGCATGGACACTCCCCCAACCCCCCCACATTGGGTGTGTGGGTGGGTGTGCTGTGGGGAAGACCGTCCATGCAAAAATGGCCATTGAGGTGGAAGCTTTTGTTTTAATAGTTAATTTGAGGACCCTGAGGACTTCTACGGGGGGTGTGCGGGGTGGGGTGTCAACCTGTGGAAACACAAACAGGTGGTGGTTGGAGTCAGGGAGACACTCCCGATGCACACCCATCTCCACCTATCACCCACCCACAGAGTCATCTGAAAAAAATGGAGGAGACTCCATGGATGGAGGTGGGTGTGTGCCTGTGGGAAAGGGAGCACACCCACCTCTACCCACCGCCAGTGCTCACCCATCCCTCCCACCCACTGTGTCCATGCAAAAAGGGTCCATTTTGAGGTGGCAATATTTGTAAAAAAATACTTGTAAAATGTATCAATACTTGTAAAATGTAAAATGACTATCAATGTTGTCTTATTCACAACGATGCTAAATAAATGCTATATAGCATTCTCAAAGGGCTGTGTAAATATTAAATAACACAGAAAGTTAAACCACAAGGGACTGTGAATAAAATACTATATATAGCATTTAAAAATCATAGTTATTATACCAACCATATCTTAGGCCCTTTTTACATGGACGCTGCCGCAGGCCCAGTGAGTGGAGATGGGTGGGTGAGCACACCCACTGAACACTCAACAGTGCTGAAAAAGGAGATTTTTACATGGACAGCACCGTGGGGGGTTGTGGAATGGAAGGGGAGGGACTGGCACACACCCAGCGGGCAAACACCCAAGATGTTTACATGGACAGCCAAGGCACTGACTGGAAGGGAAACCCCACCCAGCACAGTAACAAGACAACATGGTCAGGGCCCCGATTCTTCCGCGGAATTTTTTTTAAAATTCCGCGGGAGTCAGGGGCCAATTCTGCGCCTCGGCGCGATTTACCATGCGGGGGGGGGGCTTGGTTTGCCTCCTCCTCCCCCCGCACTGGTAAACCCTCAGGGCCTCCCCTCCCCAGCTGCCGGGGCTTGCCCTCCCCAGCTGCTGGGGCGTGCTTGACTCCCACCCCCCACCCCCCAAAAAAAACCCAAAAGGATTTTCTTACCAGGGATGGCAGCAGCAGCTGCTCCGTCCAGCACGCTCTTTTCCTGCTCGTACTTCCTGGCCCCTCCCGACGGGGCTCTCAGGGCGACGCAGCCAGATGACGTCATCCGGCTGCGTCGCCCTGAGAGGCCCCGTCGGGAGGGGCCAGGAAGTACGAGCAGGAAAAGAGCGCGCTGGACGGAGCAGCTGCTGCTGCCATCCCTGGTAAGCAAATTAAAGGGCCCTGGCAAGTGGGGAGGCTGGGGAGGGGAAGCCCCGAGGGTTTGTTCATTCCCCTTCCCCCGTAGAATCTCCTGCCCCGCGTCCCCGCAGCGCAGGCTGGAAATTCTGCGCTGGGGTAAGCGGGGCAGGAGATTCCGCGGGGGGAGGGGAATTCCGCGGGAAATCTGCGATTCGCAGACCCGCGTTTCCCTCGGGGCCCTGAACATGGTCGACAGAGGGCAAATGAAGCCGTGGCACACAGCACCACCCCAAAACTGCCAGGCCCCATTCGGGCATGGTTGGAGGGAGCTGGGATGACAGGAGATACAAAGTAGTGGTCCCTGGCCAGCCCCGAGAGAGAGGCCAGACAGCTGGGCACCACGGACCCCCCACAAACCAGAAACAGCCCACACACAACCATGCACACAAACACACAGGGAACAGCAGCGTGCCCAAAGAGGCAGGGGGTACCCAACAGGGGGAGTGGGGCAGGATCAGGAAAGGCCACCAGGGGGAACAGGTGAGCCCTGAAGCATCAGGGGACACCCCTCGGCAAGCCCCTGCGCACACAAACCCAAGGCCTCTGATACAACGATCCAGGAACAGGACAGATGGGGGTCATAGCGACAGGCACAGAAGCGCACACCACAGCCAGGTTGGGAGGGCATGGGGGTGGGAGGGAACCCCAGAACACACCAACCAGCTGCGAACCAGCAGCTGCTCACAAAATACCAACCACAGATGCGAGTGGCTGAGGGGGTAGACTGACACCAAGGCAGGGAGGGGGGAAAGGAGAAGGACAACAGACAAGGGGATGGAGGGACCACAGGGAAGGGGGAGTAGGATAACAGGGCCAGAGGGGGCCAAACAGAAGCCAATACATGCATTTGAGAGGCCACAACTCTCAGGAAAGGGAACCGACAGTCAACCCCAAAGGGTCCATCAAAGCTGCAGCACAACCACCAGGAGAGGGGGATGGGGAATCGAGATACCCAGTTCCTGCCAGGCAACCATGGCACAGCCACCGTGAAGCGCCCACACAATGGACCGGCACACAGGGAAGGAGAAAACCCACAATGGGAGAAGGGGGCAAACTGACTTTAATAAAAAGGAAACACAGGGAGTCACAGGAACAGAAAACAAATCATAGCAGAGGAGCTGTCACTTAGAGGAATGGTGGAGCAAATCACCCCACTCAATAGAGAAGCTGACCCCATACCCGGCTCCAGAGATCCGCCTGGGCACGGTCAAGCAGGTGCACCCTCTGGAGGAGGTGTAGTAGCTGGAGCACCTCCTCTTGCTCTCTGATCTTCTCAGCTATCATTGCCTGCACTACGGAAGAGAAGGAGAGGGAGCGCGCCAGTAGGACAGTCCATGGGCCCCAACAACGAAGCACCTCACACAGACATAAGGGGGGAGGGTCCCGTACACATCCATTAAACTCACTGATCTCCTCGTAGACCCATGCCCCAGCACGGAGCTTGGAGGCTGCACGCTGGAGCTGCCCGGCCATCTGTCCTAGGCACAGCACCGTTACAAAGACAACCAGATTAGCTATAAGAGAGAAGGAAGATGGAGAAGGGTAATAGGAACAAGGAACCATAAGGTGTTTCCAGGGGACAAGCATCACACAGTGCACACACCCCAAACCATAACTGCCAGGTCACCCATGCCATCACCCCACCGGCAGGGATCAAGTGGGAACATGGGTGGGCAACAGGTGGGCCAGAAAGAGGCTGGACTCACGGTCAGCAGCCCATCATTCCTGTTTCCCATCCATCACCAACAGTGCAGATCAGGGGAACCAACAGGGGGTGCTAGGAGCAGTGGTACCCAGGGTGAAACCGGTGATGCGCAGGACCAATGGGAAGCGACTGCAGGACATGGAGGGAAGTGTGTGCAAAGCCCTGCAGGGCAAGGAAAGCCAGCAGGGAGGGATGGGGGCTAGCACCCAGCACCATTCCGCACACAGTTGCACAATGGAGAGCAATGCAATGAGCCAGCCCCATCAAAGCCATGACACAGGCAACGCAAGCACGACAGGCCAGTCAAGCGCCTGTGGTGAGTGGCAACCATACCTGAGGGACCATCAGGGGGCTACACAGAGCTAGTAGGGCCCTCACAGGGTTGACTGCCACCAGGAGGGAACCAACCGAGCAAGGAGTGTGCACTCATCAGAATGCAATTGGCCCCTACCACCAAACGAGCCAAACACCCGATCCAGGAGAGAACCCTCAGGGGCCCTTGAGACACGTCACAGGTTGCTACCTCATGACCTCGCTGTTCCCTAACACAGCCTCCCCCCCCAGGCCCAGCCACAGAATCAATCAAAACCCACGGTCCTGTACACTGAGGCTACACCCGTAACCCATAGCACACCAACACACGTTACCACAACTGCAGTACCGAGGCCATGCCCCAAGAAGCAGTAATAGTATGGGGCCAGTAACTGCAGGAGCATCAGTACAATAACACCCCAGGATCCAGACCACACAACCATACACATGGGGATGAAGTCCAAACAAAGCCCTGTGAGGGGAGCCAGGAACAGTACACAGTCACACAAGCACAGTAGTAGTAACAATGCAACACAAGGTCTTTATTAGTCCACCCTATGTTTCCTCAGGATGGTATTTGGCATTGCCGTGCCAGCCTCCCCTTCCTTGGTTGTTAGGGTACCCTCACTTTTACCTTGCTGTCCGTTAAGCTCTCATTCCTGTGCTCCATGACTGTGGTGGGCTGGGGGGATGCGGGTGGTGCCGGTGTAGTGGTATGACCTCAGTCCTATGATGGGAGGGGTGTGCTGTGATTAGCCATTACTCCCCCCACCCAGTGCCGTTGACCCAGGGCCCCCTCCCCTGAGCGTCTTGGCAGCCACTGACCACTGTGACCATCAGCTGCCTGGCCAGGGCACTCTGTCTTCCACCAGCTGCTCCACTGCTGGGTCAGGTAGGTCTTACAGTTCCTACAAAAGGCTGGGAGGTCCATGGACAGACGGGCCCCTGCCAGGAGGGAGTTCCAAAGGCACGGCACGGACATTGAGAACGCCCGTTCCTGGGTGACCCCCCCCGGAAAACCCGGGGGACCTCCAACATGACACCCCCAGATGACCGCAGGGGCCCGTCAAGGACCCAGGGAGTGAGGTGATCTCGCAAGTAGGCAGGACCCAGGCTGTGGAAGGCTTTATAGGTCATAACCAACACTTTGAATTGAGCCCAGAAGACTATTGGCAGCCAGTGCAGAGATTGGAGTGCTGGTGTAATGTGCTGCCAGCGACCCAGGCCCACCAAGAGCTGGGCTTCCGCATTCTGCACCAACTGCAGTTTCTGAGCCATCACTATAGGTAGCCCCACATAGAGCGCATTACAGTAGTCTAACTGAGAGGTAATAAAAGCATGGATGATCGTGGCAAGGTCAGGAACCAAAACCAGCAGCCGAAGCTGCCGCACCAGGTGTAACTGGCAGAAGGCACTCCTTGCTACAGCCTCCACCTGGGAATCCAGGCGGAGCTGCGCATCGAGGAACATCCCCAGGTTCTGTACCTGGGAAGTAAGTGGTGGACAGACCCCTTCTACCAAGGGAGCCGTCACCCCCACCAACTTACCTACTAACATCACCTCCATCTTGTCAGGATTCAATCACAGTCGATTAGCCCTCATCTAGTCCCCCACAGCTGCCAGACATTGGGTAAGCACTGAGACAGCCGAACCTGGGTTGCTCGAAAAGGAGAGATTAGGGATGTGCAAACACGGTTCGGAAGTTCAGAGTTTGGACTGAACTCGACTAGTTCGGTTGACTGAACCAAACTTCTGAACTGAACTCAAATTCGACCGAACTGTTCGGTCGAATCTGAACCAGTTTGGAAGGCCAAAACCAGCTTAAAACACCAGTTTTGAATGTACAAACTCGGTTCAGAAGTTTGGAGTTTGACCGAACTCAACTAGTTCGGTCGATCAAACCGAACGTCCGAACTGAACTCGATTTTTGAACCAAACCGATTTCCAAACTTGGTTCTGTTCGCACATCACTAGGAGAGATACAGTTGGATGTCATCCGCATACTGATGACACCTTACCCTGAACTCTCTGATCACCTTGCCGAGCGGCTGCATATACACATTGAAATGTTTAGTAGCCTGTCTAATCTCCTTAGCATGAGGAGGGCATTCTTGGTGGCCGCACCACACCTGTGGAATTCCCTCCTGTTGGAGGTCCACATGGTGTCAAACCTCCCCTCTTTCCATAGACAGTGTAAGCCCTGGCTGTTCCACTGGGCCTTTGATGAGGGACACAGGTGATTGGTGGGGGTTGGGTTAGGGTTGGGATTTCTTTTTTTTCTGCCTGGGTTATTTTAATGTTTTATATTTTGTGATTTTATGCATTTTTATGATGTTGTTAGCTGCCTCGAGATGCATCAGCAGGAAGGGGTGGCATAAATATGAGAATAAATAAATAATTAAAATAAATAAAGTATGGATTGGGTCGCTAGTGCACACCCCTAGTTCCCACCTCTGCCCTATCTAGATCATTAATGAATATTATACACAGCACATGTCCCACTATGGATCTTTGGGGCATGAGTCTGTTTAACCCTCTCTATTATGAAACTTGATCAGTTATTCCTACCCTTTGTTTCTTATCTTTTAACCATTTGATGATCCATGAAAAGATCCTCCTCCCTTTCATCCACTTTTCTGTAATGTCCTTAACAGCAAAAGATGCCCTCATCAACACGTTCAAGTGAGCAGCAGTATTAAATTTGCTTTAATTAAATGTCACTTCTAATAAAAAGATAATAGGGCAAGCAAAGGTTCAGTTGATAGCAGAGTGTGGGAGGTGGGGAGAATCTTATCTTTCTTTTTCAGATTCAAACTCCCTTTTAGATATAATGTGATCACTTAAATATCTGTATCTTGTTTACAGCTCCATTCTAGGGATGTGCGAACAGAACTGAGTTCAGAAATTTGGTTCGGTTCGGTTCGGTTCGGTTTGAAATTTGAGTTCGGTTCGGAAGTTCAGTTCGGTTAACCGAACAGACCGAGTTCAGTTGAATTTCAAACTTCTGAACTGAGTTCGGCCATTTAAAACTGTTTTTTTTGGCCTTTTTTGACTTTCCAAACTGGTTCGAATTCTACCGAACGGTTCGGTTGAATTCGAGTTCGGTTCGGAAGTTCAGTTCGGTCGACCGAACAGACTGAGTTTGGTCCAAACTCTGAACTTCCAAACCGCGTTCGCACATCCCTACTCCATTCAGCTCTAGGTTACTGGATTCCTCAGGATCTTTGGATTTAACTACAGTCAGGCAGTCAGGGTGAATCTGAGATGTTTTTGATATAATGCTTTTTTAAAAGTGGTAAAATCCAAATCTTGCGAGCATTCCATTTGTGGAGTTGTACTTACACAATATCATCCTGTTCCATGCACAGCATAGTACAGCAATTGCAGTGGAGGACATTGCCCTTCAAAATAAAAAAATGTATGTTGATATTAAATGGTGATATTGAACTTATAAACATTCATTTAGAGCAGTAATTCCCAACCTTTTATGGGTGAAATCTTGCAGTAATGTGAGAATCGAAAATTCACATTGGTATCAGGAAATGGACAGGAAATCAATCCTAGTTCCCAATATGGCAAAGCTTCTCGTATACAGCAATTTCTTGCATGCAGCAATTTAGCTGCTTGGTTCAGCAAAATGTGTAGTTATTCTTACAGAAACACCCAAAATACTTGGAAATTTGTTTCACTGCCCAATGATTTTTATGAGTAAAAACTTCTTCCTGCTATTTAACCTAAATTATTCCTCGGCATTTTTTGCTCATTACCTCCTGTCCTACATTGAATGTCCATGCCTTTATATATTTGAAAGCTGTTATGTCCCCATATAGACTTCACGCTTCCAGGTTAAATACCTCTCTTTCCTTTAGCTGTTCTTCACACACCTTGACTTCCAAGCCCTTCATCATCTCACTACTGTGCCTCTGAATCCTATCATTTGTCAACGTCTTTCTTAAAGTATGGGCAGAAAGAAGACATCTACATCCAATGGCAGCTACAGGTTGGCTCTACTGTGTTTGCTAGGGGTGGGACACCGGGGAGAATACTGGATACCGGATTTACTGGTATCAGATCTCCCCGGTACTGGATTTACTGGTATTGGCATACCGGATCTTTAACATTGGGTGTTTTAGTGGTTTTTTTTACATTGAGGCCATTTATCTCAATGGCCACAATGTAAAAAAAACCAGTAAAGCACCCAATGTTAAAGATCTGGTATGCCGGTACAGATAAATATCGGATTTATCAGATTAATCCGATACACCCAAATACTGGCAATATCGGTTCTTGGGAGAACCGGAATTCCCCCCCCCCCCTCCATGTGTTTGCATCAGAAACAACTACTTTTTATAATCCCTATGTGATCTCTCTAAGGGTTTGTTATACCATTGCTAGGTGCAGATTGCTTATTGTGTTTAATTATTTACAGTTAGGAAGACATGAAGAAAAAATGCTTTTGGTGTCAACGAAGATATTTTAGTTATCCCATTTGCCTTAACTTATCCAAACAAACTCTTGCACAGCATATGGGACGTCTTACCCTGTAATTCTCTACTAGTTCCAGTTCTGCTTTTTTCATTTTCCCAGCTAAAAATTCACCCTATATGTACATTTGAAAGAGGCAATCTTCCTGTCATGTCTGACTCTTAAGCCATTGTGTAGTGTTGCCATAGTGTTAAGAAGCTTCTGGCTTTCTGCTAAGAGGCAGCACTTGATTGCATTTCAGTGGATGAGTAAATGATCATTTTAGATATGTTGTCCAGTAGGTTAAGCATGTAGATCAACTGGGGTCCATTGGGATGAAAGATGTTTTCTCTCTGGGCCAAATTCTGAAATTATTCCTCAGTTTTTACTCCATTCTTGCTCAGAGAAAACTATCATTAACATTTATCGAGATCTAGATTTGCCCATTTCTATTGCCTGGTGAGGGGAAATAACTGCAATCACTATGTTTGTTTTCTTATGATAAAAGGAGATTATTTTCTTCAGTGAATAAGAAATCTGTCCTCAAAATATTAAAATGCTATGGCTTCTGTTAAGTTCTATGATAATTATCTAATCAGTGGGAACAGCACACTTTGCTCCAAAGTAAATTTAAAAATACATTCCAGTCCCAAAGCTCTTGTGATCAAAGACCATTTCTGCTCCAGATAGTACATGAAATGACAGTATGAGGTGGTTCGAAGTGGTAAAGAAACTGCCCTGTTGTTCTCTCTGTATTGCGTCAAATTTCCTTAGTAGAGCTTGAAAAATATTACAGCAGGTGAAGATCAATAATTTCTTTTTATTCTAGATAAATACATAGCACTTGCAAAATTAGAGAGATTAGGTGACTCAGACGGCTTGTGCACTACTATGGTCATCATCAAAGAGTCAATATTAGCCAATGGTATCTGGGAGAATACAGTTATTTCCTATTCTGTTTATAAACAGCAAACTGAAATAACTTGTGGTGGCTGAATACTGGTTGTTTTTTTTTAATGACAACCACTGTAGATGCTCAGGTTTAGAGAGCACTTGGTTAGGTAAAAAATAAAAACAAGCCTGCAGATTCCAGTAGAGTCCTTCAAAGATTTGGGTCCATATTATACAATTGTTCCGTAACTGGTAGGGTAGTGCAAACGCGGTTTGGACGTTCAGTGTTTGGCCCAAACTCGGTCCGTTCAGACATCCGAACTGAATGCCTGAAGCCCCAAACATTTCGACCAAGTTCAGATGAGTTCAGTGGCGTTTGGGAGGGAAAACTGTGATTGGCAGGCCTGGGGGGGGGGCAGCTGAGGAGCAGACGTCCTGGTACCAGGGGTGGAGAGGCTTGAACTAGCAGTCAGCCTGCCCAATCACCATCCCTCTTTTCCTCAGACCACTGGCTTCACAGTCTGCGATTGGCCATGGAGTAGGCTGCATGGAGCCAATGTGGTAAGGCGGGCGCAGCAAGTAACAAAAGACATTGCCCTCCCGCCTTCCAATTCCTTTTGAGCTAGCCACTGATCCTGTCAGCAGGTGTTTTAAGAAGTTTCCCTCTCCCAGCAGTATGTGTTCTTAATCCATTGCCATCCTCCTCCTATTTCACCCATTTCCCTACATTTACCTCCATAGTTTCATTTATTTAGATTAGATTAGATAGATTTAGGTGTTATTTTAATTTTTTTACCCCTCCCTGTGTTCTTTCTCCCTACCCTTCATTGAATCCTTCCCTCCGCCCTGTATATGTTCCATCCCTGATTCCCTTCCCCTGTTTTTGGATTTATTTGGAGTAGGATTAGATTTATTTAGGTTTCATTTTCAGTTTTGTAGTCCTCTCTGTGTTGTTTGTTGTGAGCTGTTGTTTGTTGTGTGTCCCCCCCACCCCCATCCCCATCCCTGTGTGTATATATAGAGAGAGATATTAGATAGTTAATATAGATAGATAGCTGTAGTTGTTAACTTAGTTACAGAGCTAGATAGAGATAGCGTGTAGTGATTCAGTTTTAATATTTTATAATGTGTTTGTAGGACTAGGCCTTTGTAAATATTAGATAATATTCTATTTAGTTCCATAGGTTTTAGAATAGTTAATAGCAGTTAGAATTAGTATATATATAATATTAGATTACAAATTTGAATAAATAAAAAAATAAAAAATCTTCCTCTGCATTCTTTGGGTGGGGAAAATGCAGAAGGGAAGCAGAAGAGGCCGGTCTGCTGCCTATAAGGCGGGCAATGGGGCATGTGGCAGAGGTGGCAGGGGCCATGCCAGTGGAGTGGCAGCAGGCATCAGCGGTGCATCACCCGGTGTGGGCAAGAAGGCAGAGGGGGCAAAAAATCCTCCATCTGGGTGCATTTTAAGTTGGTGTGGGCAGATGATCTCAGGGAGGTGCACTGCACTTTGTGCCAGAAGGTGGTAAAGTGTAGACAAGTGCTCACCAACTTTGGCACAACTGCAATAGCGAGGCATCAGCAGGCAAGCATCCTGCTCTAACAGCTGCCTCTAGCAGCAGGAGCAGTATTGCTGCTGGGGGGGGCAGCAGCAACAGCATCAGTGCAGCATGGAGGAGCTGGGGTGGGGGCAACTGCCAAGTGCATTGGCAGCTGCAGGACGTGGAGCACTGGATGGGCAGCCCTTCTCAGTGGTCAGGGACATGAGGTTAGGCACCTGATTAGCTTCCTGACCCTCCATTTTAAGCTGCCCTTGTGCACCACCCTGAGTCAGGCTGCCCCCGATGCCTGGCAGCCTGCAACGTCTGGCCAATTGCCAGCCACCAAGCCCTGGCTGGGCCTCTGCTGCTGCTCCACTGATGCCTGGCTGGCAGCCTGCAACACCCGGCCAAGTATGGGTGCCAACCACTCCAGTCCCAGGACCACCGTCAGGGTTCTGGGGCCATCATTCCGCTCATGGGGACCTGTCATTCCACCACCTCAAAAAGCAGCCACTTCAGCCCCAGGACCCACCATAAGAGTTCTGGGGCCTACGTTATATGCACGGGGGCTGTCCCTCCGTGTCATCTAGAAGCTACCACTCTAGTCACACTACCCACCATCAGGGTTCTGGGGATGTCATTCCGCTCATGGGGAGCTGTCATTCCACCGCAACAAGAAACAGTCAGCCACTCCAGTCCCAGGACCCACCATCAGGGTTCTGGAGCCATAAGTCCACTCATGGGGAGCTGTCATTCCACTGCATCCAGAAACTGCCATTATATTCCCAGAACCCACCTTCAGGGTACTGAGGCTGTCATTTTGCTCATGGGAAGCTGTTATTCTGCTGCATCCAGAAGCTGCCACTCCAGGCCCATGACCCACCATCAGGGTTGTGGGGCCTACGTTACAGGCATGGGGGGCTGTCCATCCATGTCATGTAGAAGCTGCCACTCTAGTTCCAGGACCCACCATCAGGGTTCTTGGGCCATCATTCCGCTCATGGGGAGCTGTTATTCCACCGCATCAAGAAGCAGCCACTCCAGCCCCAGGACCCACTATCAAGGTTCTGGGACCTACGTTACAGACATGGGGGGCTGTCCATCCACATCATCTAGTAGCTGCCACTCTAGTCTCAGGACCCACCATCAGGGTTCTGGGGCCATTATTCCGATCATGGGGAACCGTCATTCCACCACATCAAGAAACAGACAGCCACTCCAACCCCAGGACCCACCATCAGGGTTCTGGGGCCATCATTATGTTCAAGGGCAGCTGTCATGCCACTGCATCCAGAAGCTGCCACTCTAGTACCAGGACCCACAATCAAGGATCTGGGGCCATCATTCCGCTCATGGGGAGCTGTCATTCCACCTCCTCAAGAAACAGCCACTCCAGCCCCAGGACCCACCATCAGGGTTCTGGAGGCTACATTCCAGGCAGGGAGGGCTGCCATTCCACTTCATCCAGAAACTGCCACTCCTATCCCAGGACCCACCATTAGGGTTCTGGGGCCGTCATTCCGCTCACAGGGAGCCATCATTCCACTGCATCAAGAAACAGCTAGTCACTCCAGCTCCAGGGGCACCATCAGGCTTCTGGGCCTACGTTACAGACAGGGAGAGCTGCAGGATATGTAGGATGGCATGGCTTTCAACTGAAAGCCACATACATGAACCCAAACTAAGTTTTTAGGCCTAATGTTCGAATGGCCGAACATTCGAACTCCGTCCTGTTCACACATCCCTAGCAACAGGTAAATTGCTCCAGTAGAAAGAGGCGCATACTTCAGTTAAGGATTAAGACACACCATCTGGCAAAGCTCAGGCAGTACCTGGTCAAAGCCATTGTCCTGGACTCTTCATTTCAATGATCATCACCCACTGTACTTATTGACTTCATTCAAACATAATCAGAGAGTCAGAACTATGTTCAAACATAATCAGAGAGTTCTACTCCCGCTGCCTTGACTTCCAATACTCCAACTCCTCCCTTGACCCCTTCCAATCTGGCTTCCGCCCCCTTCTTTCTACTGAAACTGCTCTCGCTAAGATCACCAACGATCTTCTGGTGGCTAAATCTAAACGTCTCTATTCCATTCTTGTCCTCCTTGATCTCTCTGCTGCCTTCGATACTGTTGACCACTCACTCTTGCTGGATTCCCTTCACTCCCTTGGCTTTTGTGGCTCTGTCCATAACTGGTTCTCCTCCTACCTCTCTGACCGCTCCTTTAATGTGTCTCTCTCCAACTCCGCCTCCTCCTCCTTCCCCCTCTCAGTTGGTGTTCCTCAAGGCTCTGTTCTTGGCCCTCTCCTCTTCTCGATCTATACCTCATCCTTAGGCAAACTCATTGCCTCCCATGGCTTCCAATACCACCTCTATGCTGATGACACTCAACTCTATCTCTCTACTCCCTCTCTCTCTCCCTCTGTTCAAGCTCGTCTCATCAACTGTCTCTCTGACATCTCTACCTGGATGTCTCAACGTCAACTCAAACTCAACATGGCTAAAACTGAACTCCTTATCTTCCCCCCTCATCCTTCCTCTCCTTCCTCACTGTCAATAACTATTGATGGAGTCACCATCCTGCCTGTCCCCCAAGCCCGTAGCCTAGGCTTCATCTTTGACTCAGCCCTTTCTTTTAAACCCTACATTGACTCTGTTGCTAAATCCTGTCGCTTCTCCCTCCATAACATTGCTAAGATTCGCCCTTTTCTCTCTGTCTCGTCTGCCAAAACTCTTGTTCATGCTCTGGTCATCTCTCGCCTCGATTACTGTAACCTCCTTCTCACTGGCCTTCCCCGGTCTCACCTTTCTCCCCTCATCTCTGTCCAAAACTCTGCTGCCAGGGTCATCTACCTCGCCAGTCGCTTCGACCATGTGCAGCCCCTCCTCTCTTCGCTTCACTGGCTTCCCCTTCCTGAACGAATCCTGCACAAGCTCCTAGTCTTCACCTATAAAGCTCTTCACAACCTTGCTCCCCCCTACCTCTCTGCACTTATCGCCCTCCATACTCCAGCCCGTGCACTTCGCTCCTCCTCTGTCCCTTCTCTCACCCTTCCACGCCTTCCCTGCTCCCCTAAGCGCCTTCGTCCCTTCTCACTTGCTGCCCCCCATGCCTGGAACTCCCTCCCTGTCCACATCCGCCTTGCCCCCTCCCTTCATACCTTCAAATCTCTCCTTAAAACTCACCTCTTTCGCTCTGCTCTGTCTGACTCTTTATCCTGCTGAGCCACTATTCCTATACCTACGATCGGTTTACCCTTATCCTTGCAACATGGACCTGCCTGCTGTCATTCTCATCGTAACCAAGCCAAGTACGTGCACTTGAGACCTCGCATCTTCATGAATGTTAGACCCCTTGTCTCTCCCTCTGTTCCCCTTCCTAAGTCTCTCCCCCAGCTCCTGTCTCTCAGATTGTAAGCCCTAGGGGCAGGGACCGTGTCTATTTTATTACTTTGTAAAGTGCCAGGTACACTGCTGGTGCTATATAAATGTTTGTTAATAATAATAAATAATAACTATGTACTCCAACCTTCACCTGCAGTGCTGCCAGGTGCTGAATTGCCACATCATCCACACACTGGAGGCCCATGTAAACTATGGGTATTAACAGACCAACTTCACAATTGGTGTTTTTAGATGCACATTTCTCCTGGATGTTTGCTATAACATCCAGAACTTTCTGTGTGTCTAAACCACTCATCCAGATCTTAAAAATCCAGATCTTTGAACTCCTGCATAGAACTTCTCCCATAACTTTTGTGTGTAAAAGGTTCTCCTGGTAAACTGCTTTGCTCCAGGAAGTTGTGGTCACTTGGTTTCCATGGCAGCCTGTCACTTCTACAGCTGTGGCTACTTTAGGCTGCCTCAGGGCAGTGTTTGTGTGAAGAATGCATCCAGGAACTGCCTTAGGACAGTGTGTGTGTGTGTGTGTGTGTGTGTGTGAAAAATGAATCCAGAATTTACTTGTTGACTTGTAAACCCAGAAGATTGAAGCACCTGGTACTTTAATGTGTGTGTAAAAATGCCCAAAGATGTTTGTCCCACCCATGGGAGTGGGGAGGACTTCCCCCAGCTGGCTGAGCTCTGACCCTGGGAAGTGGGAACAGACATCCCTGCAGCCTGACCTGAATGGAGGAAGGGATGGGGAACAACATTCGGCCTCTTGGCCGTTCTCATGCTCTCGGTGTGGCCCCACCCCCTGCCATGGTGGGAAGCCATTGCTGCCTATTATAGGTAGCCATGGCTGGCCACCATAGCAACCCCCCACACCAGGAGGAGCCGGAGCTGGGAACAAACATTCCTGCTCAGTTCTGCCTGCTCTGAGCAATGGTTGAGCATGGACTGTAGGCCGCTTTGTTCCGAGCCCATATTTCCAGGCAAGCTGCCACCCCAGACTGGGTTTGTACCAGGCCCACATTCAGTGGGTCTGGAAAAAATGTTCAGGCATCACACTGGGTCACTTGGACAAAATTGGGCCAAACCCTTGAAAGTGTGATATCTGTTAACACCCTATAGTGTATGCAGCTTTAGTGAGCCAGATAGTGCTGAAGCTCGATTTCACAAGTTTCACTTTTCTCGATGAGAATCAGGGTTCTTGGCTCACTCTTGAAAATGAGAATGAACTTCTTTTTTTTGTAAAGGTACAAGCAAAGAAAGGCAGAGGTAAGGGATAGGGGGTTTGTTGGGTGGGTTTGGGGTAATGGTGTGAGGGGGTTGGATGTGGAAAGTGGAGAGTTGGTATTGGTTGGGTTTTCTGAGGGGTTGTTGGAGTGTTGAGGGCTTTGAGGGGTTGTTCTTGTCTTGTTTTTCTGGACTTTTAAATTATATTTTATATTCCTATTTGTAAGCCACCCTGAGCCTTTTTAGAGAAAGGTGGGACAGATAGATAAATAAATAAATAAATAAGAATGACCTGGATTCTCACCAAGAAAAGTTAGAATCTTGTGACCAGCCCTCCCCCACAAAAGACCCAGGCAAGGCCTTTTGCAAACCCTGGCTAGGTTTGAAAAAGGCTCTGTTAGCCATGTATGACATGCCACTGGGACTGCTTCAGCCGCTGGGTCTCTCTTCCTGCTTGGCTTCTTCATCCACAGAACAGGCCTGGTGGCCATTTTTATGCATGTGCAGTGATTTTTAAAAAAATATATATTTATTTTAATTTTAATTGTTAGATATCTTGCAGGACCAGTGAGATCTCGGTCCCAGTCAAACTCTTATGAGGTATCTTGTGAGAATCCAATTGGATTCTCATTTCAGCCCTAAGCCAAAAAGCTTCCTGATTGGTGGACTACATCTGTGCCCTGAATGCCTCCTATCCTGACATATTTCTGACTTTCTATGCTACATGCCTGAGGAAGGAGACAAGCTGGCAAAATTAAAAATTTGGTTGCATGGAACCAAAGTTCTAAGAGAGGACAATGGGTCCAAACAGATGGACACAGAGGCTACCCCAATGCGTATCTACTCCAGGGGGCATGCCCATGTCCACCTGCTTCCAGCTCTGCTTCAGTCCACTTTAGGCAGACTGTCTGGTGTCCCTGGGCCGTGGTCTTCCCACACAGCATCCCCCAGTCGTATACCATAAGATGCTGCCACTCACCCAAAACTGAACTGCCTCAGAGCAGACACAACCTGCCCAACTTTGCACATCTGGCAGGTGCCTCTACAAAGACCAGTCAACCCAGGGGTAAAACGGGAAGCATCGGGGCAGCTGTCCCTCTAAAAGCACCCACTGTGTGAAATTCTACAATGTGATAGTTAGACTCCATGATTTTTGGAGTCCAAGTTTGTTAGTGTACACCTTAACTAGCTCCTTAAAATGTTTTATATACATATATATATATATATATATATATATATATATATACAAATATTTACATAACCTTAATGGCCTCAAACTACTGACTCCAGAGTAGACCCACTGAGTTCAATTAAGTGACTTGAGGACTGCAGCAATAATTTTGGTGTATTGGATTTTTCAAAAATACTAACAATTAGCTCGTCCACAGAGCTTTCTATCCATTCAACTAAAAAGTATGATAAGAAGGGAGGATAGGTACCATTAGTAATTAAATAAGTCCCTTGTGGAGAGTTAATATTATGGTTGTGGTTTTGCCGTGTATTAGAAACGTACTGTACTTTTAATTGAAAATCATGTTATTGATGTAACACAAATAGAACCTAATATTTGTTTTTATTTGCATAGTTGTATTGTGAGTTAGGGTTTAACAGTTGCTCCCTCTTCATTGAGAGGTGGGAAGCTTTTTGGGTAGTCTTTTCTGGGCTGTTGTCCTTCTGAGGAGAGAGTGGATTCATATGATATGCTATAGAAATCCATTTATCTATGAATTTACAGTTCAAGAAGAAGTGGATGGGAAGCAGCTGACTGCATCTTCAATGCTCCCCCAAAATCCAGCACTAGAGAATAGATTTTGGAGGAGTTTTGTCCCTCAATTGTGCTTTCAGTCCTTTGTTCCTTCAAGCACCGCCTCTTCCTATTTTTTCTTTGCATATCCTTTAAAAAGGGCTGATTGGCCCTATAATTAAGTGTAGCCACCCATCCACCACTGTGTCCAGAGTTATATGGGGGAGGGGGAGGGGTAAAGGGGTAAGACAGACAACCTGCCTTTCCAAAGGCATTACAGTATTATTTATAGAGATCCTAACCCTTCTGTGACTCACAGAGATAAAGGGAAGAGGAAACTCGGGCTGCCATGGGAACTTTAAAACCAAATTCCTGAACATCTCTTAAGTGCTTTTCTTTCAAAATATACTTATTGGGGATTTGGAGTCTTCATTACAGTTGTACTTTCCATTGACTCTTCATGGAGGCTGTATTTATTTGTGAATGAATTGCTCTTTATGGGGACAAAAGAAGTTCACTAGAACATCATCGAATACTGATTCCTATTTTTTTTTTTAAAGGCAGGTGGAAACTAAAGTCATCTAGTTTATTAGACAGTATTTTGGTTAAAAATGGGGGGATGTTAGAACATTGTTGCAATTACAGCCAGTAAATAATAATAATAATAATAATAATTAATAATAATAAATCTCAGTGCAATTGCACAGGAAGTCCTTATTCAAAACTTTGCTTTTTTCCTCTTTCCATTTCTTTGAGTAAATCTGATGTTATAAGGATAACTGAGTCTCTGAGGACCTCTTAAATAATTTAAAGATGCTGAGCCTCATATTCTAAAAGCAAAAGATGCTGACATTATTTTAAATTAGGTTTTTATACTTAAAATGTATTGAAGTGCATTTTGGGGAGAGGAAGTTTTGCTACCTGTGCTTTTTCTGAGACTTACAATGTATGGTACTACTCTATAACCTGTATGGATTGGTTAGAACAATACATTTTAAAAACTTATCTTGCATAAGCAGTGTATGCTGTTTTTCAAAGCTTGAAAAATCCAATTTGTATGTTAGAGATGTCGTCCTATCTCCTTCTGTTCGTGATGGCTGTGTGCCAACAAATATCAGTGGTGGTTGTTTTTGCACAGTTTTGTGATTGTTTAAAAAGACACATCTTCCATTTTTGCTAAAAGTACAATTCTTGCTTACAAATAGAATCATACACTATACATGACTTGTACTGTGAGTTGTTAATATGCTTTCCTGTTATCTCAACTGTCGGCGAACACTGTAATGTACCAGGGCTCCTGAGCAAGTCTTTGAAACTAGCAAGGAGAATACTGCCCCAAATGCAGCCATGAGGAACATTTGCAATTTATGAGGGACATTCATTAAGTTTCTAGACTGACAAAGAACAAGCTATAATTTGTGTTCAGTTTCCCATTGATCTCGTCCCACTGAAAATGAATGTACTCAGTGCACTGCATCTCTGTCTTTTCTAGTCACAGGCCATTTTTAAATGGACTGCCAGTGTGTGTGTGTGTGTGTGTTGGGGGGAGGCGGTCTGTGTGCAGTGGGTGGAGTGCAACTGCAGGGGTCATGCATGGGAGGAGGGAGCAGAAGGGTATACACCCAACTTCCATGACTGTTTGCTGGTTGCTCCATGTATGGGGGGTGGGTGGAGGTGGGTGGCAGTGGCAGCCCTTCCCCCAGGGCATTGGGGAAGATGCCCGCAAACTCCTCAGGGCTCCCACCATGCTTGCTGGGGAGCCAGGAGCTGCTTCTCAGCAGATCCAGTGGCAGCACTGAGTTTTCCCCACTTGTCTGAAGGCTTTGTTTACATTTTAACCCTCTGCTCCTGGCTGCCTGAAGAGCTGATGAGTCATAGCTCTGGCATCCAGACAGAAGCTAACAGCTGATATGTAAACCAAGCCTGCAGGGAAAGAACAGCCTGCCCTTGTGATGAGTCACTCTGCAAGAGGAGGGGACAAACATCCTCCTCCTACTGCTGCTCCCCTCTCCCTCTAGCTTTCCACTCACTTGCCAGAGAGTTAGAGGGAGGAAGAGACTCAGAGGACCTCCCCACACCCTCAGGGAGCATGCGCTGGGTGCTGGCCCAAAAAAACAGTGCTTTATTGGGAATTGGGGAGGGTGTGTGGGAGGTGCCAGGTGCTCCTTGGCTAGGTTCCTATGGAGAAACCCAGTCAATCAGCAAGGCCTAGAGGGCATCAGGGCACTTTTTCTAAATGCTCTGGCCACCCCATAGCTCCTATTTCTCCCCCTGGCCCCTCCCCTACCAGAGTGGGAGGAGGGAGGGAAAGAGATCACTCCTCCTTACTCCTTTCTCCCTAAGTTCACCAGAGGGGAGGGAGGGAGAGAGAGAGATGAGAGAGCGCTCTCCCCCTCGCTTTTTTACAAGAGAGGAAGGTCCGGGGACTTGTTTGGAGTCCCTGGCCTCATTGTTTGGAGAAAAGAACAACAGAAGGTGGTTATCAGAGTCAGACTAGAACAATCACGAAGACTCATCCTTTCAGAAACCTGGTAAGTTCTGAAAAAACAAATTCCCTGCCCTGATCTCCTGTACATAGTTTGTTTGCTTGTGCTTTCTTTTGCCTTCCTCTCCCTCCCTCTCCCACCACCCGGGCATGCATTACAGGCAGGAACCCTGTCAACCTAATTGTCTGCTTTCTGTTTTTTTGGGGAGGTGGGTTGAAGGGGGCTTGGATCGAAGCATTTCTAATCTTTGCTGGAATGTTCACTGCATTTAAAATGGCCCCTTTTCATTGCCGGTTTCAAAGCTTTTCTTCTTCAAGAAGGCCACCATGCCACTATGTTGGTTCACTAATGGCTAGTCTTTACATGAATGTCCCTCATCTGGTTGCAGCAGGTGCCTTTTACATTGCAAATTTAGTTTGCAACAGAACTGTGTAGGATGTTCTGGGGGACAAGTGGAACTTCATGCTGCTGCTTTTGTGGTGTGCTAAAAGTTAACATAATACTGTTGCTTGAGATGGTTTGTTTTGTTTGCTCTCTGTTCACGTGTGCACTTCTGGGGTTCCCCTTCCTCTCACAAACCCCAAGCATGTGCAAAGGTGGTGGCCATTTTGTGGAGGTCCTCACTGCATTTAAAATCGCTCCTTTTCATTGACATTTTCAAGGCTTTTCTGCTGCAAGAAAACCACCATGCCACATGTTGGTTCACTAATGGCCAGAGGCTTAGCATCCATTGAGCAAACCCAGCATTAAGCCAGGGTCACTGCCTGGCCCTGCAGAGGCAGCCTTGCACCTGGGCTCATGGGTAGGGATGGGCGAACAGATCATGGTTCAGGTTTGGCCGTTCGGTTCGGCTGCGTTCGGTTCATCTGTTCGATTCGTCCGTTCAAGTTGTTCGCTGGGTTCGGCCGTTCGGTTAGGCTGTTCAGGAAATGTTTTTATATGTTTTTTTAAAATTTATTTATTTATTTTTGTTTTGTTTTATTTATTTGTTTTATTTGGGTTTTTTTTGTTTTTTAGATGGCTTTTTAAAAATTTTTTATCTAATATTATATATATATGTCTACACGAAATCTAACTGCTATTAACTATTCTAAATGCTATGAACTAAATGGATTATCTAATAGGTACAGAGACCTACTCCTACAAACACTAAACCTAAATCACGAACGCTATCTCTATAACTAAGCTATATATATATGGGATGGGGGGGGGAATCACAAACAGCACAAGGAGGGGTACAAAACTTAAATGAAACCTAAATCAATCTAATAATCCTACTCTAAATGAAAAAACAGGGGAAGGGAAGGGAATCGGGAAGGGAATATATGGGAGAGGGAAAGGATTCAATGG
>QEPC01012913.1:6598649-6622641 GCA_003113815.1 Sphenodon punctatus
ACACAGGCCTACTCCTACAAACACTAAAACTAAATCACTAACGCTATCTCTATCACTAAGCTAACTCCTACAATTGTCTACTATCTATCTATCTATCTATCTATGGAGGGGGAATCACAAACAACACAAGGTTTCAGTTTAAGGTTTAAGTTTCATTTCAGTACAAAACTGAAATGAAACTTAAAGCAATCTAATAATGCTACTCTAAATGAAAAAACAGGGGAAGGGAAGGGAATCTGGGATGGAATATATGGGAGAGGGAAAGGATTCAATAGAGGGGGGAGGGAGGAAGGAAGATTGAACACAGAGAACACAGGGAGGGGTAGAAACAAAAAATAACCACTAAATCTATCTAAGTTAAGCTAAATAAATGAATGAGAATATGGGGGTAGATGGGTTGTATGGGTGAAATGGGAGGAGGATTGTAATGGATTGGGGATCTGGGATATGCTGGGAGAGAGGGAGCCTTCTGAAACACCTGCTGTTCAGGAACAATGACTAGCTCAGAAGGTGTTGGGAAGGAGGGAGGCAGATAGTTTTATTTCTTGCAAGCCTCTCCACCCATGGTGCCTGGAAGTCTGCTCCTCAGATGACTACCCCTCCCTGTCACATTTGACCTTCCAGTGACCTTTTTTTGGCCACACAAACTCACACAAACACCATCCAAACAGACCAAACTGTTCAGTCATTTCGACGTTTGGAATTGAGTTCGGTTCGGTCATTTTGTGTTCAGATTCAGATTCAGTTATCCGAACAGGCCGAGTTTGGGCCAAACTCTGAAATTCCGAACCGCGTTTTCCCATCCCTAATAATAATAATAATAATAATAATTAATAATAAATAATTTTATTTGTATAGAGCCCCCCTGCCTTACACGGCTCTTGGACTGCTTCACAAAAAAGATAAAACCACATAAACACTATAAAGCAATATAAAAACAACTTTAAACAATCATTATTATTTTTTTAAATGGGGCAGGCAAAAAGGGAAGGCAAAGTACAATGAGCGCACCAGCAGTGGATCCTAAAAGCACCTAGAAAACAAATCTCTTTTTAGATGCTTTTTAAAGTTATGCAGGGAGGAACTGAGATTAACTTATGGAGGGAGCTAGTTCCACAATGAGGGGCCAGCCACAACAAAGACCCAATCCCCTGCCGACTTCAGATGCGATGGCAGAACCCCCAAACAGCCGGTGGTTCCTGAACGCAGATACCCATCGGTGTGGGGTTCCAGTAGGTCTCAAATATACCGAGAATCAAAACTGTTAAGGAACCTAAAAACCAGCAGCACAATTTAGGTTGGAGAAGAGATTAATAAGGGGAGATATGATAGAAGTTTATAAAATTACGAGTGGCATAGAAAAGTAAATAGGGACTGTTTACCCATTATCACAATAAGAGAACAAGGGGTTCAAGGACACTCTCTGAAGTTAAATGGCAGCATATTTAAGGAGGACGTAAAAAGTAGGGTGTGTGCAGAAGGCACACCATTCATTTTGATTGTTTTTGTTGTTTACAACCCCCCCTTCAATATCGGTGGGGGGATCGTAAACAACCATACCATTTGTAGTCCCCCCCCCTTTTTAATTTTATTTAAAATATTTTTTTTAAAAAAACATCACCGCTCATGCACAAAATGTCCACCAGGATCAATATGTGCATGTGTGGCTCTTTTCCAAAATGGAGCCAGCAGCATAGGCACCATTTTGGAAAAGGGTGCACATCCGCAGAACAGTCCAGTCACCATTCTGCGCATAAACAGTGATTGATATATCTTAGTCATCAATTTTCATAACATTACAAAACTAATTTTCATAACATTACATAACTAATTAAAACATTACAAATTGCACATCCCTAGTAAAAGGAAGGATTTTTTCACACAGCAGACAATACAGTTGTGGAAATCATTGCCAGAGTAGGCTGTGAAAGCCAGCAGCATAACTAGATTCAAATGGAAATTAGATAAATTCTTAGAGGACAGAGCCATAAACACCTACTAGTTGGGGCTTAAATCCCTGGCTATGGGTAGTTGAGAGTAGGGCTGAAACTCGATTCTGTTTCTCGTGGTTCTCAATGAGAATCAGAATTCTCATCTCATTCTTCAAATGAGAATGAGATGAGAATCAGCTGGATTCTTGCTGAGAAACACATAAATCTCAAAAAACAGAATACCCGGTGCTGGGGGGGAGGGGAGGACAAAGCCATGCTGTCCCCTCACCAGCTCTCTTACCTAGTCTGGGACTGGCAGCTTGGGGGACAGAGTCCAGGACAGAGTTGTCTCTGTGGAAACTTGCTGAGAAAACCCCAATAGAGAATTATCAGGAATGGGGGGGGGGGAGAGAAAAGGAGGGAAGGGGGTAAACTCAGCAGACATCTTCAGAATTCTCTTGGCTAGCAGGAGTCAGCAGCCAATAGAATGCTGAAGAGCTGTGCTGAACCTGCCTCTTCTTTTCAGCTCTCCCCTCTTCCATCAGGAAAGATGGACAGGGGGAGTCCATCCAGATGGGAATAGGGAGCTGAAGGGAAGAGATGGACTCGGCACAGCCCTCCAGCATTTTATTGGCTGCTGACTCTTGCGAGTCAATAGAATTCTGAAGATGTGTTCTGAGTTTGCTCCCTCCCTTCTGTTCTCCCCCTCCCTTCTGTAAAGGATGTCCAATTGGGTGGGGTGAGAGCTGAGGGGAAGTGGTGGGCTCAGCACAGTTTTTCAGCATTCTATTGGCTACTGGCTCTGCTGAGTCTGCCCCCTCCCTCCTGATCTCCCCCCTCCTATCCCTGATAATGCTCTCTCAGGGCTTTCTCAGAATCTTCCCACAGAGATGTCTCATAGCCCTGGGTTCCGTCCCCCAAGCTCCCAGCGAACATGAGAGAGCTGGGGAGATGACAGCATGACTTCCTCCTCCATCCCAGTGCTCCCACCTCCCTTTAATTACTCCAGGCTAGGAACCCAAGCTGGTGCTGGGGCAGGGGGAGGGATCTCATGGAGATCTGAATCAGGGTTAAATTTTCTGTGAGATCTAGATTCTGATTCTCAATTCTCATGAGATTTTCAGAAAGATGATTTGTGATTCCCGTTTTAGCCCTAGTTGAGAGTAGTTAGCAGGAGATGGGTCACACCTCCATGACCTGTACATTTATTTATTTATTTAATTTATATTTATTGGCTGCCTCCCATGCCTACAGCATCCCGGGGCGGCTCACAACAAGTAAAACAATAATAAAACGCATACAAATATCAAATATAAGTGATTAAAAAAAACAAACACCCCACAATTCCCCCCGCTCTCTACCCTACCCTCCCAACCACCCCTCCGAAGGCCTGGGCGAGCAGCCAGATCTTACAGGCTCGGCGAAAAGTCATCAAACCCTGGGCCAGGCATACTTCTTTTGAGAGTTCGAAGCTGGCCACTGTCAGAAACAGGATGCTGGGCTAGATTAACTGCTGGTCCGAGCCAGTATGGCACTTCTTATGCTCTTATGACATGCAAAAGAAATCATACACAGGCACCACACAAGAGTATAGAGAAGAGATCTGTGTTTATCACACTAGAGGGGCTCTGGAAAGTTCAGTTCAAGGAATATGTCTTAAGTAATCTGATCCCTCACCACTTCTGGAGTTTTTGACAATGGTTTTGCCTTTTTTAGGGGTGAGGGAGATTTGCAGGTGAGGGGTGTTGATTTGGTTTTGAATGTTAGTTTTGGTGAGTGGGAGAGAGGTGGTTGTTCGATATTTTCTAAAACTCTGCACATTACACACTATCAATAACCTCACAGAAATTCTCGTGTGTGTGTGTCCCAAACGCTGACCCAATATAACACAATTCTTTTGACACCTGTGCTGTAGTCTGCAATCTTTGCTGACTGTGCATGTAATCTTACAGGACATGAGAAGAGGAATAAGTAGTCAGACACATTTTCAGAACTCTGTGTGCAAAACTGAACTCTGCTTCTCTCATCATGTTCTTCATTTAGCTTACTAAAAGCAAAGTCAAAGATTTCCCTGAAATCTTTAAGAGTACTGTAGCATCTCCCACCTAATAGGGTACTGAGAACCTTCCCAAACCATTGAAGTTGACAGACCAGTTCTAATAATTGTCCATAGATGGAGAATACCAATCAAACGGGGAATAGAATTTTTTGCTCTCTAGGGTTGTAAATATAATTTTTGCCAGAGCACAGGTGGCAGGTGATAGATTTCATGCATTTTTGGTGCCACTAGCTGCTATTCTTATCTACGAAAACAGTGTAAATAACATTTCTGCTACTATTGCTCTGATGCTGACTAGACACTATTCTGTACCTGACTAATTATTGGAGCCCTTACATTAAGAATCTTTGGACAGAAGCTCTCCTCGCCCTGGTCATGCCAGCAAGGTTGTGCTAAGCACATATCATGTAGAAAATCACCTTACCCATAATTCACACCAAAAACACCCTCTTTGTAAACACAGGGGCTGAAAGAGATATGAGTAAGCAACTACTGGTTTGGGGTGTTGAAGGACAGGAAGGGCAGTCAGTGTTTAATTTGTTAAAAAAAAAATGAATATCTGGGGCCAAATCTGCCCTGGAAGTCACGACCTCTGCCCCAGAAGCCATGCCTAGAGCTATGAAATGAATCCAGTCCTCCAGCTACCAACCCAGTTGCTGGACCAACCTGCTAGGGGTGTGCACATTCATTTTTGTAATTATATTACAACAACATTTTGTTTTATAAGCAATTTATATTTTGTGGTTTGTGCACACATCTCCAGCTGTAGAAACTTTGTTATCCATTCAATATGGATGAAATTTGGACTCTGTACCTCTCATGAAAGTAATAATCCCTGCCAAATTATAGAAAAAAATGATAAAATGCCCCAAACATATAAGCAATTGAACATTTGTGATTATTAACAGAAGTTATGCAAATACAAGTTCCGAAAAGTTTGGGACAAAAACTAAATTTTCAGAACATAAGAGGGACTTCAAGCATCAAGGCAGAGGGGAGGGGGAAGCATCCCAGCAATGAAGATACAAGATTGACACATCCAGGCTGGCCAACTGGCATCCCAAACACACCCTGCAGCACTGTGACAGAGGACATATTCCCTTATTGGCTCTTTCCTAAGTAGATGCTTCCAGCTTCCTAGTAACAAGCAGGGGGCCTTGGGGTGGACACAACACAGAATGAGGATACATGATTGACATTTATGTTGGTCAATTGGCTTCATGAACCCATCTTATACCACTGTGACAAACATAAGAGAATTTCTGATATAGGCTCATTCTTTGGAGAAGCTTCCCAGGCTTCCAGCTTCCAATAACTGCAATCAGGGCGGATTGGGAGTGGGCACTGGAGAGCAAATATATGCTTCTGGCCAAGCTGCACAGCCTCCACGATGTCTAGATCTTGTGTGGTTTGTACTCTGGCTCAGTGTTCTGTGTGTGTGACTGAATGTGCTATAGTCTTCAGCCTCACTGAAAGTGCTCAGAAAATCAGAACTCTGCACCTTCTCTCCCCCCCCACGTATGCCCCTACAGATTTTGGGGTGCCAATGACTGAAGCCTGTGCCAGTGTCAGTTCCTCGGGCACCTGCTCCTCCTCTGATCTGCCCACCTCCTCCTCTCTTTTTCAGTGTCTGTACAAATGCTCCCAAAGCAGATGTCTGCATCTAGTAAGCCTCTACAGTTTAATCAGAAGCAACAACTGCAAGTGATTTAAGAGAATTTACAAATTCAGTTAAAATGATGAAACTGATATTCCTTATAAAATTTGGATCCTTTATTATTTCCTTCAGGAATTATAATGAGATCTTCCCTTAAGTGAGGGGAACAACCTGTTCAAAGTTCATCCAAATTGGGTGGAAAACAGACGCTACACCTGAAAATGTGTACAAACCATGAAATTATTAAATAAAATCAGGATCCTTTATCCAATCTTCCTGCAAGTTGTTAGGGATGATTCCTTTCATGATGGGTACAACTAGTACAAATTCCACCCAAATTGTATAGAAAACAAAGATATTACAGCTACAAATGTGTGCATAAACTACAAAACGTCAAGTGCTTTCAGAATCAAGACAACTTATCAAATCTTTATGAAATTTGTCAGAGATGATCCCTTGGTTAAAGGGTACAATTAGTACAATGATCAAGCAAATAAGATAAAAAAAAGAAGTTACAGTCAGAAATCTATTTTCCATAGAAATCAATGGGGGGAAAAAAGAAGTTCAATATGAAAATGAATTTATAAATATATCAAAATTACAAAATACGAAGCTATATAATAAAATAACATAATTATGAATTCAGTAATGGGTCCCTGGTGCACACCCTTATAACTTGCCTTTCTACAGCTCAATATAAAACAGAAATAGTTGTGATTTAATCTATATTTTAAAAAAACCTTAAATGCACAAAACTTTTCTTAACATCCACAAAAAACACCCAAATTCAGTACAATTACAATTCAAAAAACCTCCCACTCCATACATTGCAACAAAATATAAATGCCCTAAAACATGCAAATTATTTCACAATTTGAACAATATTAAATATTAAATATTAAATATTTTATCCTCATAAATGTAATATATGTACTAAATTCCTTACCATACATACTTTAATTCATTCTTATCAATAACCAAACTATCCCATTTTTACATTATTACACGTTTATTTATTAACATCATTCAACAACCATTTTTTCACAGTACATTAAGTCTGTGGTTTACATGTATACAAATTGTATACACTTATACAATAAAGGGTTAACAATCTGAGTATACATAACATTATACAATTTGTTCTACAGAATGCAGTTGTGTACAAACAGACTTAATCTGGTATTTTGACCACAACCAATTCAAGTTTAAACAGTCATAACATTTTATTTTCATGATGGATCTTCTTCAAAGTTTGTGCATATGATGGTCCTCACAACTTATAGCCATGGATACATTTTCAGCAATGTAGCTCAAGCAGTTTCCTCAAAATCGAGGTTTCAGCAGTCCCCTGTTTATAATGGAGAGTGGTTATGCATTTNAAGGGCAGTCAGTGTTTAATTTGTTAAAAAAAAAATGAATATCTGGGGCCAAATCTGCCCTGGAAGTCACGACCTCTGCCCCAGAAGCCATGCCTAGAGCTATGAAATGAATCCAGTCCTCCAGCTACCAACCCAGTTGCTGGACCAACCTGCTAGGGGTGTGCAAATTCATTTTTGTAATTATATTACAACAACATTTTGTTTTATAAGCAATTTATATTTTGTGGTTTGTGCACACATCTCCAGCTGTAGAAACTTTGTTATCCATTCAATATGGATGAAATTTGGACTCTGTACCTCTCATGAAAGTAATAATCCCTGCCAAATTATAGAAAAAAATGATAAAATGCCCCAAACATATAAGCAATTGAACATTTGTGATTATTAACAGAAGTTATGCAAATACAAGTTCCGAAAAGTTTGGGACAAAAACTAAATTTTCAGAACATAAGAGGGACTTCAAGCATCAAGGCAGAGGGGAGGGGGAAGCATCCCAGCAATGAAGATACAAGATTGACACATCCAGGCTGGCCAACTGGCATCCCAAACACACCCTGCAGCACTGTGACAGAGGACATATTCCCTTATTGGCTCTTTCCTAAGTAGATGCTTCCAGCTTCCTAGTAACAAGCAGGGGGCCTTGGGGTGGACACAACACAGAATGAGGATACATGATTGACATTTATGTTGGTCAATTGGCTTCATGAACCCATCTTATACCACTGTGACAAACATAAGAGAATTTCTGATATAGGCTCATTCTTTGGAGAAGCTTCCCAGGCTTCCATCTTCCAATAACTGCAATCAGGGCGGATTGGGAGTGGGCACTGGAGAGCAAATATATGCTTCTGGCCAAGCTGCACAGCCTCCACTATGTCTAGATCTTGTGTGGTTTGTACTCTGGCTCAGTGTTCTGTGTGTGTGACTGAATGTGCTATAGTCTTCAGCCTCACTGAAAGTGCTCAGAAAATCAGAACTCTGCACCTTCTCTCCCCCCCACGTATGCCCCTACAGATTTTGGGGTGCCAATGACTGAAGCCTGTGCCAGTGTCAGTTCCTCGGGCACCTGCTCCTCCTCTGATCTGCCCACCTCCTCCTCTCTTTTTCAGTGTCTGTACAAATGCTCCCAAAGCAGATGTCTGCATCTAGTAAGCCTCTATAGTTTAATCAGAAGCAACAACTGCAAGTGATTTAAGAGAATTTACAAATTCAGTTAAAATGATGAAACTGATATTCCTTATAAAATTTGGATCCTTTATTATTTCCTTCAGGAATTATAATGAGATCTTCCCTTAAGTGAGGGGAACAACCTGTTCAAAGTTCATCCAAATTGGGTGGAAAACAGACGCTACACCTGAAAATGTGTACAAACCATGAAATTATTAAATAAAATCAGGATCCTTTATCCAATCTTCCTGCAAGTTGTTAGGGATGATTCCTTTCATGATGGGTACAACTAGTACAAATTCCACCCAAATTGTATGGAAAACAAAGATATTACAGCTACAAATGTGTGCATAAACTACAAAACGTCAAGTGCTTTCAGAATCAAGACAACTTATCAAATCTTTATGAAATTTGTCAGAGATGATCCCTTGGTTAAAGGGTACAATTAGTACAATGATCAAGCAAATAAGATAAAAAAAAGAAGTTACAGTCAGAAATCTATTTTCCATAGAAATCAATGGGGGGAAAAAAGAAGTTCAATATGAAAATGAATTTATAAATATATCAAAATTACAAAATACGAAGCTATATAATAAAATAACATAATTATGAATTCAGTAATGGGTCCCTGGTGCACACCCTTATAACTTGCCTTTCTACAGCTCAATATAAAACAGAAATAGTTGTGATTTAATCTATATTTTAAAAAAACCTTAAATGCACAAAACTTTTCTTAACATCCACAAAAAACACCCAAATTCAGTACAATTACAATTCAAAAAACCTCCCACTCCATACATTGCAACAAAATATAAATGCCCTAAAACATGCAAATTATTTCACAATTTGAACAATATTAAATATTAAATATTAAATATTTTATCCTCATAAATGTAATATATGTACTAAATTCCTTACCATACATACTTTAATTCATTCTTATCAATAACCAAACTATCCCATTTTTACATTATTACACGTTTATTTATTAACATCATTCAACAACCATTTTTTCACAGTACATTAAGTCTGTGGTTTACATGTATACAAATTGTATACACTTATACAATAAAGGGTTAACAATCTGAGTATACATAACATTATACAATTTGTTCTACAGAATGCAGTTGTGTACAAACAGACTTAATCTGGTATTTTGACCACAACCAATTCAAGTTTAAACAGTCATAACATTTTATTTTCATGATGGATCTTCTTCAAAGTTTGTGCATATGATGGTCCTCACAACTTATAGCCATGGATACATTTTCAGCAATGTAGCTCAAGCAGTTTCCTCAAAATCGAGGTTTCAGCAGTCCCCTGTTTATAATGGAGAGTGGTTATGCATTTAAGTTTCATGCAGCTACCACTGCCTGAAAATGTAAACAAAAAGAAAGAAAGAAAAAGAACAGTGCCTTTTTAGGACTATCAATGGTCCAAACCCAAAATGTATGTTTGAACCTACTTTACTACAAACCAGGTTTTACTCACATGCCACCTTTAGTGGTTGTAGAGGTTTGGCCCGCAGCAGGCTAGAGGGTTTGGATTAGATACTGTAACTGACTGAAGTCAGTCATTATAGAATCAGTCCTAGATTATGGGCTGAGATAAGTGGATGTGGGGGTTTGTCCCTTAGCTGGTTCAATAACCCCATCACTCTTGTTTAATCAGCCTTTGCTGGGAGCAGGGGAAGAAAATTGCTGGCCAGCTGAGTGTAGCTCTATAAGGCTGAGCCTGCAGTAGCTGAGGGAAGGAAGGACAATCAGAGACAAGAGAGGTGTTTAGAGCCAAAAGCTGTCCTGAAAGGGGAAGACCTAGATTAACAGAGTTGGAAAGGACCAGGGAAGAAGTTAGGTGTAGCAGGGAGCAGTCATGTGGGACTACTGCCCCTTTAAGAAGGGGGATGATGGGGTCTGCTGGAGGGCTGAGCACGCCCAAGGGGATGGCAGAGCCAACCCCATAGCTGGGGATCAACCTGTGAGGCAAACAGGCTGAGAAGCCCTGGGACAGAGTGGGTGGGATACTGGGCCTTTAAGACTGTGGAGAGGAAGCCTGGCCATGACCACTCTGCCTGTATATAAGGAGAGCCAATGCAGAGAGGAAAGTGTCTCGGCTAGGGAGCTGGAGGAGCAACATCTCCCTGAAGAAGCCTTCCTGCTCTACGCTCTCCAAAGTACTGAAGGTTGGAGAACCAGAGGGACCCAGGCAGGCAGGCAAGTGGGAGAGGCTGTGCCCAGGAGGGAGCCTCTTGCCTGATGAAGGCTTGGCCAGAGCCTGGGGGCTTAGAGACCTGGCTGGCTGGACTTCGGGGGTTGGTGGTCTGTGTTGCTCCTGAGTCTGGAGAGACTGACTGGGGCCTGCAGGGTGGAGACTACTGATCTGACAGCCCAGGTAAATTGGAGACAGAGTCTAATAAAGGACTGTGGACTAATACCCTCTGGACTGTGTGTTGTGTCCTAGAAGAGGGTACCCCCCCTGTCTCAGGGGGGTTTTCAGCCGAGGCTCAGATGGAAAAGGTGTAGCAGAGGGGTGAGCTAATTCCCCAGAGTGAGATCCCAGTGCCCCATGTGACCCTGGGAGACACCCACCCCACCCCCCTGCTACATTGGGAATTTTACCCAGGGAACTAACCTAACAATGAACCTGGAGGTGGCTAGTTTGGGGTCTAGGCCAGAGGGAGGGGAAACCATCTGCAAATGTGTGACCACTGTAAAGAGATGCACAACACATCATTGGTGGAAGGTACTATGTGAGTCAAGCCTGGTTACTAGTGAAGTAGGGATCTGGCTGCAAAAACTTACTGTGGCATCCCAACAGTTTCCAAATCTCATACTGTCAACTCTTATTACAGTTTTGGATTTGGTTTGCCTTCAGAACTAGAAAGATCCACATTGGTGGTTCTGGTGTAAGAAACAGCATTCTTCTATTTTTGGTCATAGATGACAGACAATTCCCAAGAGCATACAGCCTCATGAGAGTTACTCTGGTTGGTTGGTTGGTTGGTTGGTTTTGTTTGTTCAGACTGCTCCCCTGCCCTTCCCCTAAAGCTCAGGGTGGCTTACATAAAACACACAAAAACACTGTGTAGAAATACAGTGGAACTCCCTATAAAAACCTCATGAAAAGAAAAACCCACCTTTGGCCCTAACCCTCGCACTTCCAACCTAACCCTGCCTGCCAAATTCTTTGCCAAAGAGAAAAGTTTTACAACACTGCCTCCTTGGGCTCTGATGGGAGCCCAAGGAAGGGAGTTCCATAACATTGGAGCAGCATCCAAGAATGCTTTCCTGCAAGTCCTTTTTGTATCGACAAGATTGGGTGGTGGTACCTGCAAGACAGTGCTCCTCGCTCACCACAGGGGCCACGGTGGAGTATGGAAAGAAAGGTGGTCTCTTAGATATCTTAGATATTAGTCTCTGGAGACAGACAAACATAAGTGGTCCACACCCCCACCCCAATTAGAGCATAGGAGGGCAGGATCTGGGCCTTCGAAAGGTAGTGATCCAATAATAACAATGGTGTTGTAACAATACCCCAGTGATTGGACTCCTTGTTTCCTGGCCAGTGTAAAACATCAAATCTGATATGTGCCCTGCCTCATGTGTTGGGCCAGAGATTATCTGAGATAATTGGTTGTCATGGAGGCCATGAAGTCCCACTCTGACCCCAAAAGGTTAGTCTCACCATGTATGTTAAAGTTGTCTAAAACTATAAGTGTTGGTGACTTCAAGACCACCTCCAAGACCAACTCTACTCAAGATGTAATACCTAGAACTGGGGTAATCAGGTACCCACAAAATGGGTGAATCTGAGATTCTCAAATTGACCAGGACTTGATGGGCTACCCGACGTCTTGGAATGCTGACTTTCCCGGATTTCTTGGACTTTCTAGGATGCCGATCCCAAGCCCGTCTTGGCTCCTGCCTGCACCTATGTTCCATGGGCTGACTCACCCACCCAGCTGCTCTTCCTGGCTGCCAAGCCCTGTGTACCTTCCAGCTGGAAAATCAAGGGTTACGCAGCATGCCACAGTCGCCATAGTGGGAGTGCACGCCGGTCCTGCATGCAATACCTTCAGTCAGGTGCAGTCAGGTGGGTGCAACAAGAGAGGCATTTAATTAATTAAGTAAGTAAGTAAGTATGAAATATGAAACAAGGAATTGTCACTTGATTTGCACCCAGCTTTCAGTTTGCAGGTTGAATTTGAATAATTATAAAATTTATTCTACCACTTGGATTTATAAATCTCATGACATATATGTAGACATTTATATATGTTATATGATTTATACATCCATATTTATATATCCATATTTATATGATTTATAAATCCATAAATCCACACTATCACAAGAAGTGTTTTCTTTGTGGTAACTATTTGGAACTGAAAATAACAGATGAAAGCACAAAGTGTAAACATGTATTTGAATGGAAAATATATCAGGCAAACTTTTTTCACCACTAAAAGATCTAGCGCTACAGGTTGTAGAATTTGAGTTTTCTTCTGTATCTCAAACATAAAACAGCAGAGTAAGGCATTGGCTAGTGCTGAATTTTTAATGGTGACCATCTTCAATTATACACTTTGTTTTCCCCGGTATATTCGGTTTCCATAGACTGTGGTTTGCATGGAGGCGTAATGCATAACTGAACAAAACAAAGTTGACATGTCTTCTCTGTTTTGAACCAGAGCTGTGTAGAAGATAATTGTAGTATTTTAATAATGAGCTACCTGTCTCTGAAAACTAGTGCTGAAATGAGAATCAAATTGATTCTCACTATAATTTTGTGGGAATCGAGTATTGCTGCTGAGATTTTACAGATTTTTTGAAACCCAATTGAGATCTCGGATAAAACTTGATTTATCGGTTACCTCAACTTACTATTTATTGTTCACTGTGTTTACTGACTACCGTGCTTTTTTGCCGTTAATCGGTTGTATCAGTATTGCGATTGACCATATGCCACGTTTACCGGTTCCTGTGATTTGCCATTTACCGTGTTTATTGGTTTATTACCATGTTTATTGGTTATTGGTTATTTGGGGGGGGGGGTTGTTACTGGTTTTTATTGGTTATTGTTTAATGGTTTATTGGTTTATTACCATGTTTATTGGTTTATTGGTTATTTAGTTTTTTGGTTATTGGTTTTGGGTTTATTGGTGGTTATTGGTTTATTGGTTATTTGGTTTATTAGTTACTATGTTTATTGATTATTGGTTTATTAGTTACCATGTCTATTGGTTATTGGATTTGACTCACAGACAACCCGATAAATGGAAACCAACAACCTGGTAAACAGTAACTTGGTAACCAGCAATTCAATAGCAAACAACAATCTGTAAACGGTAATTCAAGAAAAGATTCTCAACCGAGAATTGGCAAGAGATGGCAATTTTGTCGTTTATCATTTCTCATTTAAAACAAGACAAAAATCATGATTCTCAGTGATAACCTAGAAGTTGAGTTTCAGCCTTACTGAAAACAATGTGCTACATGTTCTCCAGCCTCCATGCAACCTCTCAAGCAGGTGAAAGCACACTTTGGCATAACTGAGGAGTTGGGCTCCTATTGAACTATCACTTCTGGTAAAGTTGCCTATAATCAGAGCATTTCAGTTTGCAGTATTGTACTTTGGACAATTATATCCAAAATATGACCAAGAGCTTGTAAGGTAGTGAAATACACTTTACCCATCCTGCCTGTGGGTCAGAAGATAACAGCTTTTGTCCACACATGTGGACCGCATCTCCTGTAGCTACTACAAACAGCACACTGATAATCATTAGCAGAGGCTGTCATACTACCATGGAGCAGATATGTTTATTTACCTGTTTAATTTTACAGAACATTGGTTGACATTGTCTCAAGAAAGCTAACAAGCTCATTTTCTTAACCTTAGGAGACTATGATAGTAGTTCTTTAATAAATGGAATGAAATCTCACATATCTCTCATAAAATAACTATTTTTGTCTTTTTCCTGGCTGCTCTACCATTATCTCAAGCATTCTGTCATGGTGGGTTTCTATAGCATAATTGCTGCCCTCATGCCATTTGAAGCCTTTCATTTTATAAAAGAGAAACTACAATCAGGAGGTTATGTTCCCTTGTTTTGATTTTAGAAATAAAAGTTTAAAAGCATGCAATAGGCAGAAGAAATGAGTTTTGAAGCTGCAGTAGTGTTGACACTGGATCTTCAGAGATGATCTTTAAACATTCCTGAAAATGAAATGCATTTAGAAGTTAAATCCCACTTTTTTCCTTTCTTCTCCCTTGTTTTTTTTTAAAAAGTTTTCCTTTTGTTTTAAAGATTTAGTATTCATTAATTAAATGTTTCATGCACTGATACCCTCTTTGTGCTCAAACAAGAGAAAATTTCAATGACTGATACACCACAATCATGCAAATTTCCTGCTTTTCATATTCATAAACCCTACACCTAACATATCCAACTTCACAGCCTCAATAACACACCTCAAGGGTGTACAGCTGAAAAAGGAGGCAGAGTCAGCAACTACTTTACATGACATGTTTTAAAAAGACTTGGAGAAGTTTCAAAAATTTTAGGAGTGCAAATTATTTCTGCTGAGGGCAGAAACAAAGTTTTAAAAATCTTCTCAAACACTGACAGAAACAAATCCTTAGTTCTTTTTTTCCCCTGAAAAGGGTAGGGAGAACAGCTTGGCCAGTGCTTTGAAATGGATGCCAGCTCCTCAGAAGTAGCAGAATATAGTACCACTAGTAAAGGAATGCTTGGCTTGATTTTTTCTTTTTCATTTCTGTTTCCTTTTAATCTCTTATTTACGTTAGGGCCAAATCTTAGGGCGTTTTTAGACATGCACTTGGATCAGGCGCGGGGACGGCGAAACAGCCGTGGCACTGTTTTAGACGAACCGAAAGCAGAAGTTGTACGTATGATTGGCGGTCGCGCATTCTTTTCTGGCCGCGTATGTCCCCCCCCGAGAAATCAGGCCGGTTCGATCGCGGTCGGCAAAGAATGCGCGGCCACCGATCACGCACACAACTTCCAGTGCGTCTAAAACAGCGCCGCAGCTGTTTCGCTGCTCCTGATCCCCGCTGCACGTCTAAAAGCGGCCTTAGACCCATCAAGTTTTAGTATCGACAGCAACGAGACCAGAAATGGGATCAGAATATTTTTGCAGCTTCATTAGCTGACTAGGGTTGCTTTGTGGGGCGGTCAATGAAGAGTCTCCCATCTTAACTGGACACTGAGTTGGCTGGCAAACATAATTCAGTCAAATTCGCAGATGATACAATTGGTGGTATAAGACGCAAGAAGCAATTTAGAAGTGATATAAACAACGAAGTTACAATATTACAAGTTGTAAATCACTATAAAACAGTGCAAGCACCATGTGTTAAAATACACACATAGAAAGATGTAAAAATCCTCCCCCCACCATCTTGGGGAAGAATAGTTTGCCCCACTCCCCAACAGTTGGGATGAGGGAACAAGGGCTCAGGGCTAGTCACATGTGGGGAAAAGCAGAGAGGGCTGGGTTGCTAGATAACCTTTTGGTGTGAAAGAAAAGCTCAGTGAGATGGGCTTCCTGAGTTCCATTTTGTATCCAGCCTGACTCCCCACAGTTTGGAGGGCAGGGAAGAGCCAGTTGAATGTGCAGTGAAGATGCCAAAAGCCTTCTTTGGAGTTCCGGGACTGGTGTGGGATCTAGAAGAAAAGAAGAAGAAAGAAAATTAGAAAGAAAGAAGAAAGGAATAGAAGACCCGGCTGCCTGGCAGAGGCTCCTCTGTCGGTGGCTGGGTCTCCTCTGCTGCCAGTGGGAGCCAGCTCTGCCACTGGGCAGCCATGGCTGGCAGCGAATCCAGATCCCACCAGAAGCGGAGGAGACCCAGCCACCGGCAGCAGAGCCGGCACCCCAGCCAGCGGCAGCCATCAGCCCCACCCTCCGCCGGGACCTGGGACAAAAGGTAAGATGCTTTAGGGGCCCTGGGGAGGGGGGACGTTTGTAACGCTAGGCCCTGGTGGGTGGGGGTGTTAGGAGTAATTGATACCCACCCTCTGAGACCAGGAGTGGGGTGAGTGCCACTGCCTGTGGCTTCCCCGTGGATCACGGCTCTTCCCATTGAAGTCAATGGGGAGGATTTCCCATTGACTTCAATGGGAATATTCAAGATCCAATAATCAGGTGCCGAGAGGGCCCAATTCTCGGATTTCTCAGTTTTAAACCAAGAGTGGCATTGTCAGCCACTCTCATTTTAAACCAAAAGTCCCATCCCTAGTGGGCAGCCCCATGTGTCAACCTTCCCAGTGAGTTTGAGGAGTTTAGCCTATTCACCTGATAATAAATATTATCCCGGGTGGCACAGTGCCCCGCTCCCTGTTTCTTGGTTTCTGTATAGGGCTTTGACAGACGCCCCTGATCCCAAGCTGGGCTGCTTGTGGAATGAGGAGTAGGATAGTTGATTAGGTTTGTGAACAGGAGGCTGAAACCTGAGCTGTTCCTCAGGGACCTCCCACACAAGTTAAGTAGTAAGTTGGAAGTTGTTGCAATGGACCCAGATAACAAAGGGGAGGGGCATTGTGCCTCCCCCCTTTTTAGTCACTCCAGACTGTTTGTCTGTTGGATAATCAAGTGCAGCCTTTAAAGCCCGAGTGTCCTTTCCTCCTTCCACGAAGGGGTGACAAAGTAGTCACAGGCTGCAATCCCATGGCCTACAGACTGTGTGTGCATGTGTGGAGCCGTACAAAAACCACAAGGAAACAGTGCAGCTCTGCATTGCAGGCACATTGTGCCCTGTGGAAACCGTGTGCAGTATGTGTGTGGCTCTGCATGCGCGTGCACATGCACGTATGTGCACGGTTCTCAGGGCATAGGATCACAGCTATTATCTTTCACCCTCTCACGCCAACTTCCTGGTCTGTTTTTTTGGTTTTGTTTTTTACAGTTTTACCCCTCCAGTTCCACTGAAACTGTGCTGTAACTACTGCTGCCTTTGTGAGAATATAATAGGCGGTTATTTTCTAGCTGATGTGCAGACAAATACATACGTTACCACAATTAAGTAGATCTCCTCACCCCCACTGGCAAGACAAAGAGGCAGACACAGGCCCTTTTCAAACGGACACCTCAGCCACGTGAGTGGGTGGTTGGGGGTGGGTGGGCATCCATGTGAATGCCGATGCTGGTAGGTGGGGGGGGTGCACGCTCCCACGCTCCACCCACCTCCACCCATCACCCACACACAAAGCAACAGGCACCAATGCCAGATGCTCCATGCATAGAGATGGATGGAGGTGGTGGGGATCTATGCACTGCCCACCCATCCCCCATGCACCTGCCCCCGTTGGAAAAGGGCCACATTTGTAGCTCATTCAGACGTGGTTTAGAGAACACTTACAAGTGCCAGCGACGTAATGTGAAGAATCACCCAGATGATGTCAGAAAAGGTGCCGTGTGCATGACAGCTTGTCAGCGCACTGGCAGGCGCACTCTGCCAGCCTGGAAAAAAAACAGGTTGGTAGAGCACGCCTGTCAGGGTGCTGACAAGTTCAATGGGCAGCAAAGCTTTTTATTAAACAAAACAACAGCTATCCAAGGCTAACAAGGTCCAGTGCAAAATGGAGGAAAACCCCTACCAGGCTCACCTAGCCCCAAGCATCACAAAGGCCGATCCTTCCCCCATCCAGTGTTGCATCTGCCCCACCTAACCCAACCCCCTTGCCCCTAGCAGCTGTGAGGGGGTGTGCAGAAGGAGGTGGCCACACCTGACCTAGGCTGCCCAACCTAAGGGGATATGCAACCCCTCTGTCCCCTCCGAGTGATCTGGGGGCCTGGGTCACTAAACCCACTAGACCCACCCTCCTTCTTACTCCAATCACAATGGGATGAGCTCCTTGCTCTAGCTTCAATTTACTATTTCAAGCACTCAACCCACTGCTAACGGGACTGCTACAACTAATTCTCCACCACTGAAAAGGGCATGGTCTGTTGAGTATCAAACTAGCACACATACAAACCGAAGGCACTGCGGGGATGGCAAAAACCAATGGATGTTTAAGGCCAGACATGGCTGATGGTAAAATTCCTTCCCAGCCCCAAATTGGTGACTCATCAGATGCACAGTGTTGGTCTCTATAGGTGGGCGGGGTGGGCTTCTGTCAAACTTGGCTGATCCAGATCCCACCCCACCCCCACATCCCCTGTGCAGTGAGCAGGGCTCTTCAAACCTGTCTCATTCTCGCCCCTCTGGAGACTGCCTGAGTTCAGCACGGTGGGAGAACCGAAATGGCTTGGCTCCACTCAGCAGCTCCTACTGCCCAGCTGCACTTCCAGTCTCTTCCTCTTGGAAGGGGGGGGGGGAAGGGCACAAACCTGGCTCCACTCAAGTGGCAGAATAGCATTTCAAGAATCTGTCTGAGATAAATTTATTCCAAACCTAAGTCTTTTTAATGTCAAAACAATGTATGGTGAAAACAAAGGTTAGGAGACTGTAAAAAGGTAGATCCCCAAATCCCGTTCACTTTTTAATGAGTGTTTTCAGATGTGACAGTGGCACAAATTAATCTGCTTTAGCACTGATTAATGTTTGAAAATGGGTACCAGATATTACCACAGTCTGACTGAAGACCGTGATGGAATTCAGCCCAGGATTTCCCCAAGTGACAGCCTGGACTAAGCTCCACCATGATCAGGAACCAGCCGGCAGACCCAGTGTAAAGTGGGCTAACACATCTGATAGCCTGCTTTACTTACTGCAGTCTGGAGTGGTGGCAGGTGACAGGCGTCATGGCTAGGGGATGTGCGAACGCGGTTCGGATGCTCGGAGTTCGGACCGAACTTGAAAATGGCCGAACAGTTCGGTCATGTTCGGGTGAGTTCGGATGAGTTCGGGGGTGGGGAAAATGTGACTTTGGGTGGGAAAAATGTGACTGGAAGGGGAAGGCAGTTGAGGAGCAAACTTCCTGGCACCAGGGCCAGGGGTTGTTTCAGGGCCAAATGACACCGATACCGAAAAAAACTTCGGTATCGCTATTTTTGAATGTAACTCTGCCGAACCAAATAACCGAACCTGAACTCGGGTTTCGAACGGAACGACCAAACATCCGAACATCCAAACCGCATTCTGTTCTCACATCCCTAGTCATGGCAGCTGTCATTGGCCACCATGTCAGCTGGGGGTTGGGGTGATGCACGTAGTGTGGGGACAGTGATGTGCGGACGCAGGTCAATGCTTCTTCCTGCCCCCTCCACAGCCCGGGCTCCAATAATGCTTCTTTGGCAGCTGGCAGATGCCTGTCAGAGTGACAGCTGCCTCTGCCCAGAGAAGTCCGTGGCGGTGGCAGCCGTCACGTGTAAAAGCACCCACTGTGGGTTGGGTGCTTTTTCAAAATCGCATTCTAAATACCAAATTATTTACTGATGTGATCCTTATTAAAATGTTAAAGTTATGGTTGATTATATTATTTTTATACTATAACTGCTAGCTAATCTGAAGAAAAGAGGGATTTTAAAAAAATAGAAACAAAACATACAGGGTAAATAATTTATCTTTAAATTTTTCACATTTTTCTGTGCTAGAGCTAATTAATAAAGTTAATTAGTGTTCTGTCTATTAAAGTTATACTGAATAGTACACTAATTGACTGGATATCTCCCTAAGAACAATCCACTTTGTGCTACAAAATAAATTGTGTGCATGGACACAGCACATAATGTAGCCTTAAAAACAGTAGAGCTTTTCATTTTATTTCATGATTGGGATGCTCCTGTTATCATGCCAGAAAAACACACCACCCAGATATATAACATCCAGCCCTTAGAAATCTTTTTTTTTTTTTTTTAAATCCATTTACTCTACCGCAAGCAGAACAATGTCTTCAAAGGCCTCTAGATTTTTATTTTTTTTTAATCAGAGGTACAGAGTGAGAAATTTGTTGGAGATCAAATGCATTCAACTACATGAAAAAAAGATTGTGATAGAAACTTATTAAGGCATTACATGAAAGGAGTAGATAAGTATTCAGTTACAAAAGGAGACGAGAAGAAATATAAAATGATCTCCTTGCTTTCAGGTTGCCTAGAGTATGGAAGTGCTGTGCTGAATGTGACAAGGAGTGCTGAGCTGAGCTCGGTGAGTAAAGTGTATGAAGACAACATAGCAGCTGGTCAATCTCTTGATTTCACTCTGTTGTGAAAAACAGATATATCCAAGTTGTCCACAAGGCTGGGTTTGTTTGTTTTTTTACCACAGCACACTTTTGACATGCACAAATCTTTCCGTTTCTTTCTCCTGGTCTACACAGTTCTTTAAGAAAATAAGCTAAGAAAGTGTTGTAATAGGTACATATTCATTGGGTGTTTTTAAATGAACAAAGGTTGAGGGAGGGTCCGTGATCGGTGCATGGGGCAGCAATGGGGACCTCATGCATGCGAAGTGTGTGGGGACTGCTTCAAATTAGCAACTCCCAGCACGACTCTCCCATCTACGGAGGTGGCCACTCTCACCCACACAGAGCATACCGGATTTTTCAGGAGTGCTCTGTGCGTGGCCATGAGTGGGTCACGGGAGCGTGCCTCACCAAACACCAACTGCAAATGAATGACTGGATGTGTGGACATTGGGGGACCATGCTGTGTCTTGATGGTAAGGGGTGGTTGTCTGGCAGGACATGGGTCCATAAATGCGTGTTCCCCCCCTCCCTGTGTGTGTCCTTTGTATCTGTGTGTTCTCAGTGGCTTGGCCCTTTGTCCCCTGTCCTCTTGGTCTTGCCACCTCCACTGTTTACGTGAGGTCCCGTGTCCCTCCCCTCCACCCCCTCAGGTCCTGGTGTCCTGTCCCCTCTTCCCTCTTGCTTGGGTGGGCATGCTGGGGGGATGCCTTTTCTTGGGGACCTTGGTATTTCTGGCCTCCCCCTTCCCTTGCATGGTGTGGGGCTCTTCCTGAGCCCTGTGCATCCCTGTCCCGTGTTTTGTGCATTACTACAGCATGGCAGTCGGATTGTCACTGTTGAATAGCACCTCTCCTCTCTTTGCCTTCAGACCCTGCCTCCTCTGTGCGCTTTGCTGGCTGCCACTGTCGCCTCTGCAGCCCTTTTCCATGCATGGTGTTTCAGGGTTTGTGGGGTGCCAGGGGCAGTGGTCCTAGCTGGAGGAACTGGTGTAGCCTGCACCCGTTATGGGACTTGCCTTTTTATTGTGGGCACTGTGCTCTCTTCTGCCCCCCCTCCCCCAGGTCGGGTCCTCCCATTTCCTCTCATAAGAACGTAAGAAGTGCCATACTGGGTCAGACCAATGGTCCATCTAGCCCAGCATCCTGTCTCCAACAGTGGCCAATCACGGTGGCTTGGGAGAAGAACCCAACAGGTCACAATGGGGGATCCATTCCCTGTTGTTTTCCCCCAGCTCCCATCATGCTCCCTGATCCTATCTTCCAGCAACTTGTCCAAACCTCTTTAAAACTCAGCTATAGTACTGGCCCTTACCAGCCTCTGACACTAGATTCCACAACCCAATTATACACTGAGTGAAAAAATATTTCACTCTCCCTGCTTGGTTCCCCTGTGTGCTTGTATGGACGTGGTCTGCGGGTGGGATCTGGAGTTTTAGGGGTCGGTGGTGCCCGACCAATTGTTAGGCCTCGTGCCTGCTTGCGGTGCATCCAAACTCTCTGAGGGAGAGATCTGGGCTGCCGCAACACCGCTCTCAGTGATGGGAGATGGGCTGGGGGGGATCCCCGCCAATTCCAACAGGGCCAGCGAGGCAGGCACTACAGACAGCAGGAGAGATGGGAGCTGATGCCCCGCCCCCGATGTCTAGGGGGAAGCACCTGGAACGCTGTGCCGCTCTGCACGGCTGCACGCCAAACAGGGCAGGACTAGCCCTACTTAAGGACGCCGTCAGGGCTCACACGCTGCTGGAGAACAGCATCNTATATGGGGGTGAGTGTGGGCACATGAGGGAGGGGGAGCATGGGGGTACATGGGGTGAGTGTGGGCACACGGGGTGAGTGCAGGCACATGGGGAGTGGGGGCACATGATGGGGGGCGAGTGCGGGCACATGGGAGAGCTGGGGGGCACATGGTGTGGGAGTTGGAATGTGGTTTTCGTTCACTTTATGTGGAGTGTTTGTTTCACTGCTGCATTTGGGGGATCTGTGGACCTTTGCAGCCTTGTGCGAATAGTTTGGTTTATGGTTTTCTGGTTTTTATATGGGTTTTGTTCACTTGATGATGTGGAGTGTTAAATACTAATTCCGCCCCCCCCCCCACACACTTTTGCTCCAAGCACTGTATACAAGGGAGTGGTGGTGGGTATGTTCTGTAAAATCTCGGCAGTGAGTGTGAGTGGAGGGGCTCCACTCAAGGCTGCGTTACCTCTCCACCCCTATGATGATAAGGCCTCGTTCCAGCTGGGACGTAGAGGGCCAACTAAATATTCTGAGGGGTCATTTTCCTCCTCCTCACGAGTAGAGCTACATGTTTGTGTGTGCTTTAGCTGTAAGTAAGCGGATTGCTAGCTTCCCTTGCTGTGCCGTGGGCACTTCCCTGTTTCTTCCCTACCTATCCTAACAGTTTCTCCGGCCACTACCATGGATATAGCAGCCCGATTAGATGAGATTGCCCAGGCCATCCAGGCCATGGCCTTTGAGATCAAAGACATCAAAGAAAAACAAGAGCAGGGAGCAGTGGGTGGAGCTCAGGAAGCTGCAGTGGATGCCGCCGCCCCAGTAGCTGCTGTGGCACCACCCCCTCCAGCAGTAGAGGGAGGACTATTAGGTCACGAACCAAGGCACCCCCCTATTGCCAAATTTAGTGGGGACAGGTGCCAGTTCCAGGGGTTTTAGGCCCTGTGTAAGCTAGTATTTCAAATGCAACCATCAACATATGCCACCGACGCCACCAAAGTAGCTTTCATAATAGGGCTTCTGGAGGGACTTGCACTCAATTGGGCCACTCCCCTGCTTACCAAGGATAGCCCCCTCCTAAAAGACTTTGAGAAATTTGTTTGGGAATTCCAGTTTCTTTTTGATTACCCGCATAGAGTCAAAGACGCAGTGGACAGTCATCATGTCACTCAGGCAGGGATGATGGCCCCTGCTAGAATATGTAACTCACTTTCAGCAATTAGTCGTAGAAATAAACTGGCATGATAACATTTTGAAGGTATTGTTTTGCTAGGGTCTTAACGATGATATCAAAGATCAGCTGTCTTTCACCACTATAATCGAAAAATAGGAAGAACTGGTGAACCTCACTTGCCAAATAGATGAACGATTTACAGAATGACGCCAAGAGAGGCGACAAGAAGGAGGCCGCTCCTGGGGGGCACGTCCTGTGGTGGTTAGCACCGGGAAGAATGAGGCTAGTAAAACAGAAGACCCAGAAGCCATGCAGATTGGGGCTTCACGTGGACCTATAACCTCTAATGAATGGGAACGAAGAAGAACGGGTAGACTCTGTTGCTATTGTGGGGATTCGGGTCACTTTGCCAGAGTCTCCCCGGCATTGCCCCCTACTCGATGTGAGTCGGGAAATGAGAAGGACTGGGGTGGGAGGGGATCGTCCCGGTAATGCAAAAGAACACTTCTGCAACCCCCTTCTGCAACAGGGAGCCCGACCCCCGAGCTTGCACAGGTGGAACAGCTCCAGGTCCCCAACACTAATGATCTCTAAAACCTGGTCCCTAGTAGTCATGGCCCTCATAGACTCGGGAGCATCTGAGAACTTTATCGATAACCTCTTAGTCCAATGACAGCATATTCCTGTTCAACCAAAGGCGAAACCCGAAGCAGTCTTTGCCATACACGGTTCCCCCTT
>QEPC01012913.1:6648765-6658954 GCA_003113815.1 Sphenodon punctatus
TGTGTGTGCGTTGTGTGCTGTGCAAGTACACACATTGAGATGTGCTAAACTATTGAGCAGGGTGGGGGGGCGGGGCAGCTTGTATATTTGTCCAGTATTCAAGTTATTAGAAAGCATTATTTCCCTTCATGCTGTCCTACTATGTTTGTACAGTAGAATCTCACAGCATCGACCCAGTTGCACATTAATATCCCTCCTCCTCTCTCCTGGCATTTAAAAACAATTATGCGTGTTTTTGAAAGGATCATTCAGAACATAGTGGGTCATTCTGGCTGGCACTTTGGAAGCATTTTCAGATACAACGGTCACTTCACCATTTGTGTAGATGTTTTAAAAATACCAAGAACTGTATAACCTTTTTCTGGCTCCGCCTTCACATGTACATTAGTTTTTAAACTGAAAACAATGAGGAAAAATAGAACTCGGAAAATGCATTGGCAAATGAAATTACTGAAGTAGAAAGTATTATGGTTTGATGTGTCTCAAGCATGTACGCTGCTAACAGCTTTCCTGGAATTTCCAATGATGTTATCACACTAGACCTTGGCCGTCTTTGCCCCAGATTTACCCGCCCATGTGAAGGGTGGCTACCAGATGTTTGCCTCAGTTTGGAGCAGGGCAGCTCTGCATGGCGTCATCTCCAGAAACAAGGGCACTCGATGCTGGTTAACCCAGCCAAAAATGGGGTAACAGGCTCCCGCAGTGTGCCTCGTGTGCCAATCCCCCAGCAGCCCCTGTCCTCATACAGGTCCACCAGTACCATGGGTATTGCCACAGTACCAGCAAGGTTTGGGCCCCCAGAGGACGCATCCACCACCACCTGTCCGTTGTTGGAGCAGAACCCGGGCAGGTGGAGGAGCAACTGTGGCAGCAGAGGGGACCCCAGGGAGGAGGAGGAGAATTTACCCTCCAAATCCAGCCCTTGGTCCTTGCACTGGACCCAGGATGATTGGAGCAAAAGGCAAAGCGGGTGATTGAAACCCCAGGGGCTGCAATTATGTTCTGGCCATGAACCTACAGGACTCCAGGAAGGAGAGGGCAATATCCTGGAGGAGTGTCAGCTCCTTTTCATCCCCAGGGTCTACTCCAACAGGTGACTGGCAGGTGACTTGGCTGTGCATCCTCCCCCCAGTCAGCTCCACCAACTGATCAGTGGCATCAGCATTGCTTCCTCTGGGGACCTGATCCTGCTGCCGCAGGAGTGGAGTCCCAGGGTTCTGCCAATGTGATGGACTTTCCAGGCTGAACCAGAGCAGGTCATCCTGCTGACTGATTGCCCGCCCACCCACAGGACTCATGTGTGGGTATGCTCATTTGCAGGGCTCCTCAACCTGTTCCTGCAGGTGGCTGCTGCATGGGGCCCCACAGAGCAGCTTTGGACTACCTGCTTGTGTGGAAATACACACAGAGTACATAGGAAAAACCAAGATTGCACAGGGGCATGAAGAGAGATCAAAGCGGAGAGTGCATTAATCTAATACTCTAGACATTCATCACTACAGAACTAAGATCAAGTCAAAAACCTTTGACACAAGAAGTATATTTACTCCTGCGGTGCATTGCTGACCTTCTATGACATTTTAACCAAACTTGCTGCCGAAGTCACATTCTTTGTTACTCAGTAACCAAATTCTGTCCACTAGCCTAGGCTGACTTGCTACACACTGAGATGGTTAATGGATGGCTATCCATATTCTACCTGGGATGTCTGTGCTAAGTTACATCCTACTCCACATCGTCATCTTGAGGATGCCACAGCCAAATTCATAGCAGCAGTTCAGGCACACCTAACGTGCTTCTCTTTCAGACAATCAATCCATCTCCTCTGTGCCTCTGTTCTCAACATCCCCTCTGACTATCTCTGACATACCATGATTTCTCAGTCAGGTCCTGCTTTCACAAGGAAAGGGCTTTGTCAGAAGAAACAAACTCTTTTCTGGATGACAACCATACTGCCCTCTAACCAGGACGTGATCTGCCACAGCATATATTTCCATTTCCACACTCGACAGAGCCAGTGCTCAGTGAACAAACACAAATGGGGTTTTGGGATAGTCCGTTCAGCAGCTGAGGCCAACTACAGACAAAGGGTGCAATCCTATGCAGTGTTGGCAGATGGTACGTACGCATGTGCAGTGTTGCACAGCCATGGCATACAAGTAAAGGGTGCTTGCCAATTCCACTGTGCATGCCCCTTTTACTTGCATGCCATGGTTGCGCAACGTTGCACGCATGTTCATACCATCTGCAAACAGTGTGCCCACTGCAAAGGATTGTGCCCTATGACTCGTGTTGTCAAGGCCTAGCCCTCAGCAGACTGGCTGGGGTCCAAGAGCGGTAAGTTCTGCAAGTGATGGTGATGTGGCCTGGTTTGACCAGTTATGGATTCGCACCTCAGGTAATAAATAAATTGTGCATTTGTCTTCATTCTGCTCAGGTGACAGTGCCAAATTGATTTAAAATTATACTTGTTACTCAGGTGCATAGTGTCCGAGTGCTCCTGGATTCTCAGCTGTGCCGGGAAAGGTCAGGCTGTGGCTTTAGTCAGGAGTGCCTTTTGTCAACTCCATCTGGTGAGAAGGCTGCTGGCTGCATCCCTTTCTTTCCAACATTGATTTTTGGCCACCTTCATCCATGCCTTCATTACCTCGAAGCTGGACTGCTTCAATGCACTTGATGTGGAAGAATGTTTGGCAGCTAAAGCTTGTGAAGAATGCGGTGTCCCACCTCTTGATGGGGCTGGTTTGTCAGGAGCACATTATGTCACTGACTTGCTGTAACATTCTGTACACAGTTCAATGTGCTGGTATTGACCTATAACACCCTAAGAGGCTTGGGCCCAATATATGTGAAGGACCACTTTTCTCCGTATGGTTTTTAACCTTCTGTCTTCATCGTGGGTCTCTATGACCCCCCAAGGCTGCTAAAAAAATCATAAAACTGTTTTGGCAAGCCTGAACCACTCCTTTCCCTATGTGTTCCTCAAGAAGTGTGAGGTCAACTGTCCTGTGTTGTTTCATGTTCCTCTCCCCTCCCCATTTTTTTAAAATGGAGATTTTTATCATTTCATCATCAGGGGTTTTGACCCCAATGTAAGTCAATGGGAAAATAAAAGCACTATATGCCCTTTGCACTGGGGGTCATGTTGACCCCTTGCACATATATTCTTAAAATACATGTGTCTTTTAAAGAAATGAAATTTAACCAAGCACCTGCTATCTTAATTAAAACCCTCCATGAGGGTGAAGGACAAAATGTAGCACTTAGTTTGAGTTCACAAAGGTCATTGGTGTGTGTTTAGGAAAATATCACCATTAAATGCTTTTGGAGGGCGGGGGGGGGGGTTACATTGACCCCCGGTGAAAGGTCAACTTGCCAACTTCTATAGTTCCTTATCTTTACACAGCAGTTAAGACCTGTTTAGAGTGAACTCTTGACACTTTTTTTTATCACAGCCATTAGCAACTTTGTGTTGGAAAAAAACCTATTCATTCTGCATCTGGGGTGTTGATGACCCCTACATTTACTGTGACATTTGGAGATCACTTGAAAAGCCTTATCTTTACACAGTAATTACACAGCAATTAAGACCTATTTAGAGTGAACTCAACACTTTTTTTTTATCACAGCCATTTACAGCTTTGTGTTGGAAAAATACCTAGTCATTCTGCATGGGGTGTTGATGACCCCTATATTTACTGTAAGTGGTGTGAAGCCTCCAACCTGTATTTTTCATAAATATCCTCTAAAATTGGCATATCTGGCCATCCTACTGTGAACTCAAGACTTTTGAGCTGGCTCCTCCTCTTCTTTTCTGGGATTGGAGGGGGTCAACACGACCCCCTGTACCATTTTTGTTAGTTGTGCTGTTTTACATGAGGGTTCATGGTGACCCCCAATACCATGGGGGGTTGTTTTGTATTTCTGTTTTTCAGTTGTTATACTAATAAACTTTCAATTTATTTTCTTAATCTAGAGTCCATTTCAAATCAATCACATTCATTATTTTTCAGATATTTATTAATGGGGATCCTTTTGACCGCAATACAGTTATTAGTCAGTCAGTTTCTCAGATGAAGGAGGGTTAATTATGTCTTTTATATTTGTATATGTATTTTTATTTATGTATTTATTGTAAACCACCTGAGCCTTAGGGGATAGGGTGAGATATAAATCTAAACAAACAAATAAATAAATAAATCCAATTAAATAAAAATGGAGCAAAAAGCTATAGTCAGGAGATGTTTGGAAGGTCAGTTGTACATCTCCTTAGCACTTCCCTAGCAGTTTTGTAGTGCCATTACCTGAGCATCTCAGAAACTGTCATTTACCTCAGGATACTCTGTGCAAATCGGCTTTGTTGCATAAGCACTGAAAAAGTTGGCAGTGAATAGAAATGGTAAAATGAAGACATGGGATAAAGTAATCAAAGCTTTCCTAGCTTTGAAATGTTGCTTTCCGTTTCAAGAACAACCCCTTTACCCCATACATAATTGACTAAGACTATGGGTGTTTTCAGACGTGACAAGATCACAGTGAACCACGCTGAATACCTACATGTGGTCACTGTGCCCTGCACATCTGTTTGGCGGCCACCAGATGTTCGCCACACTGAATACCCACATGGGGTCAATTTCAACCACGCTTCCCGGGCTACCGGCATGAAAATCGGCTGAAGCGTGGTGAAAGTGATTCCAGGCAGGCATAAAAAAAAAGGAACGTCTGGTCGGCTATCACGGCCTGGAATCTCCGGTGGGATTCCGGACCGTGGTGAACTCGTCCAGACGCTGCGGCGGCATTGGCCTCGCCGCCCGCCTGTCTTCCCAGAGGGCGGGCAGCGAGGGAGCGTGGAGGGGCTGGGGCCGTGCAGCCGCACGTTGCGCCGCATGGCTCTGCCCCCTCCCTGATTCCCCGCCGGGATCCCCGGCACGTCTGTTTGCCATGCCTGGGTGATCCCAGCGGGGAATCTCTGGGTTGTTTTCGGGACGGGGTGAAGCCTCCCCATCACATCTGAAAACACCCTATGTATATTTGTGTATGACAGGGATGGGTGGATAAATCTTTTACTTCTCTGGGCCACTTTGAAAATTGTTATGGGGATAAGAGGGTTCACTCAGAGCAAAAGAAGGAAGAAAGGTCCAGACCTTAGATCTGACTGTGGATCCATCTAGTATCCTTTGTTCATTTGCCATCATCTTGATTTCATTCCCTTTGAGCATGCTTCTTCAGTGCTCAGATGTGGTAGCTAGATCCATGGTCCAGATCCAGAAACTGGTAAAGAGACAAATAAAAAACAGCTACAGGCTGTATACAACTGACATGCTTATCGTTTCCCATTTCTGGCATACAATTCTTCCTTGTGCCATTGAGCAGCTTCTGTTGCTGCGGTTACAAATCAAATGAATTACTGTACCATATAGCTTTACACAGTGGCATAACATGCTGAACTTCTACAACTTGTCATATTTTCCTTAAAGCATGCCTAATGAAAGATCTTGTGACTACATACAAAAAAAGCATCACTAAACTGTAGAATAACATCATTCCTTCAAGCTTTCTAGGGTAACTCCCGTTCACAGTGATGAGAGAGGTTTCTTGATTAAGCATAGAGTAACAATGGCATGACTTTTTTTGGTAAAATATAAATCATGCAGATGTTTTGAAACTCTTACTAGTTTGGGATCAGTTGATTATGTTGCATTAAAACAGAAATAATCGTAACATCGGATCCATATTTTTAGGATCATAGTTTATACCATATAAACTATGGGATGTGCAACATGTTGCATCATCACGCGTTGGGTGCCATGTCACATGGACAGAACAAATTTGAGGAATAGCAGCAAAAAATGAGGGGAGACACCTCAGCATTTTTGTCCAACCCCAACTTTTAAAAGCAATTTTTAAAATGAAATTAATCACATGCATTTAACATTCTGTCATGTAAATCAGACTTAACCCCTGGTCTTCAGATTTTACTTTCAAAGCTCTACCACTTAATTTCAGCTAGCTGCTCTTTCTAATTCAAAGCCACTAAGGAAAGCCTGTGTATGTTGTCCAGGGTTTCAATAGCTGTTTGTTAGGTTGCTGCAATAGCTCTAGCAATGTGGCTGAGCTCTAGGGGCAATCATGCAAAGGGTTCTTTTTGTCTGTTAGCTTATTTATTTATTTATTTATTTATTTATTTTATTTTCATTTTATTTCTTACATTTTTACCCCACCCTTCTCCAGAGACTCAGGGCGGCATACAACATCAAAAAATATAAAATACAGTAAAATACATTAGAATCCCTTAAAACACCATCATCTCACCCACCCTACTTTTTATCTTCACCTACTACCCACCAATTTTCCTCACCAAACGTCTCTACCTAATCCCACCCAACCCTAGTCCTGCCTGCCCAACACTTGACCAAACAAAAAGGTCTTGCATCTCCTCTGGAAGATGAACAGGCTCGGGCTTAGGCAGACCTCCAAAGGGAGGAAGTTCCATAATTGTGGGACAGCAAACAAGAATGCCCCCCTGCACTCCCTCATTGTAGCAACTTCATGGGCAGTTGGCACTCGTAAGGAGGTACCCTTGCCAACCTCAGAGGCTGCAACAGGACATAGGAGAAGAGGTGGACTTTCAGATACCTGGGATCCATGCCATTTAGGATAGAGATGTGTGAACGCAGTTCAGAAGTTTGGGGTTAGGCCCGAACTCGAGGTGTTTGGACCGTTCGCGAACACCCCGAATCCAAACCACCCCCCACTCAAACCAGCCAAACAAAGTTTGGGTTCCAAATCAGTTCAGGCAGGGACAGGGAGGAACCCAGTTTTCCCTCCTCCCTCCCGGCTGCGTGGGTGGAAGGGCACTGGGCAGTACCTCTCCCCCCACCCTGCCCAGCCTCGTAATATTTTTTTAACCCTCACCCCAGGGATCGCCCTACCTGGTGGTGCCGGGGCTCCGGCCCCGGGTCTGGTGGTGGTAGGTCCAGCAGTGGGTCCAGAGGCTGGAGGTGCTCTGGAGCACTTCAGGCCACTACTAGGCCTTCCGGGTCAAACCGGAAGGCCTAATAGTGGCCTGAAGTGCTCCAGAGTGCCGCCACTGCCAGACCCGCTGGACCCGCTGCCACTGCCACCACCATTGTCGGACCCAGAGCCCGACCTACCTGGTGGTGCCGGGGCTTTGACCTTGGGTCCGGCGGCAGCAGCAGCAGTGGTGGCAGGTCCGGTGGTGGCGGTGCTCTGAAGCGCTTCAGGTCGCTACTAGGCCTTCCGGGTAAAACCAGAAGGCCTAGTAACGCCCCCAGTGTTGATAACCCCAGCCAGTAATGCCCCCAGTATCAGGACAGGCATGGATATAATTCACAACTGGTTGTCCACACCTCTCCAAGCACATTCTCCATATTGGTGGACAAGATGAATTGAAGCTGATCTAAATAAACTGGACAAGATCGGGCCTCCACAACCCCAATGCAATCAAACTAGCAGTGCCTACGTTGAGCCAAATATGAGCAACTTTGTCTGAGAAGTAGGTGGCAAACTTGTCATAGTGGGCAGCCAGTGTCATTGCAATCATACATATGCATGCACACGGGGATGTGTGCACGGGATCCACGGACCATGGGATCGGCCCCAGTAACTCTAACTCCAGGTAGAGACAGCCACGATATAATAAGCTATTCATAACCCGGAAAAGCTCCACTGGATAGCACTTTGCAGAAACTTATAAAGTGAGTAGTGCTGAAATGGATAGTAAATCTATTATTTGTGGGTAATTCTTTGCCCTTTTGGGTAGACCTCCAAACATCCCAAATAATGCCCTTGATCAAAACGGGTGTTTGCATATCTGTTTTTACGGGTCTTCTTCTTGGTCCACTTACTTTATTTTTGCTCGTTTGGGTATTTCAGTTATGTCACTTTTGGCAATTGCACATGTACCATAGTACTAATGTTGCCAAAAGGACATAACTGAATTATCAAAATTACACCAAAAATGAAATAATCAAGCAAAGAACGATCAAAAATAAACAAAATGGATACCAGTAGAACAGAATCTGCTTCACCATTTTTGTTTTGCTTAGGGTACATTTGATGAGTTTGCTTGGGGTTTTTGGTTTTTTGAATATTTGTATCTACTCTAAAAATGAGGGAACAGCTTCTCCTTCCTCAATTTGCACAGCACAGTGCTGGCTGAAAGAGAAAAATATGAGGTGTGCAGAAAGAAGTCAGGAAGTGAGATTCCAACTGTGCCCCATCTTGATGAAAATTAAGTTTAGTAGATAAGTGTGGCTGAAACCTCTCTGACTCGCCTCTCCACTCCCTCCATGTGGGGCTGCTGAAGCCACTAAAATTAATAAGGTTACATGACTCCTTTTGTCTCACTTTTCATGAGGGTGGTATTAGAATTAAGTAACTTGCAAAGACATCGGGTGTTTTCAGACGTGACGGGGCGGCTTCGCCCCGTCCCGAAAACAACTCAGAGATTCCCCGCTGGGATCACCCAGGCACGGCAAACAGACGTGCCGGGGATCCCGGCAGGGAATCAGGGAGGGGGTGGGGCTGCACGGTCCAACATGCGGCCGCACGGCCCCGCCCCCTCCACGCTCCCTCATTGCCCACCCTCCGGGGAGATGGGTGGACGGCAAGGCCAATGCCGCCACAGCGTCTGGCCGAGTTCACCACGGTCTGGAATCCCACCAGGGATTCCGGGCCGTGATAGCCGGCCAGACGTTACTTTTTATTGATGCCCGCCTGGAATCACTTTCACCATGCTTCTGCGGATTTTCCCACTGGGAGCCCGGGAAGCATGATTGAAATTGACCCCATGTGGGTATTCAGTGTGGCGAACATCTGGCGGCCGCCAAACAGACGTGCAGGGCACAGTGACCACAGGTGGGTATTGACTGTGGTTCACTGTGATCTTGTCACATCTGAAAATACCCATCCTTGCAGCCTTCAGAGTAAGCAAGGGAGGCCAGTACTATGCATGCTGCCCTCCCTCCTCTCCCCTGCTCCCATCCCTCCTTCCCTCTACTATACAGGCTACCAGGTACCAACTCAAACCATCTCTTCCACAATGGTACCTGTGGGAGTGTAGCAGATGGAGGATCCCACAACTAAACATTGCTTGGGGACTCCACAGGGCAAAAGCCTCTACTACATTTTAACACCAATGCTAGGGCATTTTGCATTGGACTGCCACAGCTCTGAGTGTGGCACAGAGTTTGCTGTGTGTTCCAGACCTGCACCTTCCGCAAATGTTGGCTTTGCTTCATTTATAATATTGTCTAGATTGAGGTTTTTGCTTTTGCATGTTTGTACCTGTCATTTGCTTCTTTCTCTCTCACCAATTCAGGATGTGCTTCATAGCCATTTAATTGCCACAATCAATATGAGACCAGCATAGCAACTATAATTAGAACTGTGTAGTCAATAAACAATGTTGAACTAAAACTGTAAAGCGCATGTAGCTATTCCAAAATATGCAATTAAAAAAGAACTATAATGTGCACACATGAAAAATACTCCCGGTTTCCATAACCTAGTTATAATTGATGGCTGTTTAACACTGGAGATGAGCCAGTAATTTGTAGTGAATAAATTTACTCAATTATACTAACACCTTTTTTTTTTCTTTCTAAAGTTTCCACACATAATTTTCAATTTGTTCACATTTTATTTTTTATTGGAGGTCATTCATAACATCATTTCTATGTCTAACGCTTTTCCTCTAGATTTTGGCAACCAGTTTCTTGAGAATATTCAACTACCAAATCTGGGTGGCATATATCAGCTTTAATTAACTTGTTTGGTGGGCTGTTTTGGTCCAGAGCTCTGAAACAGGTAGTTTATTGTCTATTGTTAAACAGTTTATTGTTCGCAGATATTATTCACATGTTTTCGTCTCCCTTTGAGTACCTAAACTATATCTGCAACAGAAACAGGCTATAAACACTTGGTGGTGCCCGATGATAAGTTGATGGAGGATCGGAACCCAGAATCACCAGTCTACTAGGGAATTAACTTTAAACAGGTTTTTATTAGAGTTCCATCACAGTTCTTAGTCTCTGTTACCATATGCCAGGTACCCAGCTCCTCTAGCTTCCCAAACTCATAAACAGTTCCAAAGACCTTTATCTCTAGGGCACCAGCCCTTGACCAAAGTCTAGGGATGTGCAAATGCGGTTCGGGTGCTTGGCCC
>QEPC01012913.1:6659832-6670604 GCA_003113815.1 Sphenodon punctatus
GGCCGCACGGCCCCGCCCCCTCCACGCTCCCTCATTGCCCACCCTCCGGGGAGATGGGTGGACGGCAAGGCCAATGCCGCCACAGCGTCTGGCCGAGTTCACCACGGCCCGGAATCCCACCAGGGATTCCGGGCCGTGATAGCCGGCCAGACGTTACTTTTTATTGATGCCCGCCTGGAATCACTTTCACCATGCTTCTGCGGATTTTCCCACTGGGAGCCCGGGAAGCATGATTGAAATTGACCCCATGTGGGTATTCAGTGTGGCGAACATCTGGCGGCCGCCAAACAGACGTGCAGGGCACAGTGACCACAGGTGGGTATTGACTGTGGTTCACTGTGATCTTGTCACGTCTGAAAATACCCATCCTTGCAGCCTTCAGAGTAAGCAAGGGAGGCCAGTACTATGCATGCTGCCCTCCCTCCTCTCCCCTGCTCCCATCCCTCCTTCCCTCTACTATACAGGCTACCAGGTACCAACTCAAACCATCTCTTCCACAATGGTACCTGTGGGAGTGTAGCAGATGGAGGAGCCCACAACTAAACATTGCTTGGGGACTCCACAGGGCAAAAGCCTCTACTACATTTTAACACCAATGCTAGGGCATTTTGCATTGGACTGCCACAGCTCTGAGTGTGGCACAGAGTTTGCTGTGTGTTCCAGACCTGCACCTTCCGCAAATGTTGGCTTTGCTTCATTTATAATATTGTCTAGATTGAGGTTTTTGCTTTTGCATGTTTGTACCTGTCATTTGCTTCTTTCTCTCTCACCAATTCAGGATGTGCTTCATAGCCATTTAATTGCCACAATCAATATGAGACCAGCATAGCAACTATAATTAGAACTGTGTAGTCAATAAACAATGTTGAACTAAAACTGTAAAGCGCATGTAGCTATTCCAAAATATGCAATTAAAAAAGAACTATAATGTGCACACATGAAAAATACTCCCGGTTTCCATAACCTAGTTATAATTGATGGCTGTTTAACACTGGAGATGAGCCAGTAATTTGTAGTGAATAAATTTACTCAATTATACTAACACCTTTTTTTTTTCTTTCTAAAGTTTCCATACATAATTTTCAATTTGTTCACATTTTATTTTTTATTGGAGGTCATTCATAACATCATTTCTATGTCTAACGCTTTTCCTCTAGATTTTGGCAACCAGTTTCTTGAGAATATTCAACTACCAAATCTGGGTGGCATATATCAGCTTTAATTAACTTGTTTGGTGGGCTGTTTTGGTCCAGAGCTCTGAAACAGGTAGTTTATTGTCTATTGTTAAACAGTTTATTGTTCGCAGATATTATTCACATGTTTTCGTCTCCCTTTGAGTACCTAAACTATATCTGCAACAGAAACAGGCTATAAACACTTGGTGGTGCCCGATGATAAGTTGATGGAGGATCGGAACCCAGAATCACCAGTCTACTAGGGAATTAACTTTAAACAGGTTTTTATTAGAGTTCCATCACAGTTCTTAGTCTCTGTTACCATATGCCAGGTACCCAGCTCCTCTAGCTTCCCAAACTCATAAACAGTTCCAAAGACCTTTATCTCTAGGGCACCAGCCCTTGACCAAAGTCTAGGGATGTGCAAATGCGGTTCGGGTGCTTGGCCCGTTCACGAACCCCTGAACCTGAACTGCCCCTTGCCCAAACCACCCAAACAAAGTTTGGGTTCTGAACCCGTTCGGGCAGGGGCGGGAGGCAGGGTGGAAACCGGTTTCCCCTCCTTCCAGGCTGCGCTGGTGGAAGGGGCAACAGACCTCACCTCCCCTGCGCAGCCTACTAATTATTTTTTTTAAACTCACCATAGGGACCTCCCTACCTAGTGGTGCCGGGGCTCTGGCCCCGGGTCCCACTGCAGCGGGGGGTCCAGCAGTGCTGCGGAGCCCTGGTGCCACTACTTAAGGGGGTCCCTGGGGTGGGGTTTTAAAAAAAAAATTTAGTAGGCTGCGCAGAGGGGGGAGGTGAACTCCGGCACCCCTTCCACCCGCGCAGCCTGGAGGGAGGAGAAACCAGGTCCCCCCATGCCCCTCACCCACCACCTGAATGGGTTCACCCTCCCCGAACAGATTCAGGTCAAACCCCCAAACACAGAAGGGTTTGGGGGGGACCGAACCCCAAACAGGCCGAGCTCCAAACCCCCGGGTGTTCACACACCCCTACCAAAGTCTATTCAGGTCAGGACACATGCTTTGAGCTCTTTATCTTTATCACAATCACATGTATTCTGGCATAGCAGCCTAACACACAGTATCCCTTTGTTCTTCCCCTTGTCCAGGGGGTAGAGGATTACTCCTTCAGTCTAAACCTTTATCGGAAGGCTTTACCTAGTATGGCTTAGTAGCCAAACTAGTAACCCTGATGCTAAAGTTCCCACCTTGTCAGGCAACTGAGTCCAATGCTGCTGATGTCCAGGAGGGGTCAGAGGTTTTCTTCCTACTTGGCTTCTTGCCAGTCAGGCCCCTCAGCAACTCTCACTTAGACCGCATTCACACATGCGGCAGCGGTAGCTGCAGAGCAAAGATGCAGCAGCAGGGAGGAGCCTGATGGCGGAAGTACAGCTGGTGTGAATGGGGTTCTGTCATGGCTTCCCTCACACATGTCAGGGCAGGATTTTGCACCTTAAAAAGAACGGGGGAAGCCACAGCAGAAGCCCATCTGTACGGGAGTTACTTCCAGAATCAGGCATCTCCCCGCTGCCACATCTTCCCTTGTGGGTCTTGCTGCCACCGCACCACATCAGGTGTGAATGTGGCCTTACTCAGGCCATCCAAGCTCCCAAGCATTCTAGCTGGAGCTCATGCTCCTTCCAGAGCCAGAACTGACCACTTGATTCCTGTTTCTTCTCCTATAATGCCAGCGTGGGCATGGCCAAGCTTCTAGCAGTTCCAAACTTAATAAACCATGTGCTCCCACTCTGTATTTAGGTTGAACTTAGGCTTTCTGCCTTTCTAGGCTCGATTGAGGCTTTTTGTCTCTTTCAGGCTGGCTCTGCCAAGCCTCTCGGTTCTCAATGCTTTTCCCAAGCTGGTATCTGGCTTTATTGCCACCCTGCTACCTTACCTCTATTGAAGTAAGGGAAAGCTCTATCAGGCTGCTACACAGGTATTCACATATCCAATTATTTATATATTCCATTTTAGTTCTTTTGGGTTTCTGGGGGTTTGGCTTGATTATTTCCATATTTTAATAATTTCAGTTGCATAATTTTTGGCAATTGTGCATTTACACTAATGCTAATATTGCCAAAAAACATAACCAAATACTAATCGGAGGCAAATTACCCATGGAATTCCCCTCTGATTGGCTCTTGCACACGTTCCTTTCCAGCATGCAAGAGCCAATCAGAGGGGAATTCCCTTTGGTTTTTTCTGATTTGCTCTCATGCTGAAAAGGGTGGTGTGCAAGAGCCAATCAATGCTCACACGCACCAGAATAGGCTATCTTCCCCCACCCTCAGGAGTCATGCCTCCCACTTCAAGAACCATGGCCAAAAGGATGCTGGAATGCATATGGAAGTGGTTGGAAGACTTTTTATCATGTATTCACACGCGTACATGTACACACACACATACACCAGTGTCTGTGCAAGCATTTATCTGGGGCAAATTAAAAACTAAAGTAAATAACCAGTCACTATCTCATAGAGACATATGAGGTTACAACAAACACAAGCTTGACCACACACAACACAAACTGCTTGTGTGGACACAGAGGAGTTAACACAGGGGTAGAGGTTTACCTCCACCCATCCCCATTTTCCTAGCATTTCTTTCAACAAGACTTCACAGAAATGTCTAAAGTATTCATCCACCTCAGATTAACAACATACAGCATCTTCCCCTGTAATACTATCTACTTTGTCCATTGCAAGGACTGATGCATTTACCTTCAAAAATTTAGCATTTGTGATCTGGTTCTCAGTAAAGTGAAAGGAAAGCAAGTATATGACATGAGCATTCATGCCACTCAAGGGCATGCCAAATAATGTATGTAGCACCTCCCTGCTTTCATAAAAGCAACTTTCATTTTGATGTTTTGTTACACAAAATTTAAGTAACAAGGAGAATATGATCAATATTTTATGTTCCACATGAAACAACTCCACTTCAGAATCAGTGAGATTCATATATTGATTGAGGCCCACAATCTCCAAGGAATCACCAAACAGCAGCTGATGTCACTGAGTGTTAGATGGCTGCATTTAGATCTCTGATTTAGTTGAAATATGAGTTAAAAGTCTATTAGCCAGACAGCTTTTATTGGTTAATGTATGTTTGATGAAACTCAAAGTGTGAACTACTCCTTGCATAGCCACATGAAACTTGGGTTTATAAAGCTGTTAGCATGGGGGGCGACTAATAAATGTATAAACTAAATAAATAAATACTTTCCACAAAACTTATTTATATTGCATTAAATCCCCAAACCATGACCTGTTGGCCATGGGGCAACCATGGTAAATGGAAAATGTAACTTTCTGAGAAGCCAACATTCTGAGTGCATTCAGTGTCCCTGTAAAGCAAAATTCTGTCAAATGAGAAAGCTATCCCAGATATTGGCAACACAGACAGTTACATTCCACATTGTTATGTATAGACAGCCTCTCTAACCTGGATCCTCTTTCTTATTCTGGACATCAGTATGACATATATGAAAGCAGCAGGGGATATAAAGTGTGTCTATAATACAAAAATATATGGTACCTTCTCACATTTCTAGAAACCTTTCTAAACCTTACAAAAAGTGTGTCTTCCAATTTATCTGGATACGGGAGGTTCTACTGCATTGTGGTCATTGCAAACATCACAAAACTAAAATAATCTACAACTGCTGGCACTGGCCCATGTTCAGGGGCTTCTGGAGATGTGGTCCAAAAGGAAGCATGTTAAAGCATGTCAGTTTCTGTCATCAGTACGTGGTAGTCAACCAAGTTTGTTCTGAACCATCCTGCTTAGAAACTTCAGAATTACTTTTGGGCTACTCTATCTAGGCCTGAAATGAGAAATCTCAGCGAGTGCTGTTTATATCAGAATTACAATATTCACCTAGATTTGTGTGATGTGGAAACTTACTGGCTTTTCCACCGTTTTTACCATTTTCTATTATTTTTTGCAAGTTGATTGGGGCTGCTGTGGGATGTTCCCAAGCCCTGTTTGTGGCCCACACACCCCCTCAGGGGCTCTGGAGGTGAAAACGTGCCAGTTAAGCACCAGGGAAGTGCTGGAAAGTGCAATAAAATTGCTGTAAAATTGCTGTAAAATTGTAATAAAATTCCTGGAAAGTGATGAAAAGTCCTGGAAAGTAACAAGAGGAAACAAAAAGTCCCAGAAAGTGACAAAAAATGATGAAAAGCCCCAGAAAGCAGTTAATATATATTTTTTTTTAAATGGCAGAAGCACGGAATCACCAGAAACTGACAAAGTGGCAACAGACTGCCACAAGCACTCACAAATGGTTGCTATTTCCCTTTGGAATGGGAACACTTGCTATTGTTTTAGCCCTATTTTTATCACACAATAAACCCAAGTATTAAGTGAGTGAGGTCTATGGGACAATGCCAATGGACACCAGGTGGAGATTTCATCCAAAGTTTTAATAATTGAAATATCTAAGGATTTAAAAAGTTACTAATGTTTAATAATAATTGTTTTTAGAATAAAAAACTTTTAATAATAACAGCTATCCTTATTCATTAAAATATCTAAGGATTTTTAAAGTTACTCATTTAACTTATGTGTGTGCATGCACCTGTGCATGTATGTGGGCATGTGTATAATATTCAGCTTTGTGAATTTTATCCTCTCATGACTTTAGTCCAGTGTTTTACAATGCTCTGAAGGAAGCAGTGATACACTACTGTCTGATCGGATTTCCATACTGAGCTGGTGAAATAATTTGACAAGTGTGAGTCTACTAGGGATGATATACGAGTATGAGTCAAAATAAGAGGGTCTGCAGAACGCACTGTGTTTCTTATCATCACCACCATTATTTTCTTCCACCGATATCATCATTTTTAGAATAGTGTGGTAGTTTGTTTATTGTACCTGCAATTGTTTTCCCTTTAAAAATAGTACTCTTCTGGCTACAGTGCATCAAGTGAATGAGAGTTTCTGACTGAGAAAATCAGAATGTTCACATGTTACAGTTTGTTGATTTTAGTCACTCACTGCTAATTCTGCTAGTTTTGGCAATAGGTTGCCGTCTCTGAAAAGACTGTTGTATGCAGCATCTCTGGAACTCCTTTCAAGCTGTGTCTTGATGAGATGAATTCTAATGAATCCCTCCCCTATGCACTGCAGCTTAATCCCTATTCAAAGGAGATTAGTATTCAAATTTATCATAGAATCAAGAGTGATTTGTGGTATGGCAGTGAATATTCACTGCAAACCCAGTGGTCATTTCTTGTTTATTTCTTAATTTCATGATGTTTTTAAGCATTAGCAAAGTAGTCTGGCTGATCATTGTCATTTACCATTAGAAATGAGTGACATGGACATTATGGCAACACAGCAGTGAAAGACTGAAGTCCGGCTGCCCCGTGTGACACTTAGCAGCTGTATGCTAATGACTTGAAAAGTTCTTCATTTCCTTGGGAAGATCATTCTGAATTCTGATTGGATGTTTCATTCTGCACATCTAAAGAAGTTGCTAATGGGATATTTGATAAATAGCATGTGGGAGAGAAGAATGGCTGTGACTGAGAACTTTAGCAGAAGCAGATTTGTTAGTTATTTAACACGAGAAGAATTCTTATGATACCTCTTTTAAAATAATGTTGCTTTCATTCTATATGCTAACAGGAAACATGAATTTGGTATGTTCTTCCAGATTTGAGACTCTATGTGATATCTTCAGACAACAGTTTGAACATGAGGCTAGTTGAAGGTCTAAATATAAACGTGCCACTGAACTACTTTCAGACTGGTTAGGGTCACTATTTGACACTATTGTGAATTATGCAGTTTTTCTTCTACCCCGCTATATGTGGTCAGCTTGTCAAGTCTTTCTTCTCCAGTTTGTCATGAACCAGCCATGAACCATTTTGAATTATGCAGTTTCATTCTCAGGAGCGGTGCTTCCAAGGACAACACCTGAGTGCAATATTTATAGAGTGATGTTCTGGAATCACTTTGTTGAGCTAAATAAATATATATCATCAGCACCACAAGACCAACATGATCAGAGATACTAGAAAATATTTAAGATTATCTTCTCGCAGCTGAGAGGACAGAGCAGAATATATACTACTTGTAGGAGGATAGCTTGATATAGAACACTAATACAGGGTGAAAGCAAGCATGATGCTAGCTCCACTTTAACACCATTTTAACATTTCTTATGCATGTTGCAGGGCTATATTGGTGCCCTATGCAGCCCTTCATTGGTTTCATTGGTTTCAATGGAAAACACATGTTTGGCAGTAAAAAAAAAAAATTCATTATATTTGGTTAAAACCTGGAGTGATAATACCTCCAATGGAAGGCATTATGTGTATCAAATTCCAAAAAGGTTGAATAAATGAATCCAATGCTAGACGCAGTTGAATTAATTTATTTTGCAAAAAATGTCATATACATTCTTAGGTGTAACTTCTTTGCCTCACAGTTAATGTACATAAAACTTGGCACGTTCATACCCCTTCCCATATTTACTATCTCTGCCAACTTTCAGAAGCATTGGATAAAGGGTCCTGGTTGTATAAGCAATTAATTTATAAATGTATGTCCAACTGTATAAATGTATGTCTTTTTTGTCCAATCAGTGTAGTCCAACCAGTGTACATGAAATTTGGCAGAGATCTATATCACACATTCACAATCATCTCTGCCAAATATCAGAAATCTGTGATAGAGGGTCCCAATTTTATTTGCCTTCACAGCATATACGGAGAAGGAGCCTATGCCAGGGATTCTCTTACGTGTCACTGGGCATTTTTACACACACGTTAAAGATCTGGATTTTTCAATCTTCTGGGTTTATAAGTCCACAAGTAAGTTCTGGATTAATTTTTCACACACACACTGCCCTGAGGCAGTTCCTGGATGCATTCTTCATACAAACACTTCCCTGAGGCAACCTAAAGTAGCCGCAGATCATGTGACAGGCTGCCATGGAAACCAAGTGACCACAGTTGCCTGGAGCAAAGCAGTTTACTAGGAGAACTTTTTACACACAAAAGCTCTGGTAGAAGCTCTATGCAGAAGTTCAAATATCCGGATGTTTAAGATCTGGGTGAGTGATTTAGACACACAGAAAGTTCAGGATGTAACAGCAAAAGTCCAGGAGAAATGTGTGTGTAAAAAAACCCCACTCCGGTATAACATCTGTTTGTGATGCCAACTGGCCAGCAGAAATGTCAACCAAATATCCTCATTCTGTGCTGTGACCATCCCAACATCTCTCCTGCACTTGTTACTGGGAAGTCAGAAGCATCTGTTTAGGAAAGAGCCAATAGAGATTATCTTATTTCCTCTGTCACTATGCTTCAGGATGTGACTGTGATTATAATTGGCCAGTCTGGATGTGTAAACTATGTCTCCTGATCACTGGGATGCTATCCCAAAAGTTCCAGTTATGTGCCTTTTATGCCCGCCTCAGTGCCACCCCCGACGCTCACCTCGAAGCCACTACTGATTGGTCCTGTAAAGCTAGAAAAATGCAGTAATTGGCCAGTGAATGTTTCTGCCAGTCTTTTGGGTTGCTCCACATCCTCCCTTCTACAGCCTCCCTCCCCCTGCTGTGCCAGGTGCCTGCCTCTGACTGTCACTGCATGTGCTGCTATTTGTCTGAATAATGGTCTTCAAGGGGACAACTTCAATTGCTTATAAAATTGGGTCCCTTAAATTGTCCTGTAGTTTGGCAGAGATCGCAGGGAAGGTATATGATACATTCCTGCCAAATATCTTGTAAACAGGATAGAATATACAAATGTTACAGCTGGAAATGTATTTTCACGTTAATGTCTTATACTATCAGGCTCCTTCATCCAATCTTTATGAGAATTGGCAGGTGTGTTTAGCTTGTGTAGGGACATGATATTAACATATTTCATGCAAACTGGATGTAAGATAAAGAAGGTATAGCCATGAATGTGTATGGAGCTTTTCTTAAAATTACAACATTCAATTGCTTCTAAAATCTATGTTCTTTAATCCTTTCAAAAGTTTTACGCATAATGCCTGCCATGGGGGTATAAGCACTCCAAATTCCATTACAACTGAATAAGAAACAAAAATGTTATAACAAGAAATATATTTTTCAGTGTTTTTCCTTTATTTCAAAAACATAATGTCATTTTCATTGCTATTTTTGTTATTATTTTTTGTTGTTTTCATTGTTGTAAGAACGACAATAAAGATGACAATTTTTGTTATCGTTATTGTAATAACGAACACAACATGCACACACCTACCACCCACACAGGTGAGGGAGGGAGCCGACAATCCCTGAGCACATGCCAGGGTTGTGATCTGGGTCATGCCCCCTCCTCTGCTTGCATGGGTTCCCATTTCCCCTCCCTGCCATGGTGTGGGGATCATCTTGAGGCCTGTGCATCCCAGCCTTGTGCTTGTTGGCCTGCTTCAGTGTTGCAGTTAGCTTGTGTTTTTGGGGAAACGGCTGTTTGCTCTGTGGCCTCCAATCCTGGATCTGGCTTGTGTTTTGCTCCTGCTGCCCTCAACCCAGCTGTCCTGTTCCTGGCCTGTTGTTCCTGGATTTGGGGGGTTCTGTGGGTGGTGGTCCATGTTGGGGTGGTTGGTATGGTCCCCACCCGTTTTGGGGCTCTCCTGTTCTTCCCAGTGCCTGTGCTTATTCCCATGCTCCCACCCCCAGTTGTGGTCCCCTGTCTCATTCATCATGCTGGGTTTCCCTGTGTGCTTGTGTGCACTGTGGTGTGCGGGTGTGATGTGGGTTCCGAGGGGTCTGTGGTGCCCAGCTGTCTGGCCTGTGTCTCGAGGCTTGACTGGGGCTGCTTCTTTGTATCTCTTGACATTCCGGCTTCCTTCTCCCTCGCCCGCTCGGAGTCTGGCAGTGTCGGGGTGGTGCTGCGTGCCGCAGCTTCGTTTGCCCTCTCTCAGCCATGTTGTAACATCACTGGGCTGGGCGTAGTTTCCCCTCCGTTCGGTGTATGGACGATCTGTGTAAACATCATGGGTGTTTTCTCAGTGTGGCCCTGGGTGGGTGTGTGCCAGCTGGGTGTGTGCCAGCCCATCCCCTTCTGTCCCACAACCCCCCGCGGTGGTATCCGTGTAAATAGCTCCCTGCTCAGCACCCATGGGTGTTCTCTGGGTGTGCTCACCCACCCACCTCCACCCATCCCCACCCACCTCTACCCATTGGGCCCGTGGCGGCATCCGTGTAAAAACGGCCATAGTAAATCCATATATTGGGTATTTTGTTGTTGTTCAAAATTATGTATGTATGTATGTATATATGTATGTATTTAAATTTAATATCCCAAAGGTGTATGGTGGGTTACAACACATAAAATTATAAATGTATGTAAAACCAATTAAAATCCCTTATCCCAGACCTCCCCAAATTCTATACCTGCTTACAAAATGCCTGGCCAATGTATGCATATAGCATTGCTGCACTAAAAAGTTTGCCAACATACACAAAAACAAGGACCCTGATTCAAAGAGTTTACAAACTAAGGTCCCTGTCCTAAGAATGGAAATGCTTTATTCAATTTCAATGCCAATATGGAGCAAGGGAGAAAGAGTATAGCATATTTATTTATTTATTTATTTATTT
>QEPC01012913.1:6670704-6681883 GCA_003113815.1 Sphenodon punctatus
GGGCACGGATCAAGTTCGCAACACGTGGCCCTCACAGACCCCAGGACACCCACCACATCGGCCGGCGTCACTTCCTGAAACTCTCCCCATGAAGATGAACCAGACGGGACCTCTGCCCCCCGCGCTCTTCACCTACTAGCATCAATATGAGAAGAGCTACTGTTTTGCTAGGATTGGCACGTCTTTTTGGTTTTAAAGTTAATTTTAAAACTCGTATAGAGTAGCCCCACTGAAGCTCTCCCAAAGAAGTCGTTAGTGGATCACTACCTTAGTTTTGTTTTGTCCATTGGTTATGCTACCTTCTCTGTTTTAATAGAGCTTACTATGTTTGTAGTATTAACCATAATATATTTGATTGAAAGTATAATATGTAAATATGAATGGTCAAAGCAGAGGATGCTGAGGTGAGACATGGGCGCAGTAGTGGAGTTAATGGTGGGAGGTCAATCAAAATAAATAAGTTTTTCAAGAGAGACATGAGTGTGCAAAGCAGTTTCTTTTTGTACCTGGAGGAGATAGACTCTTTAGGCAAAAGGAGCAAATTAGAGCTGAATGGATGATTTGCTGTGCATGCTGTTTCCACTAGAAACAACCATTTGCTGCCTTCTGCAGGATGCAAAACACTGCTTTCTTGCTGCTTGCATAAGTTTCCATTTGTGAATGCCTTCATTTGGAATTTCCAGTACTTTGTTTGGTGCCTTTGTTATTTCTGTTACTTTGATACTTTTTCTGCTGTTTTGGTGGATACTTTGGTCTTTTTATAATGGTTTTGAACTTTAAATGACAAAACAGATGTCAGAAAGTGATGGAAAGAGATTAATAATGATGAAAGTGATTTTAAAAATTCAGCAACATTTCTGATTTCAGCAAAAGCATAATGACAATATGGAACATAGAAATACCAATGAACATTCGTCAATGTTCCTGAAACTTGCCAACAGTTCAGGAACATCCATTCCCAATAGAACTCCAGAAGTAATGTGAGAAAAGGCAAGGAACCATGAAAAGGAGACAAGGGGGTCTGTAAGACAAGACTATGGGCATTTTCACACCTGCAGGAAAGGGTCATTAGGAAGCTGAAAGCGCAGACGCGCATGCAAATTAGTCATGTCTTTGATGAGGTGTGAATGCTGAGAGCAGGGTGATTTCCTCTGATATGCATCTTTAGAATGATGATTGACTGAGCTGGATTTTGCCACTCGGTCAATCATCATTCTAAACAAGCATATAAGAAGAAATCACCCAGCTCTCAGCATTCACAGCTCATGAACAACGTGGCTAATAAGCATGCTCTGCTGGTTTCCAGTAACAACCCTTCCCTTTCCTACAGGTGTGAAAGTGGCCTATCTGAGATTATAGTAGGAAATATAAAATACAGGGCAGGTACATGGGAGGTTGCATCTTCTTCTATTAGTTGTATTTCTAGTATTAAACATGCAACAATATTTATTCCCTCGTTCCCAAACAGGATTAAATATATATTAGAAGAAAGGCACAAAGGAGCTCCAGCATTTCATTAAAAAATGAAGGGACTAGTGGTGATGTGATGTCATCTTCCCAATTTACATACGATTGCCAGCCAGAGGGTCATTAATGACCCATTATCACTTGCTGCTTTACCCAGTACTTGTAGCATCAAACTTTTTTGAACACTTTATACCAAGAAGTTAATTTAGAAACGTAAATGTTAATTTATGTTACATAAACTTATTTAAAATCCTAGTTTGCACATATTTACTTATCCTGGCTCTTTACGTATTAATAAATTAGGTGTAAATCATGTGTAAAAATATAAAAGGGTATGTAAATCAATGTGCATGGAATGACAAACTGACTTTTCCATTCAGTGCCAAAATCAAACTGCTCAGTTGTTGAAATCAAAAAAAGTTTAAGTTAAATATTAAAGTACCTCTGTAAAGGTGTCATGATGGACCCTCCCTGTGGAAGAAGCCACTTTTGAAAAATGGACCAAATCCTCAGTTATTGGCTTATTGGTGCAGTTCTGTCAGCTCCCACTAGTGTCACTAGGCATGTGGTCTAACAGAAGGAATTAATATCTATCAAGCCAAGACAGTAAGATGCTGAAAGCAGTGTTATATGTGGACAACATAGGATCATCTGACCTAAAGTTCATAAGACTGAAATGAGAATCAATTTGTTTCTCTCAAAAATCTCGAGAGAATTGAGAATCATTACCAAGTTCTTGGGATGATCTCAGTAACAATTTCAGTTCTCAACAAGAAGCTCATCTATATTTATCATTTACTGTGCACCATATACTGATTTTCCATGTACCACTTACCATGTACCATGTTTTTCCTGGTAATGTGCATGCAAAAAAATGGCAATAACAGTTGTTCTGTGCATGCACAGTTTTCATCCAAGATGTTGCTGGCAGTGTCACCACCATTTTGGAAAAGGGCAGCATTTTGTGCAGGCACATCACATTACTGGGACAAATGCAGTACATGGTAAGCAGTACATGGTAAATCAGTATATAGCACACAGTAAATCATGGTAAATAGTAAATGGTTCACGGTAAGTACCAGAAAATTGAGAAAAATGCTCAACTGAGAAAGTGTTGAGAACTGGGAGTATTCTCAATTATCGATTCTCACTAAAAACAAGTCAGGAAACGTGATTCTCAGTGAGAATAGAAAGAAAATTGAGATTGAGTTTCAGCCCTAGTTCTTACTATTCTAGATCAGATATAACCAGAGTCAATACCTGGCTGGTTCAAAGGCAAGTGGTCCACCCTCATCTAGACACACATCTGGGCCATGTCACACAGATCACTTAATGGTATGGCATCTTATGTTTGTCTGGCCTCACAGAAAAGGGCGAAGGTGGAAAAGGAGGGATGACAGGAGCTAGTAACCCAACTGAAGGGGCAGAAGTACTAGAAGATCTAAGCGGAAGGAACCGCACTTATATATATACTAGGGTTTGTTTCCTTCAGGGGTAAAGTCTTGCCGCATTAACCCACTGATGAAGAGCAAGGCATTTGGGCCACTAATTTGTTTATGAATGCTACGCTGCTAAAAGTTTGTTTCCTTATTAATAAGGCTATAGTGGCTTTAAAATGAGATACGGTAAACTAGCCGTTGGTTTTATGGATTACAAGGTAAAATGGTTAGTAGGCAGATACTGGTATATATGGCTATGTGCCCAGCATTGAGCCTAATATTCCAACTTTCAGTGTTACGACTGAGTAGAATACTAAAATACTAAATCATTAAATTAGAGTTGCCGTTATGGGTTATGTTAATTGTACCATAACACCGGCTGGTTTCTCTCCTAGTTCATGTATCTGTGATATGCTGTTTTATCATCTTGTTTTGTATGTTTGGGGCCATGGCGAAAGCCAGTGCCGTATTAAAATTTATTATTATTATTATAACCAGAGTCAATACCTGGCTGGTTCAAAGGCAAGTGGTCCACCCTCATCCAGACACACATCTAGGCCATGTCACACAGATCACTTAATGGTACTACTCTAGAACGTGTGGTCTGAGGGTCATGGCCACACTCATATTTGTGTCAATATTCTGCATAATCAAAGATAGCACTGGGTGCATGGAAACAGGAAGAGTTATTTTCCTCCACTAACAGGGTTGCCACCATGCGTGTTTTCACCCTGACTAAGAAAATTAGAGTGGGTGGAGAGTAGGGATAGGACTACCGGTATCAGATTAATCCAATAATGCTGATAATTGTCAATATCAGATTAATCCGATAATACCGATAATATCGGTATCGGTATATCCGTTTTTTAACATTGCTGATTTTTCAGATCTTTAACATTGCGGACATTTTAATAATGGCTGCAATGTTAAAGATCCGAAAAATTGGCAATGTTAAAAAACCGATTTACTGATATCGATAAATCCGATATCGGATTAATCCAATACCAATAAAACCGGTAGCCGATAATTCGCCTGGAGTCCCACCCCTAGGGAGAGTCACATACCTATGGAATGTTGAAAGGGCATAGAGAGTCAGCCAAAATACCGACATGAGTATTGTCTTAAGTATAAGGTTAGGCTCTTGCTCATACTTCAGATTCCAAACATATCACACCTACTGGCTTGATGTTTCTGTTTGTACTTATGGTGCCAGGTTTGGGGGAGGGACAGTAGTGGGGGAAAGGATCAAGTACTCGGCTGGCTCCCACTCTCCTGCTGTTTTGGCGTATATGTAAGACCTGACTGTTCCGTCAGGCTTTTGGCGAGGGGTAGGGGTGGGGTGGAGGTGGGAATGGGGGCTTTTCCCACATATTGTATTTTTAAATTGTTTTAAAATTTTATATTGTTTTAATGAATGTTGTTCGCCGCCCCGAGCTGCCTTGTGGGCTGGAGGGGCGGGATATAAATTTTAAATAAATAAATAAAATAAATAAATAAATTTCAAATTTTATCTTTTTCAAAAAACAACCTATATTTCTAGCCCTCGTGGCTGTTGATAAAGCTTGAAAATCTGTATGCGATATTCCATAAAGTTAAAAAAAATCACAAAACAAAGAAAAAAAACCAATCAGTTCATTATTTAGCTGATTTTCTAACCAAATTCTTAATTTTGGGGGGGTTTGGGTCACAATATATATATTTTTAAATTTAACATGTTTTTAAATTGTCATTCTTTCCTTTATAGGTAGGTATCACATTAACATTCTGATTTTTTTGCTCACCTACTAGCAATGTAAGGCACATGTTGGTATGTGTACAATCACCAAAGTCATGGTGCGTGTTTGAAAAGGTAATTTAACAGAAGAAAAGAGAAAATTAATATTTATTACACAGTATATAAAGAAAAGTCCATTACATCTCTGACCAGAGTTCTTAAGAACATAAGAAGTACTATACTGGGTCAGACCAATGGTCCCTCAAGACCAGCATCCTGTCTCCAACAGTGGCCAATCACGGTGGCTTGGGAGATGCACCCAACAGGTCACAATGGGGGATCCATTCCCTGTTGTTTTCCCCCAGCTCCCATCATGTTCCCTGATCCTGTCTGGCTAATAGCTTCTAATGGACCTATCTTTCTTCCAGAAACTTGTCCAAACTTCGTTTAAACTCAGCTATAGTTCTGGCCCTTACCACAGCCTCTGGCAGTAGATTCCACAACCCAATTATACACTGAGTGAAAAAATATTTTCTTTTATTTGTTTTAAACTTGGCACCCATGAGTTTCACGGAGTGTCCCCTAGTTCTAGTACTAGCTGAGAGGGTAAATAACTTCTCCTTGTTTATTACTTCCACACCACTCGTGATTGTATAGACCTCTATCATTTCTCCTCTCAGACGTCTCTTCTCCAAACTGAACAGTCCCAACCTACCAAGCCTCTCCTCATACGGGAGCCCTTCCATGCCCTTGATCATTTTTGTTGCCCTTCTCTGTACCTTTTCTAGTTTAGCTATGTCTTTTTTGAGATTGGGTGACCAGAACTGCACACAATATTCGAGGCGCAGTCTTCTTTTTATATTTCTTTCAGGAAGATGGAGTGTTTTGTTTATTTTTAGCATTTTAATGTTTTTTATGATATTTTGTGTGTGTGATTTTTATTATGTTATGTTTTTATTGATGTACCTTGTAAGCTGCCTCAAGCTGCTCTGTGAGCAGGAGGGGGTGGGGTAGAAAATGGCTAAATATATAAATAAATAAATAAAACTGTTACAATCTATATTGCCAATGACTACTTCCCAACTGGGATTCCAAACCACATAGAATTCCTCTAGTTTGTTGTCAAGGTCTGCTGCTATGCGTCCCATGGAGACCATGAACCACAGCCTTTGAATCCAATCTGCCACTGAGGGACCAGACACACTCTTTTTGTGTGATGCTATTTATGGTCGCCAGAAACAATATGTGACATGTGGCTTTCCTAGTACTGCTTATAGTATGTGGGGGATACAACCCAAGGGGTCAAGCTTTTTGAGTATATGGGATTAGCAACCCTGTGAAGATTGTTCCTTCATGCAGCAGAGCGAAGAGTGTCTACAGTCTTCACTGTCCTCCAAGCCTTTTAGCTTTGCTGAGGGAGAATGATTTCAGAAAAGCTGTCTACAACTCTGCTCCACTCTAGTGCACGTTAAGGAATTGAGAGACAGAATTTAGCCCTAGATGAAATATATAGCCAAATTCCTTCAGGGTACTGGCTGCTTCCTGTGGTTTATTGATGAAACCCAGAAGTTTGGAGTCAGAACAGAACTTTCTTCTTTAAAAAAGAATGCTAGCTCATATCGGTGTCATTTCCATTTCCATTCTGTGATGTAGTGCAGGAGACAACTTAAAAAGTGTAAATTGCATCAATTCAAGACATAGTTAAAATTGAAGCTGCATTGAGTTGGAATATTTCTCTGCAAGAAAGAGAAGGCAGTTAAAAATCAGCAGATTCCAAATCCTCAATCCTATTTATCATTCAGTCGACGTGCAGAACTTTTTTACTGTTTCGTAACTACAACTCTGCCTTCTTTGTGCATGCAGTTCATTTAAGCATTAATCCTGCCCCTTGTATAACCAATGCAGGTTTGCTTTACAGGTGCCTCACATTAGTTTGCATACACTGCTTAAGGTTTGGTTACATTACAGCACATTGGCTCTGCAGCTGGCTGTGCTATTGCTGGAGTTGTTATGGATTATACTGTCTCTGTCTCCTGACCAGGTATTAATAGAGTTCTCCTCAGCAACCCACAAGTGATTAATGAGATGAGAAGATAAAATACTCCACCTGCTGCAGCAGCCATGAAAACTGAATTAATGAGTACCAAAAGAAAAGAAAAGAAAAGAAAAGAAAAGAAAAGAAAAGAAGTTTTGGAGCTTCCGTGTACAGTGCAAGGCAGATTAGTTGCTTATTTACCTTGACTCCTAATTATGCTATTTGTGAATGAGTTAGTGCCTTCTGAATTAGTGCAATAGCAGGCAGTCAACCCAGGTGAAATTATACATTACTATAATAACTACTGTATACCATAAAGAATGGTGTTCTCGCTCTTCAAGACAGTAGTTTTAGGGAAAACACCTTATAGTAATTACTCCATTGTGTATTTTTTAAGCACAGTAAATTGGCTATAAAAATACACAGTGGAATAAATGCTGTGAAGGGTGCTTTAATATGATTCAGAGAGTGCACAGTGAGTATATCTGGCACATGTTGGCTTCCACTTTTAGCCTGTGATGCGTGTAGGAAGAACAGATTTACAATACAGTAATGCAGTTCATCCTGGCTGTCAGAAGCCGTCCCTCTCTCATTTCCGTGGCTATGGGGCAGGAACAGTGATGCAGCAGGTAATGCATTTGCTGACCATGGGTAATACCCCCATTTTGGGGCATCCTCAGTAGGCACCCAATGGGTTTACTCAACCCCCATCAGGTGCCTGTAGCGGGGATGATTGTGCCAAGCCTGAGGAGCAGCAGCACATCCAAGCAGGTGAGTAAGCCAGGGAAGCGTGAATAGGGGTGGGACTCCAGGCAAATTATCGGTTACCGGTTTTATCGGTATCGGATTAATCTGATATTGGATTTATCAATATTGGTATATCAGTTTTTTAACATTTCTGAGTTTTTGGATCATTAACATTATGGCCATTGTTAAAATGACCGCAATGTTAAAGATCCAAAAACTCAGAAATGTTAAAAAACTGATATACCGAAACCAATATTATTGGTATTATTGGATTAATCTGATAACAACAATTATTGGCATTATCAGATTAATCTGATACTGATAGTTCCATCCCTAGTGAACAGCAGAACAGCTGGGTGGGTGAGTCAGCTGGGGGAGAGCATGGGAAGCTCATCAGGTTACAGTTGGTCACTGATTGGTGCCCAAACATGACTAAGTCAATTCCGGCACCCCAGTTTTGACAGGATACCTATTTTTCCAGGTACCCTCTTTCAGCTCTAGGCAAGAAAGTTTTAGAAAATCTTTTTAAAAATCCTTTCCCACAACTACATCTCACCAGCATCCATAACATCCTTCATCTAAAGAGAACTTCGATGAAACTGATCTTTCCTTCCAGTTTGGTTCTATTATCCCAGGATCAAAGATCCCTTAACTGTGGTTCCCTATCATGATACCCTTTTTATGATGTTGTTTTTTGTTTTGTTTTTAAAGGAGATAATCACATTAGCTACTTTGGGACTTAGTCCTGCAAAAACTGTGGAATAAAACATACTGTGAGTATTTCCCATTGTGTCCAGTGGAACTGCTTACAATGCAAATTCTCTCATATCTTTTCAGGACTGAACTCATGTACCTTGAGTGCATTCTAAGTAAAGAGCTAATGGACAAACGCATATTAGTGGAATGGAGTTTCACACCTGTTTTTTAAAAACATTTGCTTGTATAATATAGTCTGTAAATAGCTATGCATCATTTCCTTGTCACTGAATACATCACCTGATTATGTGCTTGTCTAATTCAGAAGTAACTCCAGTGAGATGACTATTAGTGGCTGAAGTGACTATTAATCAAGTTAGTCGGGGATGGAACCTTTGACTGTCAGGAGCTGGGAATAAATAGCAAGGAATGGATCACTCTTTTATGAGTTTTAAAATAGTTATATTAAGCAACTGAAGGTGGCCACTGTAAGAGACCATTGGTCTGACCTAGTATGACACTTCTTGTGTCATTATAAAGTTATTGCTTCTGAATCTGATCTTATTAATGTCAATTTTACCCAATTTTACCTCACTTCCCTTACTCCTGATTTACCCATTACAATCAAGATCTCAATCAGTTACAGTTAGCAGATGTGTATCAGGAAAAACTTCAGAAGCTACTGTATGAAAGATTCATACAGTCATTTCATTGCTTTTGCTGAAGCTGACCAGCTACTATGTTCTGATCTGTGGTGACCACAGGAAGGATGCTGGATTTATCAAATTTTGTAGCGCACTGAACATTGTTAGCAAGTATTGACTCATATTTTAAAATAATTTATAAAAGCAATGTGAGCCCATTTTTCTTGCTGTCTCTTTATCTGTGCTGGAGTCTCATTCATCTATTGTTTTAGAAACCATAAGAAATTCAGTTTTTCCAGATGTGGCTGGATTAATCAGATGGCAGGTGAACATACTAAAGCCAGACAGTGGAGAAAAATCACAAACTTATTCAGTGATGTATAATGCCAAGTATTTGCCAAGTATTCGATCATCTAATTGAATAATAATAAAAACACCAATAATTTATTCAAGAAAAAAGTGCCATAATTCAATGGATAAATTATTCGTAATGAATAATTCAGCTATCTCTATACAGAAATGTACTTGCTATTTGGCACACACACTACATTATTTCTTTTAAAACTCCTATTGCAGTAGCTTCAGGCAGTTTTCAACAGTTAAAATGTACTAAAATCTTGAATAAAATGTGGAACCAAAATGAACTACTCCTACAAAACAACCTAGGATAATATATCATCCTTGTAGCAGGACAGGCTAGAAGGGAGCCTGGCCCTTTAAAGAATGTTAACATCACCCTGATTTAGCACCAGCTGCACAAGTGCAGGTGCTATGGCAGCACTGGACAGTGACTTAAATTTGCCACAGCTGGGCTAGCTCTCATGGCTAGGCTAACAGGGGGAACTGATTGGGACCAGATAAGCCTAGACAATGGTGGGGCCAGCCCAGAGCTCAAGAGACTGAGCTTGAAGCCAGTGGTGAGTGGTGGGTTTCAAGGCTGGTGGGGTTCAGGGTTTGACCAGAAGTGGGAGGGGCCAGGCCAACAGTAGGTGGAGCCAATGGTCTGTCTCTTATACACATCTAGATGTGTATAAGAGACAGGTACTACACTGAACATTGTTAGCAAGTATTGACTCATATTTTAAAATAATTTATAAAAGCAATGTGAGCCCATTTTTCTTGCTGTCTCTTTATCTGTGCTGGAGTCTCATTCATCTATTGTTTTAGAAACCATAAGAAATTCAGTTTTTCCAGATGTGGCTGGATTAATCAGATGGCAGGTGAACATACTAAAGCCAGACAGTGGAGAAAAATCACAAACTTATTCAGTGATGTATAATGCCAAGTATTTGCCAAGTATTCGATCATCTAATTGAATAATAATAAAAACACCAATAATTTATTCAAGAAAAAAGTGCCATAATTCAATGGATAAATTATTCGTAATGAATAATTCAGCTATCTCTATACAGAAATGTACTTGCTATTTTGCACACACACTACATTATTTCTTTTAAAACTCCTATTGCAGTAGCTTCAGGCAGTTTTCAACAGTTAAAATGTACTAAAATCAGGAATAAAATGTGGAACCAAAATGAACTACTCCTACAAAACAACCTAGGATAATATATCATCCTTGTAGCAGGACAGGCTAGAAGGGAGCCTGGCCCTTTAAAGAATGTTAACATCACCCTGATTTAGCACCAGCTGCACAAGTGCAGGTGCTATGGCAGCACTGGACAGTTACTTAAATTTGCCACAGCTGGGCTAGCTCTCATGGCTAGGCTAACAGGGGGAACTGATTGGGACCAGATAAGCCTAGACAATGGTGGGGCCAGCCCAGAGCTCAAGAGACTGAGCTTGAAGCCAGTGGTGAGTGGTGGGTTTCAAGGCTGGTGGGGTTCAGGGTTTGACCAGAAGTGGGAGGGGCCAGGCCAACAGTAGGTGGAGCCAATGGTAGGTGGAGCCAAGCCATTGGTAGGCGAAGCCAGCAGTGCACATGCAAACATAGCGAGCAAAGGGACCATCTTAAGTCAACAACATTATGTGAAGTCCTTAGCACATCACAAAAGCATTAGTGTGGAGTTTCACTTGTCCCCTGAGCTTAAAACATGCTACACAGTTCTGTTGCAATGTAAAAGGCATCTGGTACAACTAGAGTAGGGATGGGTGAACGCGGTTCGGTGTTCGGCCCGAACTCGGCCTGTTCGGACAACCGAACGCGAACACGAACCCGAACGTGAACACACCGAACGGAACTGAACACCGAACGGCAAAATGGTGAACACAACGAACAGATCCGAACACCGAACGACGAAATGGCCAAACAGTTCGTTAAGTTTGGATTGCGTTCAGTTGTGTTCGGGTGGCTAAAACGTGGTCTGTCAGGTCACTGGAAGGCAAATGTAGGGGGAAGTCATTTGACTCAGCTAGGAGCAGACTTCCAGGCACTAGGGGTGGAGGGTGGAGAGAGTGGCTTCGAGTAGCAGCCAGCCTG
>QEPC01012913.1:6681983-6694066 GCA_003113815.1 Sphenodon punctatus
GAGGGAGCTGTAAGAAAAGTGGTTTGCATAAATTAATTTCAACAGCAATAATTTTATGGAACAAGAATCACAAATTGAGAAACTTTTCCATTGAAGAAAAAAGGATGAGACTAAGTCCACCTAGCCTGTCTGAAGAAATGGTGTTTTAAACTGTGTCTGCAGCAATGCCATCATTTGACCACATCGATTGGATGTGGTCAAACAATTGGATGCCAATACAGTACTTACTATAAGCTAGGGGTTTGCTTCAATCTTTAACCTTCCCAGCCCTAGTATAAATGAACTTTGGGGTGGAGGGATGTCACAAGGCCTATGTTGTGCATAAGTTCTGCTTGAGCCCTGTTTTTATTTCACATCATAAGAGTGGCATCCTTTGGCTGTAATCAAATAATTATTCCCAGAGAGAAGAGATTTGGACTATAACAATTTTCTGGTGACCAGCTTCTGGCTGAATCTGTTTTGCAGTACTCATTTAATAGGAAGAAAACAAAAATATTGAAAAGTTGCCAAAAAGCTGTGGACCGTAATGAGAATATTCCATTTCTCCTCATGTCCTTTTAATGATGTTTAGATCAACTAGATGGTTTGGCATAATCACAATGCATGGCAAGAGCTTGGACAGCCACTTGAAGCTACAGAGGAGCGAGGGAGCATGTTTAAGAGTCCTGGAGAGTAAGGGTTTGTTTCAAAGCCTTTTGAAGTCACTGCAAGACTTTGTATTGGCTTCAAGTGATCAAGTGTGCAGAAGCAGCAAGTCCACAAAGGAACTGGACCCACACCCAACTGAAGTCAATGGAAATACTCCCAGATATCTCCAGGGGTTAGGACTGACACATAAAACAGCCCAATTGTGTTTCTTTACATGAACAGCATCCATGTCTCTGCTCCGTCTCACCTGCAGGTGGTCTGTCCATGAAAAGACAGACCACACACAAGCAGGTGGAGCAGAAGCAGAACAGGTGCTGGAGCCCTGCTAGTGGTGCTGCGGAACATACTGGAGCATCGCTAGAGAAGTGGCCACACAAACCTGGGCTCCTGGCTAGAGGCAGAGCTGTGGTCCGTCTACTTGGTGGATGGCTGCTGCAGTCCCGCTCCTGCCTGGAAGTTACCTCAGGCAATGCCACAGAGCTGTGGGCAGCAGCCATGTGGGATAACTGTGAGCTGCAGTAGCTGCCAGGTCCATTTAAAACGGACCCAGGCATGGCAGCAAGGGAGAAGATGTGGGGGTGCACACCCCTGTGTCTGTGTAAAAACACCCATTGTCGTAGTTCACACACACCTAACCTACTCTGGTTGTGTAGAATTTGTGTTCTAATAGTTAACATTTAACTCTTTCAAAAGTGTTCCAAGCACTTCAAGCACAGCATTTAATGAGCTGACACATGCCCCCTCCCGCCAATAATCTGAATAAACAAATTATATTTAAAAACTATTATTTACATAATGGTTGTGGCAATGCATCATTTCCCCCCATCTTTCTTTAAAAAAACAGGAATCTTTCTCTTCTCCAAACTGCCAAATTCTTGTCAAATTAAACATTTTCATCTGCTGCAATTGAGAGAATTTTTTTGTTTTTATGACATCTCTTTGTAGAAGCCCAAGATATGATGGCAACAAGCCAGGATAAAAATTAAATGACAGTGTAATCCTCCGGGGAAGATACACATAGGTTTTTCTTTTAATGGAAACTTTGTTTTGCAGACAGCATACACTTTACCCAGACAAACACCAACAACATCTGCTGCTGTTGGTAACAACTGACCTCTTAATCATGAGCTCCTCATTTCAGAATGACTGCAGGCTGTTAGAACAACGTGAGGCTTCTTGAGGAGTCCCTTTGCAAAAACAGTGGATATGGAATGAATAATCTTTTACCTTTTATTTTCACAGGAGATACAGGAGGCCTATAGACCTGAAAATCATCCAGTTCCTACAACAAAAACACATCAAGCCAAGAGGAGGATATCTTCCTCTGCTGTTGTTTTCTAAGAGATACTTTGGCATCCCTTGGAAGCTTTATTTTAGATCTGCCATACACTGAATAGTATTTTTCTCCTCTTTGCTTTCATTCAGGTTGTCTCACGGTCAAAGCTGCAGGGATTAATTTTTATTATTAATTATTATTATTTTTTATTATTATTATTATTATTATTATTATTATTATTTATTATTATTAATTATTAGTAAATTATTATTATTATTGTTGTTGTTGTTTTTGTTGTTGTTGTTGTTGTTGTTCCGGTGCCAGCCCATTTTTTGTCATGGTTCTAGAGCTCTCTGTGTTTTGCCTCTCCTTTTCTTTTGTTGGCTGGTGAGATTATTGATTCCTTGGCAAAGGGGTACAAGCCATCTGCACTGTGCTCCTGAATGGAGGAGACTTCTCTTTTGCCAGTAGCCTCTTTACAGAATGCCCCCATTTCAGGTACACAGCCAGATTCTAAATCCGCCACATATTTTGAAAGATGAACTGCAAAGCAGAACTAAATTCAGGGAGGTGTAAGGGCCCGGAGAGTCCCTTTGCCCTGCTCCTTTCAGACATGACCATGCCCCTTTCAAGTGCTGTGATGTTACAATGGGTGTGAACAGACAGACTGCAGCCCAGCCTCTGCTCTGCTTCATCTCTAGGCAGACTGTCCATTTAAAGACGGCCCATGAAATGTGCAGGCAAAGCAGAGACCTGGTGTGGGGGGTGGGAGGGGACTGCAAGAAGGGAACATGGGGCTGGCCACTGGCCAGCCTCAGGTCCATTTAAAGATACCCAATGTGTGGAAAAGGGATGAAGTCCAGTCAGGAAGGGGCATGGACTCCTTTGTCCCGTCACTTTCCAACATGGCCATAATCCCTCTGAGTGTCATGATGTCATAGCACTCAGAAAAGGGACACGACTATGTCAGAAAAAGAGTGAGCGAGCCCCTTCACTGTGACGTGTTTCTGGTATGACCTTGCCCCTGTCCATAAGACTCAGAAGCAGTGGGGTCATGTGGATGCAAATGCACCCCCCTAGCATCCTCTCCCAGCACCATGCTATAAGGGAATACTGAAAGCTTTCTTCTATTTGTCAAATCTTTACTCCACCCAGCGTTTTGTAACTGAAAAAATAATTCTTTCCTGTTCTTTGTATCTAATAGTGACTTTGATTTTAGACAAGAAATGCAGCATCCCCCTCAACAATGGCAGTGCCCTGTCTCTTGTTTATTAGTTAAATCTCTTTCATGCCCACATAACAACAATTGTCGCTCAGCCAGCAAACTGCCAAACCCTTCTACCCTTACGTATTCCGCTATGCAAGTTACAGAAGTCTGCCTGAGGCACCACATCTCTTTCATAGTGAAAGGGCAACTGGTACCACACTCAGATATGGAATTAATGGCCATTCCATTAGATGTTCCTCAAGCCAGCCATACTGGGGAGGCTTATCAAGTAAGCACCCTCTTCTGTTATGAAAGGGGATGATTTCTTAGTTTCCTAGCTTTCTCTTTCACTCTAGCCATGCAGAAGGAGGGAGAGAAAAAGCATAGACCCTATTTTCCAGAAGTGTTAAGTGAATGCAACTCCAATTGAAGTTAGTGGCCTGCAAGGGTGAAAAAGACACACCATCGTCTCCTACCTAAGTAATATGAGTGGGAAAAATTGAGATAAAAGATTTGCTTCCATCTTACCAACCCTTTAAGGTGAATGTAGAGAAGCAAGCAGTCAGGTGATGGCACATTCTAGACACAATGGGTGTTTTCAGAGAGAGATGCAGGGCTCCCACCCCGGAGCTGCTCTAGGGGTGCATCCCCATGTCCTCCCACACCCAGCTTCAATGGGGTCCAGATCAGAGAGAACTGATGGGTTCTCCAAGCCCATGGTCTGCCTGCACAGCACATCACAGAGTTGCGGGCTGGAACTATGGTGTTTCTTGGGGCAACACCGGCTGGAAGAGGAGCAGTAGTGGATGGACTGCTGCTCCACTTCAGGCCAGTACCCTGGATTTAGCAAGCCCACTTAACAGCTGGCGATTCAGGATGTTACGGAGTGCCATCAGCGGAGCTGACTCAGAGTAGTGCCTGCTCTGCGCCTGCTCCATCTGCACATATAGCAGGGGCACCTTTAGACAGATGGGCAACCCGGGGGTCAAGCAGGATGGTGTGGCCAGCACTGGAGAAGCCCATCCACTTAAAAGCATCCAATTTGGTTAAGTCAAATGATTTAGTCCACACCTGGGGTGTGCATCAAGCCCCCATGTCGTTTTCACTTTTCATTTTCATTTTTGATATTTAAAAATGTCATTTTCATTATTGTTATTAATGACAATATCATTTTTGTTATTGTTGCCATTATTGGTATTGGTATAATTTCAAACAAAGATTTTATTTTTGGTATCGATATCGATTCCCGTGCAATTCCCATGCGCAAATATTTATACAATATGCCTATCATATAATCCTAATATATATAATAAAACAGACTAGACTAAATACCTATATAATATCTATTATCTCTATATATGTATACAACTAATATCTATCTAAATCTAAGGGAGATAGGGGAAGGGAAAAGGAAAACTATTATCTAATCAATTATCTATATAATTATTTTAATCTAATCTATATGTCTATAATATATATCTATATCTAATCTATACTACCTATCTATCTATAATGTACAGGGGGGAGAAGGGCAGGGAAATGGAGAAGGTAAAATGTAGGGTATGAGGAAGGAAAGGTATTGGTAATACAATGAGGGCAAGAGAGGATTTTTTGTGTGCAAGCACCACAGTTCTGTAAATGCAACCTGACAAGCAGACCTCTCACAGAACAAAGAGAAAAAGTCTGGCCCTCCCATTATAAAGGGTTGCAGTGCCCTCCCCCAGAGCCCTCTGATTGGTTGTGAGAGGCAGCAGACACTGAGCAATCACAGAGTGCCATGAGACTGCTGGGGCCTGCTTGCGCTGCTCATTGGCCACTGATACATTCATCAGATACTGCTGAGCTGCTCGCCCCTCCCAACACAGGCACAGTTCAAGAGTTCAACCCTGTTTAGGGCTCTGAGATGTTTGTTTCCTCCTCCCCTCTCCACATTTTCCCTCCAAAATCCAACTGCCACAGCAACAATAATAATGACAACAATAACATTGTTATTCTCGTTTGTCGTTTTCGTTATTGCAATAACGAAAATGAAAATGGCAGTTTTTGTTATTGTAATAACAAAAATGACATGCACACGCCTAGTCAACACCCAAATCTGCTACAGTTGTGGAATTCAGATGCTTCCAAATTCTGTGCAAGGGACTGTGCAGATGACTGTTTGGTTTTTTCATAATCCATGTTGCAATACTGTGAGGTGCATCCTTAGCAAGTTTCATTATAACTGTAAGGAGGAACTCAGATATATATTTAGGGATCGGAAGAGGAGAGTGAATCTCTGAAGATATGGATTTGAGAATTCATGTCATTTTTAAAAGTTGGAATGCCTAACATTTCCCTCATATAAGGAAGGCATAACTATGAAATTCTCTGCTTCGATTTGGTACTTTGTGAACATTTTACTATTTTCTACTTCTTACTTTGACTCCTTCTCTTGCATAATACTCTTCACTTACCTATGGATTTAGCACACCACATCCATTGATTTTAACTGAGGTTATGAGACAATGCTTTTGGGTAGCTTCTTGACCTTCTTTCTGGTTTAATTGCTCATCTTTGCTCATGTAATAAGTGGTCTTGGCTGGGATTTTCACAGAAATGTAAGGAGCAATCTACTTGAGGGATTGCTTCTTTCCCATGATGTAGTGCCCTAGCCCCAGTCAGCAGGTCTTCTAGAACTAAATTCTCCTCCTTATAAAGAGCATGGAATACCATTAGAAGGCTGTCTGTGGGGGGCCCCAGAACTCTGGAGTTTGATTAAAAGGTCACATAGAGATTGCTCTGTCTGACATAGTCTTTCAGATTTGTCACAAATCTTTCAGTGTAAGTGTAAGTGCTGACAAATCCAATAGACACTGTCAAAAGGTAGCTATAAATGTGCAAACCAAGGAGACAACCCTTTTCTGTGTTAAGGATGGAGGAAAATCAAACCTCCAGCTTAGTAGCAAATGACAGGAAATATAGGGAGCAAATGGAATGGCAGAGGTTTCTAAAGTACACATGTATGTATTCTTAGACAGGAATATAAGAAATGCCATACGAGGTCAGACAAATTGTCCATCTTGTCCAACATCTTGAATCCAATAATGACCAGCTTCAGGTGTTTCAGAGAAGTACACAAACAGGTCATAGATGGAATGATCCATTCCCTGAAATTCACTCTGACATTCACTCCAAGCTCCCTCCCAACAGTCAGAGGGCTGATCCCCAGACTAATTTTAATAACAGCTATTGTCTTGTCCAAACCCTTTTTGAATCAAGTTACATTACTGACCTTCACAACCTCCCCTGGCAATGGAATAATTGTGCATATAAATGGATTTTTAGAACCATACAGAAAACCTCTTATGGAGATAAGTGGATTCCTCCCTCTGCATTTTTTTTGCATGGCCAAATGAGTCTCTGCTATGTGAAAATCTGGCCCTGGATGCAATTGTTAAAAGTTATGGCACGTTCCATCACTGGGAAAATTAAAGAAACTGTGTTGCAGGTGAACATTTACGTTTTCCAATGTTATAGGTGATTGTCATGGAAAATCTGCAAGTATTATGAACTTGAAAGGAATTGGTCAAAAATGACTTGATCAACTTATTCCATCTTTTTGGAAATCTGTCATTAAAAAACAAAACAAACAAACAAACAAAACCCAACAACCCTGCCCCTTTGACTGCTTTAAAATAAATAAATAAATAAATAAATAAATAAATGTCCTACCATGACCAATTAACTGTGACTGATCCTTATGAGCTGCAGAGAAGGAAAAACTATGGGTGGGAACAGGCACGGTGCTGGTCTGGTTCACCTGCTCTGGCCCACCTGGGCCAGCACCAAGCCTCGTCTGTTCTAGGCCCAGCAGATGTGGGTCCAGTTCAGATGACCCAGGCAGGGTTGGTGGCTGGGTGAGAAACGTGGGCCTGGAATGAAGCAGGACCACAGTCTAGTCCCGTGAGTCACCCAGGTGGACCAGAGCAGGGCAAACTGGGTGGGCACATCTGTTTTCACCCCCACCCAGTCCAGCATGGGGAGTTGCCATGGCAGCCAGCCTTGGCTATCTGTTATTAGCAGTCATGGCCGACCATCATGACAGGGGATGGCTCACCGTCCACAGCATGGGGGTGGAGCCACCAGCTGCACATTGCTCCCCTCCCTGGTTGTGTCAGACTGGGGGAACATTTGATTCCTTCCCCCAACCTGAACTGGCCAGGGGTTGCGGGGTGGCCATCCCGCCCCCAGACGTGCAGCAGCATACTAGCTGCACATATGTTAGCACCCATACAGACTGCCCTGCAGAGGGGTGACTCTCCCCCTGTCACAGGGCTTAGCTAGTTGTATAAGAACTCATAAGGTAACAGTCACAGTTAATTTTCTCCATCACGCAGCTAGCCACTAGCACATCCAGAGTTGCTACTCAAGTCCTTTTTCCTTCCACTCTCCAGGTTCTGCTGTCACCTGGTGATATTATGCTTTCGCTTTTGTTTTCTTTATTGCATCATCATGGTTATATCTGAACACCTCCCAAATATCCTAAACCAGAAACAATGATAACTAGCTCCGCCCTCTCTGTTTCTTCCTGCCTTATCTATTAATTATTTGAAGATGTTTTGCCTGATATTACTGAATTTAGGGTGCTTTTACACAAGCGGGTTGCCGTGGTGCGACCCACTCGAGCAATATTTCAAAATCCTGCAAGGTGGAATTAGACAAGACGGAAGTCCGGGATCACACATGTTGAAGATGGTTGTGCATTGTTTACAGACCATGAATGAAATACCTCACAATCGAAGTATTTAATTGACAGTCTGCAAACAATGCACGACTGCCTTCAACACATGTGATCCCGGACTTCGATCTCGTCTAATCCCGCCTTGCGGGATTTTGAAATATTGCTCGAGTGGGTCGTGCCATGGCAACCCTCTTGTGTAAAGGTGCCCATAGTCAATCCTGGGATATTTCTCTCTGCTGAAAGTCAGTTTCATATTATCCTACTCCTATTATTTCCTCTTTTGGCCATTTCATCGTTGGAATCAATAAACTCATAGGAAATCATGGTGTGGAGTAAGAGGCTACCTCCTGGAGGGTTTGGAGAATCAGAGACCCAGAACCAGATTCTAGATGAATTGAGTAGCCAATGCAGAGCAAAGAGGGCAAAGATGATCTGTCCATGGCAAACTATGCTTCACCAACTGAACCTTCACTCCTAGATACAAAGAATAGTAATAATCAGACTAGTTGCAGATGAGTGTGCATTTTTTTCAATCATGATTGTCCAGTAGCACTAAGGATTTCTCTTTATCATGAGACTATTGACAAATATCAAAATCTATGCCCTTAATAGTGAGGAATGTGTTAGAATGGTCATCCTCTTCAAAACTCTTCTCTGTTCCCACCAGCTTCAGCAGTCTTGCTTTAGAACCTTGATTTTCATCTTGTTAATTTCAGATGGATATAAAGAAAGCTGAGTGAATATATTGTTGATGGTATCAGTTTTAGCTCAGATTGAAGTGACAGAAGCGATCAGCTTTTAGTTACCAAAATGTCTTAGTAACATTTTAACAGAATAAATAATATAGCTAAAGTAAAGGGCAAAAGAGTTAGGCCACACTCCACAAACCATCTAGACCAGAGTACTCCCAGAGAAGCCCTGTGGACTTCAACAGCACTACTGCAGAGTAAATGGATTGTGGATTACAGCCTTAAGAGACTCAGGTTGAAATCCTGATTTTATTGAAGTCAGTGGCAAAATTCCAGTTGACCTGATGCATGCATAGTGACAGCCAGGATCGGGGCATTATTTGCCATGGGACAGGAGAGGCAGTTACCCTTCTCATACCTTTGTTTGCCTCCTTCCCCAACATCTTTCTGAAATGATGTCCTGGTCTTGTTCTGCTAAGAGGCTGCATAGGACCCAGGCCACTATGGACTACCCCTGCCACGCTTCCAGCACTTTGTGGCAGCTCTAATCTAGGCCAGAAAGTAGCCCAGGAAAGCATCTAGTGGCTGCTCAGTGAGTGGCACATGGCAGTACCAAACCTGGGTTCCCATAAGAAATGGTAATGTTGGCCCCTTCCTATCAAAGGAATTCTTGACAGTCAGCCTTGCTAAAGATCGTATAATATGCCTTTCTTTTGATGGGGGACTGCTCCTTCCATGCTGCTTCATCACAAAGCCATGGTGTTGTGCAGGGCTGACATACACAGCCCAGCCAGTCTCACTCATTGGGTTTTTTTAGACAGACGCAAGGGTGGCCACCCGCAGGTCTGCTCCAGTGACAGTGAGTTTAAATGGAGCCTGCTGACAACAACACACACAGTCCACCCGCATGCGTCCCCTCTCTTACAAAGCTGTGGGTCCATTGGCAACTGCTCTAGGCTGCTGCCCACAGCTCAATGGCCATTGCTGGGGCAACTCATGGCTGGGACCAGAGCTGCAGTGACTGGTCTTCCTTTAGACGGACTGCTGCTTCACCCCTGGCAGGTGCTCCAGGTTCGGGCAGCCCATTCTACTCCTCTTTCAGTGCTCATGCAAAGCTGGCCCAGAGCAGGCAGCACATACTCCTGCACTGCCTCACCTCAGGATGGCCTGCCTCTACATGGAGAGGCCACCTGTGGGTGGGGAGGAGCAGGGGCAGAGCAGGTGCCTGTCTAAAACACCCAAATTGTCTTGCTCCCTCCTCCCCTCAGGGAAGTTCAACTCTGGACAATTACCAGAGGAAAAACATTCTGTTTAGACTCTAGCACCACTCCCATCACTCCTCTGAATGTCATTCTGGATTACTCATGTCCAGGCCCAGCCTTAGAATTTGTGGGGCCCAGGGTGAGATAAAATGTGAGGCTACTGGTGGACCCTCCACGTTGGGAGCACCATCTGTGGGGCCCTAAAGGTGATCATGTTTGGGGCCCCATTGGACCCCATAATCTGCCCTGGTGAAGACAGGGGCCACTGTGGGGCCCCTGGAAAGAGCGGGACCATGAACAGTTGACCCCAGTTGTCCTGTGTGAAGGTCAGCCCTGCTCCTGGCTTTGCCAATGCCAGAAAGAGCTGCTGCATCTTGCAGATGCAGGAAGATAGCACATGTGGCCTCCCAAAGGGCAAGGAAGGCTAAACCAGCATTGGGCACACTACAGCAGGGTGGCTACTGTGCAGGGCTGTACCCAGTACTGCTCTTTTTGCTGCAGGGAGGCTCCCTACAGATAGAGCTAATGCTGCCCTGCTGTGTGTGAAAGACATACTCCTTCCTCCCCGGGCTGGAGCTACTCATGTGTGAGCCTCATTTTCTATGCCAGTGATTCTCAAAATCATATTATTTCAGGTTTATGCAAGAACGTCCTTTATTAGGGGTCCTGGTGGGGTCCTTCACTTGCCTGGATTTGACATTAGTGTACAGGATTCAGCTCAGGTAATCTGATTTCTGGATAGCTGGGACTGCTGGAGTTCTGAAAGGATTTAAACTTTTCCCACCTCTGCCAGGAACTCGGTGTGAGGTTTCAGGGGATGAGATCTTCTACATCTGTCCCAACGTGGTCTTGTGGGTCCATCCTGACCATATTTCTCTGAAGTGCAAGGAGGAGGCAAGCTGATATTTAAAGATGTATGCCCAGCCCAACGCAATATAGCCTAGGGAGCCTTGAGCAGGGAGAAGAAGGGTAATTTGGAGAGTAAATTGCCCTCCTCTCCCAACTTTTTCTGAGACAAACCTGGCCAGGATAATTCCAGAATGTATTCCTTCAGAATACATTAATTTTATAACATTGTTCTAACACATATTATTACCAGTGGGAAATTCAGACTACTTCTGAAGTTTAAGATTTGACAAAACAAAGGATACTCTTAGTCTTGAAGGCTAATCTGCTAAAATGTATTCCTGCATGAACTGACTATTCAAACTGGGTGGCTTAGCTAGCTGGATTGTTAGCCGCTCAAGTTCAAGTGAGGTGAGTCTGAGCTCCTTACCCTGTAGTGAACTTGAGTATTTCATATTTTAATTGACAACATTCACATCTTTGAGCTTTCCATTTAGACTTTGATAAAATCTGCTCACATAGACAGATGGCAGATTGTTATTTTTAATTCACAAGCCATGTTAAATATATGCCATATGTTATAGAACTTTCCAGGCTCAGCCTTTTGAATGCTACCACAATAAACTTGCATAAAGTAAAATCTGACAGGAAGAGCTATGCATTTGTAGAAAACATGTTTAAAATCTGAGGTAAATGGCTTGACTCATCACTTGATAAAATATCATTGTCAAAAGTATTAAACTACCATTGAAAGGTTAAAGCCTGGGTAAAAGGGAAGTGGGTTTGGGATTCTGCTAATTACTATTCCATTTCTTGAAATGAATCTGATGCCTATCATTGACAATAGGACAGTATCATTTTTCAAAAGAAGCCATAAACATAAGACCTTGCCTTTACTCATGGGAAATTAAAAAGCATTTTATCTTTTACATAACTGCATTTGGAGAGTTTCATATCATTGTTAGCAAAAGCAATAAACAAATGGCCTGGACCTACCCAAGAAATCGTCTCTCCTTTTATGCTGTACTGCCAGAGGTGTAGTCAGAAGTATAAAAGGAGAAAGAAAGAACATAGTGGCGTTTTCTGTGAAACCTAATCTGGTTTGAAAAGCATCTGTCTGTCTGTGATGCTGTAGGCAGATGGAATCCAGCCTTGGAGCACATGACCACCTTGAAGTCCCTTCCATGATTCTATAATTGTATGACTTAGTAAAGCCATCAGGGTGAAGTGGAACCTTAATGCAGATTTCTTTTCCAACAGGTAGATAGATTCGAGCTGAAATGAAGTCTTCTGAAAACTTAGGAATTTGCCGAATATGAAGGTATTTGGTTTAGAAAAGCTGGATTCCAAAGGACCAAGGTCCTCTGGATTCCTAGGACCAAGGTCGTTATTCTGAAAGTTTCAGAAATGTCTGTGCACGTGGGGGGCTGGTGGA
>QEPC01012913.1:6694166-6720781 GCA_003113815.1 Sphenodon punctatus
CTCTCCCCTGGGTGGGACAGACAGCCAGGAGGACATCTGTTAACACCCTGTGTTTCTGGCACACCATGTGTGGCATGCTGCATAACTCCCTGTAGCAATTTCATGTTGTACAGTATTATACCTATTGTTACTTGGTTCTTTTGAAAATACAAGTGAAGAACAAATAAAAATGACAGATTCCATGAGAAATTGAAAGGAAGTGAAAATAATGTATTAATTTGAAGTCACATATTAACACTGTATTACAAGCATCCGGTGCATCAAATACCTCTTCTGCTTCCACTTCATCCATACAGAGGGGTATAAATCAATGGAAAGATTTTAAGGGGTTGGGGAAGATTAATTGGTTTTGTTAATGCAACTCAATAGCAGCAGCAGAGCAACTTCATTCACTGTGGGAAGTATCATACAGAGAGGGGAGTGAAGCAAGGAGGTGACCAAAGAATCTGTTCCTCGGCCCCGCCTAAGGCAACAGGGAGCCCCATGGTTTAAGGCATGTTGGATCCTAGTCTTAGACTTCCCTGATGCTTTTCTCCAGACTCTGTGCCTAGGTAGCAGTCTCTGGGAATCCCTGGACAAAGCAAATGCTCTGTTCCCTAGCTTGCCCCTGTGCCAGAACACCAAGGTCTAGGCAGGAGAAGGTCTTCGGGAACTGTAACAATTGGTATCTGATCTCAAATGTCAAAAGAAATGTATAATCAACAGCACAGTTAAATGCAGAGGTTTTAGCTAAAGCCGCTTTTAGATGAGCAGCAGGATCTAGCGCTTTGGAAAACACACTTTGAGAAAAGTTGCATTGGGGGGAGGGGGCTTTAGACGAGCCAGAAGCCCCCCGCACGACTTTTCTCAAAGTGCGTTTTTCAACACATTAGATCCTGCCACTCGTCTAAATGTGGCCTAAGTCAGAATGATGGCTTGATTTGTTAAACAACACAACAACTATTCCAGTGGTTGGTGAGACCTTTGAACTGGTGTCCTTTTGCCGGCAGGCTTTTGCAGTGTAGGCATGTAGGTTGTGTCTGTCTCAGCTGGGATCAATGCAAGTGAGTGGCTTTTACTGTAAATTAATAGCATTCTGATATTTACACACACACAAGGCACAACAAAATCTCCTTTGAAGTTTTACTTATGCTATTAATAAACTCCTGGAGAAATGGATTTGCTGGCATTTATTTTTATTTATTTATTTTTTACATTTGTTAGTCGCCCCCCCATGCCAATGGCATCCCGGGGCAATGTACAATTCAATAAAACAACATTAGAATTAAAAACATTTTTTTTAAAAAATCCAGCAATACAAAACCAAAACAGGGTCGGGGTAAACAAATAAAAATAGAAAGGTAAGGGGAGAGATAAAAACCCTTACCCACCCTCCCTCCCTCCTCCCCAAAGGCCTGGGCAAACAGCCAGGTTTTACAAGCCCGCCGGAATGTCAAAAGTCTTGGGGCCAGGTGAGCTTCCTCCGGGAGACAGTTCCAAGGACGCGGACTGGCCACCGAGAATGCCCTCTCCATTGTGGCCCCCCGTTTAACACATTGTGACAACAGTACTCCAAAAGAGTTTATAGTAGAAGACCCTGCCTTGAAGACAGTGACCCTGGTACATATATTCACCAGTTTGCTACTGGAGATTTGACCTGAAATAGGAATGACATACATGATATGTAGAGAGGATGAGCCAGCTGTCATGGTCTTCATATACCTTGTTGCCAACCAGTTCATTAAGTAGCACTGTCTATGACTTTAAAGGGAGCTGTTTGCTCTGAACTCTCTGATGGCAGTCACTGGCAGGGAAGAGTAAAGCTCAGAATGGTGGCTTAATGTAAATCTTCTTTTCTTTCAGATTGTATGTTCGTTGTTTAGCATTGTGCCAAGAGATTGCTACAAAATTCCCATTGGTTTGAATATGAATCATGAAGCTACATCCCTGCCTACTGCTTGGATAGTTTGGAAAATCTGAGACCATGTCCTAATCTCTTTTAAATCTCAATAAATGAGGGTTAATTCTAGAAGCCAATAGTAAAAAAAAGAAAATCCTCACAAGGATTTCCGAGGTTCTGAGTACCTGGACTGAGTGTTCGGCCATCCTTCAGAACTTTTTCTGAGTACTTGAAAATCAGAACTTGGAAACTGGAACTCTGGACCTCGGAAAACCTCAGAACTCAGAACCTCAGAACTCAGAATCGTGGAAACCCAGAGACACTTGGAGCCCGAGCTGGCACATGGTGTCATGTACTGCCGTTTAATTGCTTATCTAGCCATGGTGCACAACAGCGCATCCACCCTTTCCTCCCCCTCCCACTCTACAGTATATAAGGTACTCCAATTCAGCTGTCTTTTTGGTGTGAGAAGGAGTAGAAGAGAGGGAAGGAGTGAGAGGGAGGTGCTGGAGGGAGATAAAAAATAATAAAATATATATAACACACACACACTTCGGGCCATGCTGTGGGTACACTACTGCTGACTTTTGGGGGATTTCTGCATGCAGTTGCACTTTTGTGGGTTTGTCTGCTTGAACAATTGTCCCACTCTTGCTAGCCTGCTTTTCTGGGCATTGCTTGGATGGCATAATGAAGTGGGTGCACTCACTGCTGATTGTGGGCCATGCTGTGGGTACACTACTGCTGACTTTTGGGGGATTTCTGCACGCAGTTGCACTTTTGCGGGTTTGTCTGCTTGAACAATTGTCCCACTCTTGCTAGCCTGCTTTTCTGGGCATTGCTTGGATGGCATAATGAAGTGGGTGCACCCACTGCTGATTGTGGGCCATGCTGTGGGTACACTACTGCTGGCTTTTAAAAAAAATATTTTTGCACACAGTTGCAGTTTTGTGGGTTTGTCTACTTTAGCAATTTCCCCACTCTTGCTAGCCTGATTTTCTGGGAGCTGCTTGACTGGCATAATGATTTCAAAGTGGGTGCACTCACTGCTGATGATTCCGAATTAATAAATTCTGAGGTCCTGGAATTTCCGAGATCCAGAGTTCTGAGTTCTGAATTCCAGGTCCTCAGAAAAAGTTCCAAAGTTCGACAAAGTACCCAGTCTGGGTACTTGGAACTTTGGAACTCGATCTGAGTACCTGGATAGCCTATTTGCTGCAGCCCTACTTCTCAGTCTTCTCTTCTCCAAGCTGAAGAGCTATAACCTATCAAGCTACAAGCGTCTCTTTGTATGGAAGCCTTTCCAAACCCTTGATCATTTTTGTTGTCCTTCTCTGCACCTTTTCAAGTTCTACTATATCTTTTTTGAGATGGGGTGACCAGAATTACCCACAGTACTCAAGGTGTGGTCACACTATTGATTTATATAGGGTTATTATTTTCAGTTTTATTCTCTATCCCTTTCTGAAGAATTCCTAACATTCTGTTTGCTTTTTTGACTACCACCACACACTGAGTTGAGGATTTCAATGTATTCTCCACAGTGACTCCAAAGTCCTTTTACTGAGTTCTTACTCCTATTTTAGAACCCAGCATTGTGTACATATACAGTGATGGTGGCCATCTTGGACCCACTTTGGCCCTCAGGCAACCATCATGTTTGTTTGGGGGCAGTCCAGATGTTTACCCTGGAGTACTCCTGGGCATATTGTTGGCTAGCCCAGGTTGTTAGCCCAGAGGACCTCTGGGATCACAGCCCGGGCTAACTGCCAACACACCTCGGAAATGACCCACCTAATCAGGCCAAAGCAGGCTACCACCATTCCCAGCCTGGTTCGGAGTGGCCACCATGATCAGCCACCATGGCTGTCCATCATGGGAGGGCGGGCCAGTGGGCAGCATGCAAGGGTAAGGCCAGCTGGATGCATAGATGTGCAGATCCCCGCCTCCCCCCCGCCCCCCAGCCCAGCCGCGTGAATGTTTGTTCCGCAGCCGGACCCAATCCTGACTGGGTTGCCAGCGGCTTTCCGATCGGAGCGGTTTGTGACAGCGGCGCTCCACCATCAGGTGTGTTATCACCCATTTTCTCTCTATTTAAATAGCTGGCTATTCCTTGGACACAGTGAATGCATACACTGGATGCATGGTGACTTCCTGAAAAACCTCTAGCTTTGAAGTATACTTACTATCTTTCCTGACAAGTGGGTGCCCTACTGCTCTAAAGTGGTTTGGCACATTCGATTTGTGCATACATAATTAACAGTGTGGTTGTTTCATTAAGAAATGTATTGTATCAATTAATGCTGATCTCTCTAGCAGCAGAAATCCTTAATGTGCTGTAGGTGAACTTTACCTCATCAGGGCACAACACAGGAATGCTACTTTTGATAATTATAACCCTCTCTGAAATGAAAGTTGAACTTGAAAAGCTGCAAATCAAAAGCACTAAAAATAAGAAAATTAATTTCATGTTTATATGGTAAGACTCTGTAAGCTTATTTTAAGTGTCTAACCCATTTGTACTCTACAAATATAAAAACTGACAAATAATAATGAGGGCAATCTCCACACTTCCCCTTCATACACATCCCTCCATCCCTCCACCCCCCACCCCGCTCCAGGTAATTAAAGTAATATTGGGCCCAATCCTTCATTGCCCTTCACCTTGTGTAGTCATTTACACCACTGCAAATTTGGAGTAAATTGCTATTGAATCAAAATGGTTAAATTACAGAGATTAACTGAGCCCAATGGGCATACAGAATAGATAATATGCAGTATAAAACAAATAACCCCAGAGTCCCCAGATGAAGAAAGTAAACTAGTAAATTAGATGTTGCCAGAAAATAGGATGGTATTATTAATCATTTATATAACATATTCTGTGTTCAAAGGTGCTTTGCAAACATTAATCTATTTCACTGTTCCAGCAATCCTTAGAGCAAGGTAGGCCATTATTTCAATTTTCAAATCGGGAACTGAGGCTGAGAGATGGTGGGTCTTTTTAAATGTTATGTTCCCTAGTCCCTACATATTCAGGATTGCCAGCACATGTAATCCTGAACACACAGAGAGTTGTGTACACGGATGAACATGTCACAGCTCATGGGTAGTCAGTTGCTATTCACTGGCTACTCACAAGTTTTTGGGTGCTTCTCTTGCTGCTGTTGTTTGCTGACAAGGAACAGCAAGCAGCAGTGACAAGGACAGTAGCAGATCCTGAGGAACTTCCCCGGCTCCTGCCACTAACATTTACTGCTCCCTGGAAACTAGGGGATGTTCAAAGGTGGGAAGAGCAAGACTGTCTGTGAGCTCTCCCTGCTTGTTCTGTTTAGACTTCAAATCAACTACGTGCAGGTTTCTGCCACTTAGAGTGGGCCTGTGATGGCTTTCATGCCTGTCGTGAATGGATGGTGCATGATGGTTACGTAGCAGCCACATAGAAAAATATTTGTGGTGGCAATACAACATTATGATAAACAAACACTGCCTTGCACATTCTTGTGTTAAAAGCAACCAGTCACTTGCCCCCATGCCATCCTGTGAGTTCACGGCTTACACAGGATTTGAACCTTGGTCTCCCAGGTTCAGATCCAACACCTTACTAGGTTCTCACAGTAACCAATATTTAAACCATCCTTGGAAGGAATGTTTGCAAGCATAAATACCTTTGGGAAATGGGCAGTGATGATTTCTGATAGATAGTATTTGGGAGAATGTATCATTGAAAAATGTTTGTGATCTGTTGGCCCAAGTTACAAAAGGTGGAATCCTTGAGAGTGTTATGAATCAGGGAAATATTCAGTTTAAAATAAATGATTTGACAAAAACCAAGTCGCACTACCTAAAATTCTTATTTTAATGAGATTTTTTAATTGACTATTTCAACTAGATGAGCTGAAAGGTCGATGGCAGGCCTGTAGCTAGGATACTGACACAGGAGGTGCAAACTGCATGGCAAGAGGAACAATTTCTTAAGACTAAGGGTATTTTCAGACGTTACGAGATCACAGTCAACCACAGTGAACCACGGTCAATTTCGCTGCGGGGCCAAAGCACCCTGAACGTCTGTTTGGCAGCCGTCAGATGTTCACCACGGCCGATTCCCACATGGGGTCAATTTCAACCACTCTTCCCGGGCTCCCCGCGGGCTGAGCTCCGAAAGCGTGATCAAAGTGATTCCCGGCGGGAAGCAATAAAAAGTAACGTCTGGCCGGTGATCATGGTCCAGAATCCCCGGCGGGATTCTGGGCCGTGGTCAAAGCGGCTGGGCGCTGCGTCCGTATTGGCCGCGGTGCCCGCCTGTCTCCCCAGAGGGCAGGCGGCAGGAGAGTGGGGGGGATGGAGCTGTGCGGCCACACATTGCACCACGTGGCCCCGCCCCCTCCCCGATTCCCCGCCGGGATCAGCCAGCATGTCTATTCGGGCCATTTTTTCACCACGGGGTGTGGTTATTTCATTCACCCTCATCAGGAATTCACTGGGACGAATTGGGACGGCGTAACGTCTGAAGTCACCCAAAGAAACTGAGGAGGAAAACCTATAAAACACTATTTCTACAGGGGAGACAAAACAAATCATGGTGAGGCAGTGGGTGATTTCAGACATTACGAGATCACGCTCAACCACAGTGAACCACGGTCAATTCTGCGACGGGCCAAAGCGGCCTGCATGTTGTTCGGTGGTCACCAGACGTTAACCACGGTCAATACCCACATGGGATCAAAATCAATCACACTTCCGGAGCTCCGGTCCAGACCATCTCTGAACACGTGGTCAAAGAGGGTATTTTCAGACGTGACGGGGCGGCACTCGCCCTGTCACGGAAACAACCCTTGGATTCCCCGCCGGGATCACTCCGGCACGGCCAACAGACATGCCAGGGGATCCCGGCGGGGAATCAGGGAGGGGGCGGGGCTGCGTGGCACAATGTGCGGCCTCATGTCCCCGCCCCCCCAAGGTCCCCCACCGCCTCTGGGGAGACAGGCGGGCACCACAGCCATAGCCCGGATTCCCGGCTGGGATTCCAGGCCATGATCGCTGTCCAGACGTGATGGGCCCCTTCATCCCCGCCAGGAATCTCATTCACCACGTGACCGGCGCTGGTCCCGCAGGTTCAGCCAATCGCGTGATGAATGTGATTCCTGGCGGGGATTGAGTGTGGGTAACATCTGGGGGGCAACTTCCGGTTATTATTATTATTATTATTAAACATTTATAAAGCGCCAGTTGCAACCTGGCGCTGTACAGAACATACAATCAGATGCGGTCCCTACCTGTGNGTTCCCCAACAGACATTACGAGGGCATTCCCCACCAAAGGGAATTGACTGTGGCTGAGCTTGAACTCGTAACATCTGAAAATACCCAAAGATTCCCAACGGGAAACAAAAAAAAGTAATGTCTGAACGGCAGCCACCGTCCGGAGCCAAAGACAATGGATGTTTTCAGACGTGACAGGGCGGCTTTGCCCCGTCATGGAAAAAACCCTTGAGATTCCCCACCAGGATCACTCTGGCACGGCCAACAGATGTGCCGGGGGATCCCGGCGGGGAATTGGGGAGGGGGTGGGGCCGCGCGATGCAATGTGTGGCCACACGACCCCGTCCCCTGCATGATCCCTTGCCGCCCACCCTCTGGGGAGATGGGCGGACGCCGCAGCCAATGCAGCCGCAGTGCCCGCCCGAAATGACCACGGGCTGGAATCCCCATCTAGACGTGATGGGTCCCTTCATCCCCACTGGGAATCACCTTCACCACGTGATCGGCGCCGGCCCCACGGATTCAACCGATCGTGTGGTGAATGTGATTCCCGGTGGGGATTGAGTGTGGTAAACATCTGGGGGGAACTTCCAGTTCCCCAACAAACATTACGGGACCCACCACAGGGAATTGACAGTGGTTGAGCATGATCTCGTAACGTCTGAAAATACCCTATGATTCCCAGCCAGGGACAAAGCATGCAGCGTCGCTGCCAGGCAATCCAGCAACAACACAGACTGGGGAGGGAGATTTAAAGGGCACATGACAGCAACTGGGATGAGCCACCCCATGCCTTCCGGATGCTTTGACCATGGCCCGGCCCAGGATTGGTGTAAGGTCTGTTGCGCTGCCCCGGGCCATGGTCTGGTGGTCTGATTCCCTGCTTTGGTCCCAGTACCATGATGTCTGCACTCCAGTTGCCCAGCAGGTACGGGGTCTGGGGGTGATTTTGGATGTGGGCCTCTGCCTGGATTGGCAGGTGGAGGCGGTGGCTAAAGCCATCTTCCGCCAGCTGTATCTGGTGCAGAGGCTGCGCCCATACATCTCCAGACCCGACCTGGCCACTGTCATCCATACCTTCGTTACCTCAAGGCTTGACTACTGCAACGCGCTCTACGTGGGGTTACCCTTGATATTGGTTCAGAGGCTGCAGCTGTTGCAGAATGCAGCGGCTCGTCTCCTTATGGGGACGAGTCGCCGTGAGCACATTACACCTGTGCTCCATTCTCTGCACTGGCTGCCTATAGGATACTGAGCCAAGTTCAAGGTGCTAGTATTGGTATACAAAGCCCTATACGGTCTCGGTCCCTCTTATCTCGGGGACCATCTCGCCTTCCGTGACTCAGGATGGACCCTCCGATCCACTGGGGGCTTCTATCTGGAGGTCCCCTGTGTAATGCGGGGGGCCACCATGGAGAGGGCATTCTCGGTGATCAGGCCACGGTTGTGGAACTCCCATCCAAAGGAAGCCCGCCTGGCCCTGGGTCTGCTCGCCTTTCAGCGGGCATGCAAGACTTGGCTGTTCACGCAGGCCTTTGGAGGGGAGGGGGGAAGGGAGGGGTAAATTGGGGAGATTGGTGGGGTGGGGAATTGTGGGAATTGGAGGGTAGGGTTAGGGTTGGGGGGGTTTACTTTTTTTTTTTAAGTAATGTTGATTTTAATGTATTTTATTGTTTTATTGTGTTGTTAGCCACCCCAAGATGCCGTGGGCATGAGGGGGCGGTATAAAAATGCCATGAAATAAATAAATAAATAATTCATGCAGGCACTCCCCCCCGCATATGTGTGCAGTTGGGGGGGGCAGCTGTGTGAATGCCACCCGTGGTGGGGGGCATCTAAGGGAACAGCACCCACAATGGGTGGGAAGGTGTGCACGCTCCCATACTCCACCCATATCCACCAATCATGCTCCAATGCCATGCTCCAACGGGCCCAATGCTAGTTGCTCCATGTGTGGATATGGGTGGGAGATGGGTGGAGATGGGTGTGTGCCTGCAGGAACGGCTGCCCACCCACCTCCACCCACCGCGGTCCATTGGAAAAGGGCCTATGTGTGAAAGATGGTGCTGCAATGAAATGGCAAAGGCATATGTGCTGCACTGTTTTATACTGGATAGAACTGAAAGTTTATCAACCATATGCCATTAGCCCTATGCTGCTAAAGGCTAGCAAAGATCCACAATCCATGTGGTAAGGGTCTATTCTTATAGAACAACATGGTCTGAAATCTGTTCTTGCTGCCAACATGAAGTTCAGAGTGGCTACTGCTACAACATAGTGATAATTACAAAGACCTGAAATGCCATAGAACTAATATTAATAAATATTAGGCAAAAAGCAGCAGGCCCCATATTCAGTATTCAGAACACAAGGCTAGGCATGTATTTCATGTCATGGTAAAGAATATGGAATAACTTCAACATAGGTTTCTGATGATAGCTCCTGAGTTGACCTCTTAGCTTAAAAGGTTTTCATACATGAATCAGTAGAGCCAGGACATTTTTGCTGAAGGATAGTTTCTCTGTGTGTGTTCTTTCTCTGCATGTACCCTCGGGGTAAAAACAGATGTATAGGTGGTGTGGCAGCTCTCCAGTCTGGCTTGGGATGAGAAACAGCAGCCTGGTCAGGGAGGGGCACCTAACTAATGTGTCCACAGCCAAAGAGCCATACTGCTGTCCACATGCCCCATTTAGGACAGGGAGCACAACAAGCATGTGAACAACTGGTTCTCACCCCACCCTGCTCCCAGTGCCCTGGCCCCACCATGAAAGACAGCAATGGGATGAACAATTGTGTTAGTTTGCCTTGATTCATGTTGGTCCGCAAGGGCAGCTCCTGGCCAAGGCTGCATCCTCAGAGACTTTCCAAGGATGCCACCTGGGATAGCTACCTACCCACCCCAGGGCAGTCCGAGGCCAACATCAGGCAGCATGGGATTACACGTATGGGTGAGTCCTTCAGGGGCGGCTGGTGGCTTTTTAGTTTGGAGGGACAGTAAGGCCGTCCAACGAGCCGGTGGGCGGAGCTGGCGAGCCAGTGGGCGGAGCCAGGGCAACAGTAGTTGGAGCCAGGGCAATGGTAGGTCTGTCTCTTATACACATCTAGATGTGTATAAGAGACAGCTGGAACCGTGAGGGAGTCCCTCAGCTTAGGTGCAGCCACTGAGAACACCCTCTCCAAAGTGGTCCCGCAGGCCACACGGGGGACCTCGAGAAGGGTGCTCCCAGTGGACCGCAGAGACCGCTCCAGAGTACAGAGTGCGAGGCGGTCCTGCAGAAAAGTCGGATCAAGGCTGTATAGGGCTTTATAGGTAAAAACCAATATCCTGAATCGGGCCCGAAAGACTATAGACAGTTAATAATAACAATTGCAACACTGTAGTAAGATATATACTCTGGTGAATGTGTTTATGGATGATTGTCTTCTGTTGGTTATGTTTGGGGTCCTGGAGATATTACATTTATATGGTGTTAATAGATGTGCTGCCAGCATGCCAATTACACATCCCAGGGAAGCGGAGTCACCCCCAGCCGGGTCATATTGGGGAATGGAACAAACATTCCTACAGATTGACCCAGTCTGGAAGAGGGAGGCAGAAGTAATATTAGGCTGGCTGGTCCCCGTTCCCTCACTGTACCCAGTGCCCTGTCTCCCACTGTGGCAGGCACCCATGGTTGCCAATAAAAGGTAGCCTTGGCAGCTGGCCCATATCAAGTCCCACGATGGAGCCTGGATGACAGTGTGAATGCATCCACTATGGCTCACTATGGCCTGCCTGGGTGGGCCTTTGACACAGACTCTGACCCAGTTCCTTCCAGGCCCATGTTACTGGAAAGTTGCCTACCCAGTTGGAAGCTGTAGTGGGCCCACGTCTAGAGGCCTGCTAACAGACACATGGGTTAGGCTGTGACCCAGGCAATCAATAGCAGGCCTTAGCAGGCCATAACGAGCCTGCGTCGTGTCTGATAACACGCTATGGGTGAAGTGCCCTCAGTATGCTGATGACACTCAGCTCTAGCTCTCTTTTTCATCCAAACCAGGTCTTGCAGTCTCAGTGCTTACCCAATGCCTGTTGGGGACTGGATGAGAATGAGCTGTATGAAGATGAACAAGAGTGAAGTGATGATGGTTGGCTGGCCCCGTGACCAGATAGAATTGGGACTCCTGTTATTGATGGGATCTGGTCCCCTTGGTCATTCAGGTTTGCAGCCTTGGAGTGCTTCTGGACCCCTTGCTGCGCCTGGTTGTGGCAATGTCCAAGAGCGCTTTTCACCAACTTCATCTGGAGAGGAGGCTGCGTCCTTTTCATTCTGATTTGGACTTGACCTCATCCTCGAGGCTAGATTACAGCAATGTGTCCTATGTGGGGCTTCACTTGATGACTGTTCAGAAGCTGTAGCTGGTGCAGGATGCGGCAGCCCAGCTCCTTTTGGAGACAGGTTTCTGGGAGAACATTACACCAGTGCTCTGGACCCATATATCTGAAAACCTGTCTTTCCTACCATACTTTGTCATGATCCCTGCGGTTAGCCGGGGGCACCTTCCTGTGGATTCCCCCTGCTACTCTTGCTTGTTTTGTGTGGGCATGCGGGAGGGCGTTCTCGGTTGTTGCCCCAGTGTTGTGGAACTCCCTCCCACTGGGGGACCCCCATCTGAGTCTGGGTGTGAACATTTTTTGGAGGTGGTGTAAAACTTTTTTTTCCCCTTAAAGCATTTGGTGGGCAGGGATAGGGATTAAGTGGAAGTTGGTGGAGTGGGTTGTTGTTGTTTTTTTGGGGTGGGTGGGTGGGTTGTATTTTAAATTATTTTAAATTGTATTTTATATCTTCTGTGAGCCATGCTGAGCCTTTGGGGAAGAGAGTGGGGGTATAAATATTAATAGATAAAAATAAAATAAATAGGTTCTGTTTGTAGTTGAGTATTATTTTGTAAGCACTTTAGCACAGTGACTGTTTTAATCCCTGATCCTGCAAATATTTGCATTCTTAATTTTTCAATCATCTGTGCTCCCAAATTACTGGCGAGTATACAGTTACACAAATACCGAAGCATTTTCATGATTAGGACCTTATTATAGGTCTTCTACAGTCAGGGTGACCACCACTGTTGGTTGGAATTTTTTTTTTATTTCCCCTCATGTTTAGTGCAAGTTGAAATGCTCTGCTGTGCATGCTTCAGTCGAGATCGGTGAGGTTTTTATGTGCATGACTGAGTCCCCAAATCCTACTTTTACAAGGACAGGTGTTACGACACCTGCATTTTTGGAATATCGGAATGGCAATGTGAAACACATATGTTAATTATGTACATAAACTGATAGTGGGAACAGAAGTGTTCTTTTAAAAGTGCGAGCTTTGAGCCCAGTCCTCCAGGGGCATAGAGAGGGTCACAGAACAAGGCACAGAATAGGGTCAAGGAGATAAGGGGTTAAGGGGAAGTACTCTGAAGGTCAGCAATTTTAATGCGGAAAATATTACAAACAATTAAAATGTGCATTAATTGGAACACGTGAATGGTAGCAAGTGCATTACAATTATATGCACACAGATGGTATACACCTTGCTGCACTGTATTCTTGGAACAAACTTGGAGTTGGTGTGTCAGCCCACCTCCTTATCCACATTCCAGTCCTTCCTAAGGACCCACCTCTTTGAGGTCATTTTAAAATCATGAACCTAGACCCTAGCCAGGTCAGCCTTATTGATTTTAACCATGTTTACTGAAATAAATAAATTCACTGGATACCTGCATCCTGTAGTCCATAATTCATATGAAGCCTCTTATTTTTAATTGTCTATGTCTCTGTGTCTTGATTAGATTATAAGTTCAATGGAGCAGGGACTGTGTCTTTATGTCATGTGTATCTGTACAGTGGAGCATATGACAGTAGCACTATAGAAATGATTAAGTATCTTATTGCAAGTAAAAATAGAGTATTACATCCTGGCTGTCTCCACCTGAAGATAGAGTCATTGACTGCCCTCTGTGACAAGTTTGCCAGCTACTTGGCAAACAAAGTTGCTCATATTCAACTTGGACACTGTTGGAGAGTCAGAGTTTGGGGTTGAGGAGGCCCTGTCTTGTCCAGTTTTCTTGGATCAGATTCAGTTAATCTTGCCCTCCTATGTGAAGTAGGGATGTGCGAACGAACGTGGTTCGGATGTTCGGAGTTTGGACCAAACTCAGTCTGTTTGGACATCTGAACCGAACTCGAAAACAGCCAAACAGTTCAGTCATGTTCGGGTGAGTTCGGATGAGTTCGGAGGTGGGAAAATGTGACTTTGGGTGAGAAAAACATGACTGAAAAGGGGAGGCAGCTGAGGAGCAGACTTCCTGGCACCAGGGGTGGAGACCAGGGGTTGTTTCAGGGCCAAATGATACGGATACTGAAAAAAATCTTCAAATTCGGTATCGGTATCGATAGCACTATTTTAGACTGTTCGGCCAAGTTCAACCGATCTGAACTCTGCCGAACCGAACAACCGAACCTGAACTCGGGTTTCGAACCGAACGACCAAACGTCCGAAAATTCGAACCGCATTCTGTTCACACACCTCTAATGTGAAGGATGTGCTTGGAGGGATGCGGGCAACCAGTTGGAAATTAGATCCGTGTCCATCCTGGCTGATGAAAGCCAGCCGGGAGACACTTGGGGCATTGCTGGCTGGGGTTGTCAATGCCTCCTTTAGGGAGGGCAGTGTGCCTGACAGTCTCAAGACTTTAGTCGCCCATCCCCTGCTCAAGAAATCATCTCTTGATGTTGACTCCCCTGCCAGCTATGCCCCTGTCTCTAACCTCCCTTTTTTATGCTACCCAACCCTATTCCTGCCTGCCAACCCCCTGGCCAAATAGAAAGACCTAACAACATCTCCTCCAGAAGACGAGCAGCTAGTGGACACTCTGGAGCACTGGTGTAATGTGCTCCCAGTTATATTGAGCAAATGGTTGCCCTGAAGCGCCAGGTGCATCCAGATGCTATTAGCTTCCGGGATGTATGTGAGTCAGGTTTTCATCCCGGGCATGGCAATGAGAGTGCGCTTGTGACCTTGGTTGACAATCTCTGCTTGGAAATCGACAGGGGAATTGTACCCTGCTGATTTTGTTAGGTCTTTCTATGACCTTTGATGCCATTGACCATGCAGGACCTGGATGGGGTGCACGGGATTGCTCTTTGGTGGTTCTGCTCATTCCTGGCTGGGAGAATCCAAAGGGTGGTGATGGGTGGTGGCTCATCATCCCCTTGGGAGCTCCCTTGGTCCCACAGGGTTCAGTTTTGTCCCCACTCCTGTTCAATGTATGAAGATTTGTGCTTATCAAGACGTACACCTTCAGAATAAGTAAATCTTACTTGTTATATTTATAAAAATGCTCCAGCAAGTGCTGCAGGCCTCTCTGTCTGAAGTCAGTGACTCTGTCTGGTAGCAACCAGTCTCAGACAGTTCTGTGTAACAACCACTTGTGCTCTATAAGTTTCAGTTGCCAGTACTTTTCTCTTAAAGAGACAGTGCACTATTCCTACATCTCCTTTTTTAAAAACATCTAACTTAGAAATTACAAATTAACATTGTTCTATATGTCTTTCCGGTGCTTGGCATAGTCTGTTTGATCTGTGTGGTGCTACTTCAGTCTCTTCCGTGATTGGAGCAGGTGTTTGTTCTTTTAGTGCCTCTGTCTTCTCCTCTGCGACACTTTCCTGAGTCAGCTTGTGTGTAGTCTCCAGTTGTTCTCTCATTCTATTCTCCTCCCCTTGTTTAGGAATGCATTGCAAGTGTCATCCTGTTACATCAAAAAGAGTGTCCATATTGAGTCATTACATTGTAGGATCATGGGGCAACCCTACAAGTAACTCGTGCTTTCTGATCCCAGCTTTCACCATTATAAATATGAATTGTATCATTGGGCTTCAGCTCCGGCAGTGCCCTTGACCCTTTATCATAGTACATTTTTTGCTGAGCTTTGATCTTTATCTTATGCCTGTGCAAATCAGTGTCACTCCTGTGATTTGTTACCATCAGTTTGGGTAGCCGAGTTCTCAGCTGTCTGTTAAATAAAATCTGAGCAGGTGACAGGCCATGTGCCAGAGGAGTTGATCTGTAATTCTGAAGAGCTAAGTATGGGTGACCACTGGTATCAATGGCTTTCTTTAATAATCTTTTTATTATCTTAACACTATTTTCTACAAGCCCATTAGACTGAGGGTATCTTGGACTCGATGTAACATGGTGAAACTCATAGTCCCATGCAAAAAATATTAAATTTGTACCCTGACAACTGGAGGCCATTGTCAGACATAACCACATGTGGAATTCCATGTCTGGCAAAGTTTGTTTTAAGGCGCAGTATGATCTGCTGTGCAGTCATATTGTCTAACAAAGCCACTTCAGGGTAGTGAGAAAAATAAACTAAAGCCAACAGATAATCTTTGCCAGCCAGTGTAATCAAATCAATACTCACTTTATGCCATGCCTCTTGCAGTTCATTGTCTATCCACGTTGGTTCCTTCTTAGTCTTAGGCTGGTATTTCTGGCATGTGTCACATTTTTGCACAGCATTTCACTATTCATAAGTGGTCAACACAGTACCTCCCTGGCCCCCCTTTTGCATTTCTCAATGCCCAGGTGACTCGCCTGTATATTTTTAATCATATCTGCTTGTAGCACTTTAGGTACTACCAACCTGTGAGCCTCGAACAAAACACCATCAATCACTGCGAGCTGAGCTCTGCTTTAAATGGAAAATATGGGCCTGGTATGTAATGGCCAGGCCATCCAGTGGTGATGGCTTTTATAACTTTCTGCAGTGTGTCAGCCTGAGCTGTAGCCAGAACAAAGTTTTGCCACATGTCATTTGATACAGGGCAATATTTTTTTTATCCCGTTGACATGCACAATGTCATATTCCAGTTCAGCACTATCAACAGTGCTGTCAACAGCCCTGGACAAAGTGTCTGCAATCATCAGTTCCTTACCTGGCTTATATTCTAATCTCAAATCATATAACTGTAACTGAAAAAAAAATCTCTGGAGTCTGGGAGGTATATTAGCTAACCCCTTTCTTGCAATGGTGACCAGAGGTTTGTGGTCAGTTTCTGCCACAACCGGCCTTCCATATATAAAAACATATGGACAAAAATATATTTTTCCATATAAAAACATATAGAAAACATTGTTTGCACCCATGCACCAGGGCTAAAGCCTCCTTCTCTATCTGTGCATATAGGCATTCTGTTTCTGTGAGGGCTCTGTATGCATATGCCACTGGGCTCCAGTGATCACCATACATTTGTAATAGGGTTGCCCTAATGCCCTCTTTTGAAACATCTGTGGACAATTTGGTTTCTCTTTTACTGTAAAACACCTGAGGTTGTTTCAATAAGCTTTTTTAGCTTTGCAAATTCTTTGTCCATGTTGGCATCCCATGTCCATTGAGTATTCTTTTTTATTAGCGCTCTTAGGCTGTTGGTGTGCTCTGCAAGGTTTTCTATATACCTGCCTACATGGATGACCATTCCTAGGAACCTTTGTACTCCTTCCTTATCTCGTGGGGGTGGCATGTTTGAGATTGCCCTTATTCTCTTAGGATCTGTTTGCCCCCCATTTTCTGATATTCGTGTTCCCCCAGGTAGGTGATTTCTTTAACTCTACATTTTCATTTCTGTTTATTAAGTTTCAACCCTGCTACCCTTGCCTTGTCTAGGGCTTTCTGTAGCCTCTGATCATGTTCCTCTTTGTTTTTTCCCCATACCAGGATGTCATCTGTGTACACCTTGGCACCAGCAACTCCATCAAATATTTTCTGCACTGTCCTGTGAAAGATTTCAGGAGCTGATTTTAGGCCAAATGGGAGTCTGCAAAACCAATATCTCCAAAAGGATGTATTAAAAGTGCAGAGCCTTGAGCTTTTTTCATCTAAAGGGACCTGCCAAAATCCCATGGATGCATCCAGAATTGAAAAATATTTAGCACCAGCCATTTCACTGATAGAATATGTCCTCTTTCGTAGGCAATGGACAGTGCTGTGTTGAGCTCCTTTGGATCTAAGCATAATCTTAGTGTCCCATCTTTTTTTATCTATGATGACTAACAAATGTGCCCATTCAGTGGGTTCTTCTACTTTGTCAATTATTTTTAATGCTAACAATCTGTTCAGTTCTTCTTTTAGTTTCCTATTTAATGGCTAGGGGAACCTTCCTTGAGACATGGATGACAGGATGATTGGGTTCTGCCAGCTTATATTCAGTTTCCAATTTACCAAAGCACTCAAAAACATCAGCATATTGGTCTTCTATTAGTGTGTATGTTGTATTTATTAACATATATACTCTCTTAATTAAACTCAACCACTGGCGGGTTTTTAGGCCCAGAATTGGCATAGTGTTGCCCATAGCTATTACAAAAATGATCAACTGAATTTGATCCTTAACATTTACCTCTAGTTCACATACTCCTTTGATGGGAATCATCTCCCCATTATAAGCTCTTAGTTTTACATTTTTACCCTTGATACAGTTTTGTTTTTGTTTTAACTTATTAACAATTAATTCTGGAAACACATTTACCTGTGCACCTGTGGCCATTTTATAGTCGATGATAGGGATGGGCGAACAGAACGGAGTTCGGAAATTCGGTTTGGTTCAGTTCGGTTTGAAATTCGAGTTCGGAAATTCGGTTCAGTTCAGTTCAGTTTGAAATTCGAGTTCGGTTCGGAAGTTCGGTTCGGTCAACCGAAGAGACCAAGTTCGTTCCGAACTCTGAACTTCCAAACCGCATTCGCCCATCCCTAGTCGATGACCCTTCCATTAGTTTCCAGTGCAACAGTCCAGTCATCTCCTGTCTCTGCAGCCACAGTACCCACATAAAATTCCTCCACAGTACTTTCATCAGTGCTGTCATGGTATACTGCATCCGTTTACATGGTTTGTCTCCTTCTCTGTGCTTGCTGCCCCTGATTGCAGACTCTGGCCAAATAGTTATATGTCTTGCATTCCATTTTCCTAGTGCAGGGCATTGCCTGTTTGGGTACTTGATTCCACGTTTCTTGCGCTGAGGTGCTCTTTCACCTGTATCCTCATCCCTTGGGCTATCTGTGAATATTCCTGCTGTCCTTGTTTGCTTCCTGCTTTCTCCTTGCTTGCCCTGGTGCTTACTGTTTACCTGATATACTGTAGCTGTTTCTGATTTTCCTTCCATTATTTTTGTAAAGTGTGGAGAATAACTTCTGCTGCCTGGCACAGTCTCACTGCTTTATCTTAGGTCAGATCCACATCTTCCAAAAGTCTTTTTGGTAGTTTCAAATCTCCAATTCCTATTACAATCTGATCCCTTATAATGGACTCAGTTAGCTGCCCAAAGTTGCAGTCCTGGCTCATCAGCTTCCGGTCTGTTAGGAATTCCTCAAAGGATTCACCCTCTTTTTGCACTCTTTTGTGAAACTTGTATCTCTCAGAGGTCACACTTGTTTTTGATATGCAGTATTCTGCAAACTTCTGTAACACAGTCACATAGCTTTTTCTCTCATCCTGGCTTAGCCGCATGCTATTAAAGACATCAACAGCCTCAGCTACTGCTATATTTAGGAATATGGCTATTTTCTGCTCATCTTGCTTTGCTGCATTCCCTGTTGCTTGCATATATAAGTCAAAACTGTGTTTAATTTTTTTCCATGATTCAGCAACTTTACCTGAGAGTTTCAGCTCCTTGGGTTTTTTCAAATACTCCATCTTTTCAGCAGTTTCTTATCTTTCCTTTCTCCTTCTTTGTACCCCACTCCTGGTACCATGCCATGTTTTGTGGTGACCAAGAAGTACACCTTCTGAATAAGTAAATCTTATTTATTATATTTATAAAAATGCTCCATCAAGTGCTGCAGGACTCTCTGCCTGAAGCCAGAGACTCTGTCTGGTAGCAAACAGTCTCAGTCAGTTCTGTGTAACAACCACATGTGATCTATAAGTTTCAGTTGCCAGTACTGTTCTCTTAAAGAGACAGTGTACTATTCCCACACAACATGTATCTGAGACCCCTAGGTGAGATCGTTTGGAGATTTGGAGTAAGATGTCATCAATATGTGGATGACACCCAGCCCTATGTCTCCTTTTCATCTGACCCAGGTCCTGTAGTTGTGGTGCTTACCCAGTGGTTGGCTTTATTTTATTATTTTATTTTAAACATTTATAACCCACCCATCCTGCCACAGGCAGCTCTGGGCGGCAAACAACATCTCAAATGTATAACAATAAAACAATTTTAAAACAATTTTAAAATAATACCAATGGGAGGCATAAGAATATCCCTAACCACCCCACCACCACCCTAAGCCATTCCCCTGACCCACCCATCCTCCCTTCCAAAAGCCAGGTGGAATAGCCATGTCTTACAATAACATTGAAATGAGGGGAGATCTGGGACCAAACGGGCCTCCACTGGCAGGGAGTTCCACAGCCACAGAGCGGCCACTGAGAAGGCCCTCCCCATCATGGCCCCCCAGCAGACTTGGGGAACCTCAAGGAGAGCATCCCCCGATGACCTCAGGGGGCAATCCAGGACCCAAGGGGTGAGCCGGTCCCACAGATAAGTCGGGCCGAGGCCATTTACGGCTTTATAGGTCAACACCAACACCTTGAATCGGGCCTTGAAGACTACGGGCAGCCAGTGCAGAGATTGAAGAACCAGTGTAATATGTTCATGGTGGCCCAGTCCCACCAGGAGAGGGGCCACCACATTCTGCACCAGCTGCAGTCTCCAAACCATCACCAGGGGTAGCCCCAAGTAGAGCACATTACAGTGGTGATGAAAGCATGGATGATGGTGGCCAGGTCAGAGTCAGAAACATACGGCCGAAGCCGATGCGCCAGATGTTGTTGGCAAAAGACACTCCTTGCCAAAGACTCCAACTGAGCATCCAAGTGGAGCTGTGAGTCAAGGAGCACCCCCAGACTCCACACCTGGGGAACCAGCGGGGGGCAAACCCCATCAATGATAGGGGCCGTCATCCCTGCCACCTTCCCCACCAACATCACCTCTGTCTTTTTGGGATTCATCTTTAGTCGGTTCGCCCTTATCCAATCCCCCACAGCTGCCAAGCACCCGGTAGGCACCGAGACTGCCAGGCCTGGGTCTGATGAAAAAGAGAGGTAAAGTTGGGTGTCATCTGCTTACTGATGACACCTCACACCAAACCTCCTGACCACCTCGCCGAGCAGTTGCATATACATGTTGAACAGGAGAGAAGACAAAACCGAACCCTGCGAGACTCCACACAAGAGGTCTCGGTATGATGAAAAGTAATCCCCGAGGGCTTCCATTGGGGACTGGATGTAAGCAAGTAAATTGAGGCTGTATGTAGATAAGACTGAGGTGATGATGGCTGGTTGATTTTGTGAACTGGGGGAGGTGGGAACCCCTGCATTGATGGGGTCTGACCTCCCTTAGTCTCACAGGTTCGTATTCTTACGGTGTTCCTGGATCCAGTGCTCTGCCTGAATTGTCAGATTTCAGCCATTGCTTTTTATCAACTTCATCTGGTGAGATGGCTGCAACCTTTTCTATCAGATTTTGATCTAGCCACCATCATCCATGCCATCATATCCTTGATGCCACTACTACAATGCACATTATGTGGGGCTACCCTTAAAGGCGATTTGGAATCTAAAGTTGGTGCAGAGTGTGGTGGCCCGCCTTCTGTCAGGGACGGGTTGCTGGGAGCACATTACACCAGTGCTCTGGAGTGTGCACTGGCTTCCAATAGCTTTCCAGGCACAATTCAAGGTGCTGGTTTTAACCAATAAAACACTAAATAGCTTGGGCCCCAGGTATCTGAGAGACCACATCTTCTCCTATGTCCTATGCCTCTGACATTGGCCTAGGGCACCCTCTTGTGAGTGGTGACTGCCTGTGAAGTTGTTACAACGAGGACACACCTGAGGGGTGTTCCCAGTTGCTGCCCCACAATTATGGAATTCCCTCCCCTTGGATGTCTGCCTAAGCCTGAGACTGCACATCTTCTGGAGGAGATCTTGTTAGGCCAGGGGTTTGGCAGGCAGGAATAGGGTTGGGTAGAATCGGGTAGGGGGTTTGGGGAAGAGGACTAATAAGCGATAGTTGGCAATAAAGGATGGGGTGAATGAGTGGTAGGGGTGTTGTTGGGGTTCTAAGGGATTTTAATGTATTTTGTTGTATTTTATATTTTTTATGTTGTAAGCCTGAGTCTATGGAGAAGAGTGGGTAAAAATGTGAAAATTAATTAATTACTAAATTAAATAAAATTAAATAGTAGTAGTAGTTCTCCTCCCACATTCCACTGCTGCCCACTTGTGCCCCTGCTTATTTCTTGCTGTTACTGCAGACCATCATTTAAATTTCACAGGCATCCAGTAGCAGATTCAGAAGAAATGATGGCTCCACTCAAACTCATTGAAATTTTAATTTTGCATCTCATCCAAGAGCCACCAGCTAGATTTCCTGTTACTGTATCTCCATTATGACAATGCAAGACAATGGAAAAAATTTACTCCATGTTCTAGCATACTTTCCCATGGAAAGAAAGCTTCTGCAACCACCCCTCTGTGTCTGTATTTGTCCCAAACTTAATAATTTTTGTCCTCTAAGCAAATTTGGTAAAGGAGCGTATGACCCAATGATAAGTAGGGACCTCAAATTTTGTAACTGTAGGAAGACCTGAAGATAATATTTGGTCTTTGTATTGTAGCAAAAGTATCTGAATTAACTTACAAAGAGGGTTGGTCCTCCAAACTCTTAATTACTTTGGGTTCCTTGGTCTCATTTTAACTACACTTGGCAGAAGACCCAAAGATAAGTACGGCCACAATTTTTGTAAAAATAGATGCGTTTGGAGAAGAGATATGGCGCCTTTCACATGCCACCCTGTCCGTGTGTCATAATTTTGGGCCCTACACGCTAGTTACAAACAAAATTGTTAGAACGACAAAATGCCCGAGGTAAGCAGGGATTGAAAATTCCATAGTAGGTGCAACTGGAGGGGAGATTTTACCCTTTTTGTAGCCAAAAAATCCCATGGGTTTACTCTGAGTATTGGTCCCTGACCCTTTTTTAAGGAACCGGGCTTCATTATTTCAGATGCATAGAACAACTTGTCACGTCAATCATCATTCCTTTCTATAAATCATGTCATTTCCCTAACGTGACAGTAATAAGCTGAGAGAGATAAATACTATCTACAAAAGTGACTGAAACTGAAACCCTGGTCCTGTTAAAACCAAGGGGAGATTTGTCATTGTTTTCAGAATAACCAAGATTTTATGCTAAGTGACTCAAATGCCTGATTTCTATTGACTTTTAGAAGGACTCTAAGTCTGAAAATTTTGCCCCCTCTCCATTAAGTAACTTGCATCAGTTTTCTGCACCACTGCTACTAATGTTCTAACATAAATTATGTGAACTGATGTATGGGTCAAATTCCAAGCCTGTTTTTTGGCTTTTTGTGAGCACAGGGACCTTTCCATACAGCGTTACTTGTATGATTGATTCCTTGATCATCTCCAAGGTGATTAAAAAACAAACACTTTTATTCCAAAGATTCAGGGCACGAAACTCCTAGAAGACAGCACCACTGCTAGCACTTAGCATGGGGATGGGTCTCATTAAAGAGATTGTGACGCACACCTGTATTATATGCTAGTAATAGTGTTATCCACTTAGGATTGTGTTGCCCATTAGTTTAATTATTATTGGCTTCACATATGAATCTATAGTCTTGTAGCTTAATGTGAGTTCATTCTGCATTTTAAACAACACTTAGCTTAAAGTATGTCACCCTCTGTACTTGGAAAGTCTGGGAAAACACTGATTATTTTGCATGAATGGTAGTTTTAGTTATAATCTATTAATTTATTTGTGCATATTGTTGGTACAGTCTATTTTTTAAATGTTAGCATATATGTGCTAGCATCGCTGATCACACAACATTTTATACAACTAGAATTCAGTTACAAAAATGATCACACATACCCACACCTCAAAAAAAGAAGAATTATATTATTACTACCAAAAGAATAGAGAGAAATGGTCAAATGAAGCACTTGACTCAATGCAATATACAAGATAACATGGACCTATAGCAATGTAATTAACATTTTCAGTAGGTTCAAGATTGGTGAAACCCCCAAGGACTATCAAATAATGAATAAAATATCATCAACAGTGATGAGTTATTCATGATGCTGTTTCTTGCCATAAACCCAAAGAGTCTATTTTGCTGCAAAGATTTTAGATATAGGGAGCTGATTCTTGATATATGATTAGCATTTCTGAAATATATGCATCTAAAACATTCACCTTTTTTATTTTGATTAAAGTTATATTTCCTTTGCATAAATCAGAAAACCACTAAGATCCTTTGACCATGTTATCTTTTCTTTTAAAATAATAAAAAGGAATATTTTATATTTACAGAAGATAGAGTAATATTCAGTATAGAACTAGAATCGACTTGAATTGCTCTGTTTACATCCATAAATGTTGTCTGCAGTTTGCACCTGCTTGATGTTGAAAAAACCTACTTCTACTCTACAGGATTTTTCATTCTTATGGCAGTAACAAATAGATGCTAGGGATAAGAGTGGAAACAAATACTGATTTTGTATTAGCATATGGGTGGGCCAATCCTAAGCCCCATGGACGCATGCCTGGGGCACACACAATGCATGCATAAGTGCATGTGCAACCCTCATGCAAATCCCACGCAGTCCTGTTACAGGGACAAAAACCACGTGGAACTCACATGCGTATATAGACACATGCTCACACATGCAGGGGTTCTGGATCATGCCCATTATTTGTATTTTTGGATAACCCTCTGAATACATAAATGAGATCCAAATAAATATTCATAAATCTGCTTTCTTGGTTATTTGATTTAGATATTTAATTTATTTTGGTTATTTCAGTCATTTCGGTTACTTCATTTTTATTTATTTATTTATAGTTGCATTTGTATGCCACCCCCTCCTGCTACAAGCATCTCGGGGTGGCTAGCAACATTTTAAAAACATGTAATAAACTTAATTAAAATCAACATTTCCCAGGATTAAAATCCCTCAAAAGAATAAAATAAATCCCACCCAAACCCAACCCACCCATTCCATCTCCCTCAGCAAAGACCCGGTGGAACAGCCAGGTCTTACACTTTTTATGGAAAGAGGGTAGGTCAGCGGTCAGGTGGACCTCCAATGGGAAGGAGTTCCACAGCCGCAGTGCAGCCACCGAGAACGCCGTCCTCATGGTCGACACCCGGGAAACCTGGAGGACCACAAGAAGGGCACCCCCAGCCAACTGCAGAGGTTGATCCAGAATCTGGAGGGTGGGGCTGTCCTGCGGGTATTTTGGTGATAGCTCATGCACAATAGAACCAAAATGAAGTAACTGAAATTCCATAATAATCAAATTAAAATATCCAAAGCAGATATCCAGCAAAGTGGGACCATATATCCATTTCATTGGATCCAAATCAGCATGGGCAAATTCATCAGATATGGTAGTCAGGATTCTGTCCATCGTGGACTTCCTCTGCAGTGTGTCTGCAGATTCTACAGCCTGTCAGGTCTGCTTTTATTAGCAGGAGATGGTGCTGTGAAGATCAACCAGATCCTTGTTGGATTTTCTCCCCCTCTTCAAATCTGTGTCTTCCCCACCTCAGCATAAATAAAATGGAGATCCATATGTGATGATGACATTCCACGTTAAATTTTAGATTGAGAAATGATCCAAACATAAGAGCTACATGATGTGGATGACTTTGGCCATTTTTACATGGTGCCGCCAAGTGGGGGGTGCGTGGGCGTGCCAGTGCTTGTGCAGTGGGTGGGGCATACACATGGATGCACACTCATTCACACTCACTCCCCACCCTTCCCTACACACAGAACAACCTCCATTTTCCACGGTTGCTCCATGCATGGGGATGAGTGGGGTGGGTGAGTGGGAAGACATGTTAGGCAGGAGCATGCACGTACCCACACTCACTGCGCACGCATGCGCCGTTTCCTTCACACGGGCCTCTTCCATTCATGAACACACAAGTTTCTGTATGTTCATGAGTGGGAGAGGCCTATATAAAAAGGACATTTGGAATTAATATTACTGATGATCTGTACTGTTTTGGTTTTTGACATAAAAATCCAGAGAAAATTCAGTCATAAAATCTGGAAGTAATTTTAAAGGTCTGCTTTTAGAGAAATTAAGAGCTGATCTGAAGCCTCAAATCCAAGAACCAACCCAGATTTTCATCTTCTTCTCCAACACTTGTATCCTCAAAAAACTCTTTTCAGGCTATCCATTGCATCCTAATGCAATGGATCCATGGCAGAACACTTTGAGGGTTGGGCTGTGTGATCTCTTTTATGGGTTACCATTTAAATTAGACCTTTAATATTAGTTCAGTATAGATTTCAGGTGGGTCTGCCTACAGATTTCTGAGCTGAAGTGCAAAAACTGTCTAATTATTCTTTTTATGAAGAAGGCAGTAGCTAGTCAAGATCAAGATTCTCCCTGATGATTTAATGGTGACAACAAATAATAGTGGGTGGGAAGCTGTTTGGGCTTTCTTTCCTTTCCACCTTTGACAGTCTGACATTTTCCCCCTGACAGCTTTTGAAAAAGCTTAAGCTTTAAATCACAATTTTTTTTCCTCTGATGAAAAGGCTTTATGCTTTCCTCTCTGACCTCTGTGTTCACTATACAATGCACTTAGGAGTTTTAATTCAGGAGGAACAAAGTAAAGAAACATCTTAGTCTTAATTGACTTAGGTGTGATATCTCTAACCCATTCAGCTAAAAAGTTGTGCAGAAAAAGAACATTGTTTAAAATGAAAAATACAGATTATAACCTTGCACTTAAGTAGGAGGTTAGTGTGCTGCTCTCCTATGGCGGTGTTCTCTTTTCTTCGCCCCTTTTAACTCTGCACAATTTAAAAAAAAAAAAAAAAAGCAGCAACTCTTCTGTGAGCATATCAGGTCATTAATTTATCCAGAAGTTAACTTCTCTGAAGAGGATGCTGTACAGTCAGTGCCATCTTGGAGTACCCCCTCCCCATAGCCTGCCACAAGCCAGTGCCCCTGTACAGGGAGCAGATAGACCATGCTGCTAATCTCTTAGCCAGGAAGATATAGGATGCCTTGTGCCAACTTGTAAATATCTGTATATACGTTTATTATTTATTTATTTTATTTCAATTTGTAACCCACTCTTTCCCTTAGACTCAGTGTGGCTCACATTTCAGCTTATTAACTAATTAACTCAACTATTAATGCTCTCAACAACCCTGTGAGATAGGTTAGGCTGAGAGATCTGTGACGGGCTCAAGAGGTCACCCACTGAGTTCATGGATAAGGCGAGTCTTGAACCGAGGGCCTCCCCTGCCTCCCGGTCCCAGTATTGCACTCTTAACCAGTGTACCACACTGGCTCTCAGGATGTACATATATTTATTAATTTATTATT